>CM032632.1:4031001-4077070 GCA_019097785.1 Fraxinus excelsior
TAAGCATTCTTTAAGAGAGCTTCTTTGGAAATGTTCTTCTAATCATTCATCTTCCATAGGCAAGGGGGACAACCGTAATCATATTGTTCCATGCTTTCACCGATTTGCCTATTTTTTCTATTCCTATCATTCATCTGCACCCATAGAGCTTTTCTGAGTTGGTTTCTAATGATAGCAACAAATGAATGATGCAGGCACATCGTGAATCGACTGGAACAGTATCAACTGGCGATGGAGATATTACAGATCCCGTTGCTTCAGCAGAGGAAATAGCATTTTGCAGAGCATGTGCTCGGTTTGGTCTTGGCTTGTATCTTTATCATGAAGAGTAGAAGCTCGACTTTTTCCATGCTAAATTCTCGAATGTTATGTGTGCTTGATTTGACGAATGTGACAATAATATATTTGTTTTGTTGCTCTTAGTCCTAGTCGAATCGAATAACACTCATTTCCAGATTTTTGTATCTACTATATTGGATTGCAGACACCAAATCTTGAGGTTGAGGCATTTGTAGAATTGATTAATCTTAGTCACGAACTATATTCATTGAATATTTTTCCAGCAGCATAAATTTGGTCCTACACTCTCTTCTGTGTCTCAATATTGATCATATTTTATTTTTCTTAAAAGAGCACCTTTTAAGTCACTTGTAAGCTTAACCAAACATGCTTGCACAATTATTGAGAAAGAAGGTTTTGTAGTAGTTTTTACTACTAGACGTGATAGTTTATAATCTAGTTAAAAACACTTTTTTTAACTTCATGTGATTTAATAGATTTTAAAAAAAATATTAATTTAAATAATTGGTCAATATTGAACGTTATTTGTTATGATTGGAAAAAAAAAATTATTTGAAATGTTAATTTCATGGATTTATATTATATTTTCTTTTCACTAAATTTTGTAATCAAGCTATGAAAACATTAGTCTTCTTTAAAGGGGTTCTTTAGTTGTGCTTATTTGAAAATCAATTTTCCCAATAAATGTCTTTTATTTTTATTTTTTAAACCCACGTTCTTCCAAAACGTCTTTGCGTCTGTTGAGGAAATGTACGTACGCAAGGACACGAGTATTTGGCATAAAAATGCTAGCGAGAATTTTTTCTTGGTTGAAATTGGTGAGGTCAGCAATGAAGTTTGTGAAAATAGCACTTTTGTCCTGCAAAAACGCTACAGGTATAGGAAAGCTCAACCGAAGTCATACAAGATTTCAAAATCTTATTATGTGGCAATAACAGTGATTGGAGGCTGGTTTAACTCAAAGTGGACCAAAATCGGGAACAAATTGCAAAATCGTCTACGAACTCCCATTTTCCCCAAATCAATTCATTCTACAACCTCTCCTTCATCAGTCGCACCACCCGCCGCCTCAAACATCGCAAGCAACCGGCACCCCATTTTCCACGAAATCGTAGTATCTCCTCCCCAACACTTCTTCACCTGTCAATTCAGTCGAGACAAAAAATGAGAGAGCTTTTGCGGTTGCTGCTACTGTCGATTCAGCCGTCAGCATCCCATTGTTGAGAGTTGCCACCGCCGTCCGTCGCCAAATCCGTCCACTTCCCAAGGTTAGTACGGACTTAAGTCTCTAAATTATTTTGTGGGTTTGATTTTATCGCGATTTCTGAACAATTAGTTATGGTGAAAATTGTAGTCGGTATATATTGCCATCGTCGTCCGTCGCCAAATCCGTCCACTTCCCAAGGTTAGTACGGATTTAAGTCTCTAAATTATTTTGTGGGTTGATTTATCGTGATTTCTGAACAATTAGTTATGGTGAAAATTGTAGTCGATATATATTGCCATCGTCGTCCGTCGCCAAATCCGTCCACTTCCCAAGATTAGTACATACTTAAGTCTCTAAATTATTTTGTGTGTTGATTTTATCGGGATCTTTGAACAATTAGTTATGGTGAAAATTTCTGAATATATGATTTGTGATTTGCGAATGTATGATAATTTGTTGAACTAGGTATGCAAATGTTAGGGAATGCAGTTTCTTGAATCAAATTTGAATATATAATTTATGATTTGTGAATCTCTGTGAATTTGTTGAACTAGCCAACTAAGTATGTAAATTTTAGAGATTGAATGGAGCCATTGTTTGAATTTTGTTTGGAAATTGGGAATTTCATCAAAATCTAGAACCCTAATTTCATGCCTGCAAATGTGTGTGATCATTCCGATTTGCATTTCGTTTTGTATTGTTTCTCATAATTTGGGGAAAAATAATTGGAAGTTTTAATCTTGAACATTTTTCGGTAATTATTAAACTTCTTTGCTTTCTACAACGTGGGACTTCATATTTCAATACCATTCATGTGAGTTTATTTGTTTCATCAACAATTGTTGATTAGAATGAGAGTAAGGAATTTTGGATTTTGTCACAGTTCTAGAAATAACATTCACTACTTCTCACAACGCCAAACATTACATAGATGCCCTTCGTGTAAACATGGAGTTCGGAAATGTTTCGAGGTCGAATGGGATATTGTAAACAAAGGGCGATTGTTCTTCACGTATAGTAATGACTGTAGATATTTTGACTGGGTGAAAAAAGAATTAAACAAGGAATTGAGTACCGTTAATGAAGCGGTGAATCATGAGCCCAACGAGAAAGATGAAGACTTGTCAAGAATATTTGACGGTCTAGCTCGAATAACTGATAAACGAGACGTCGACATATCATTGCACTTAACATTTCGCATGGGAAAAATAATTGCCGAATGTGATGGGAAATGAAAGGACCGACTTGAACAGGTGATAAGAGTTCAGTATGTGGTAGATAGAGTACTATGACGTCATTTTGTATTTGCTTTATGGTTTGTTGTAACGTACGACCTTATTGGTCATAGTAGGCTTTTGTTAACATGGTTAATTTTGTTAAGGTCGGTTGAGCGTTGGACATATGTTCACTATTATGCTAATTGTTTTAATATATTGACGGTTCGGACATATTTTTCTTATTAGGTTGACATCTCTTGTTGTAGTTTGCATCTACGTTTAACAAAATTGAGTTCAGCTAAGCTATTTGTAGAACACAAAATTGAAAATTTATTAACATCAATTTCAGCAGTTCATGGATTATATTTGATGAAGATTTATCATATGCCACAGTCATAGTCTTCTGTATGTATCCAAATAATAGGGATGTCGTATGCGACTCGTGACTTTTATTTTCGACCGGATAATCAATTCTTTTGAAGGGACGGATCCATCTCGCGTAGTGCATGAAGTTTTAAGATCGTGATTTTGTATTTTGTTTTTTATTTTTCATACAATGAGATCATGAGTCCCATTTTAACTACAATTACCACTTCACTTTGCAAGTGGTGCCATTAAATTCTGGTTATAAGCAATAAGTAATGTATTGAATTCGGTGGTCTCCTTCCAAACTGGAATTTTTATGGCTTTTTCAGAATAGATGAACAAATTAATTCCACCGAGTGTTTGACTAGATGATGCACAAGTTTATGGAGGGGAATCCTATACATCTTAACCATAAAGCTATTAGATCTATTATTGTGTAGATTTTCTACATCTATTTTTCAATGTGGGAATTTTCTAACATAAAAAAGTTACCTCAAAGAGTAAGATATTTGATAGTCTTGTTTGACCAAATGACTTCATGAATGTAATAATTTTACAATAAATATAACTTCGGTATGAAAAGAGGACTTGGAGTCCTACTTAGGCACCGTTGAGGAAAAATCTCAACAAAACTATAACTTATCGCGTACCCTCAAAACTCACGGACACCTCAAATATTGTGCATTACAAAAGGTATAACTTTATATCAAAATCAATCTGATTAGTGGCGAACCCCCTTTTGCTTGGACGAGTAGATAGGTCTTCTTTGTTGGCTCAACTTACCTGTAAAACAATGCTTGTTGCTCATATCACACACAAACAAGAGAAACAAACACCAAGAGTTCTTAACCATTTCATTGTTTAACAGATAACAATATGCAATCAAAACAAAAGCATCAAACAACAAAGACAGTATCCACCGACTACACATAACTAAATTCAAATGATGTATTAAGTTGTCCAGAAATAATTTTTTTTCCCTGAGATAACATATTGGTATTGATATGATCGTAGCTCTTTCTTATTGAATAATTCTGTCATTCATCTAATATATACCTGAGCATTTTTTCATTCCACTAAGCAGTATATGAAAATGAATGATATGGATATTACATATACTTAATCACCAAAATTTGATGAATGATCGTGCACTTTCACAGCTTTATTAGCAAACTACAATATTATGCAGCTTTGATGAAGCAAACTACAATTCAATATATGTGTACAACAATACCTTCCAAGCTATAATCACAATCAAGTGCCACCTTGATCGGGGAAATTTTGATAGTAGTATGACATCACATGATGTAATGCACAAGATGAAAATTAGGAGATGCTTAAATTAAATGACGATTCGTACTTTATTATGAAATATTTTTGTACTTACCTTGAGCTTTCATAATTCCATTCGTAAGCGCTAGACAGATGAAGGGTAAATATGGATTGAGTTCTACGACTTCGTTAGGCATAGAACATTGCGATAGTCGAGATTCATGGACGTTGGTTGCAACCTCGTTCGTAGTACTTGGCCTAGCCATTTGCCTCTTTCCTTTGTCCGAAGTTGATGTGGATTGCATTGTCATTGTCTTAAATAAGAAATCGGACTTCAATTCCCAATCAATTAAACATGTAATGGATAAACATACCTTCACTTTTATTGAAGTGGACTCTAACGGGCTTTTAATTCTACGTTTCCTTGGCGAGCCCTTTTTGTTCGACGATTTAGGATCTAATATGCTCCCGCTGTAAATATTTTGCTAACTAGTACAAGTGGAGGTTGACCGAATAATATGCTACGAAAGGGCAGTGCTTCCACTACTCGACTTTGCCATCTGTATATGTTTTGCTTTCAATTTATCCACTCTTTTATTGCTCGTGCCCACCCTTCGTCATCTGCGACGAGGTCTACCATCTCCAAAAAAGCTTGACACATATTGTCATATCTCAACTGTCCAGGAGTACTTCCTAACCTATCATAATTCACGACGACCTTCGTGTGTGCTCTACTGACATCTCTCCTCCATCTCCGTATTATATACTTATCAGGCATTGACGTGATGTCATTATGGATCAAGACTGTGATCGCATGCCTGCAAATGATTCCTCGAAATTCAAACAAGTGGCAACTACATACAACTTCACACGTATCCCTCCGAAATAAAACGCAAAATGTCTTTTTCTTTCAACAATCCTTCTTTACAAACGTCATATTTTCATATCCGCCGACTGCTACAACCTCTGAGTTAAAACTCTTGTGCAAGTGGATTCCTGCCATATCATCCACTTTCACACTCACAGTCAATTTTCGATTGCATCGAATCAACCGTGACTTTGAAGGACTTGTTTTATGATTGTGTTCGAGGTTTACTTTGTTAATTCTCCATACTCCAAGAGTATCTAAAGATGCAGAAATTCTTGCTTTACAGTCTATCTGACTTGTTGGTTGCGGCTTCAAGGAGCCACCCCTAGCATAACTTTTTCGACCTTCACGACTACATGTGAATGTGACACATCTCATAACTCCACATCCGCCTTTTTCGAATTTCGTTTCCTCATTGGAAAACTTACGGCGTAAGCATATCTTTTTGTAGAAATCCAACATTTCTTTCTCACTATTAAACATCATACCCATCTCAGACTCATTCACAACATCTCATCATACACTTTCATTTCTCCAATGTGTTTAAATGCTCGATTATATTCTCGTTATCACATTCTAGCAACAAATCATGATTCTCACCCCTACAATTTCTTTTCTTACAACAAAAATTCTAATTTTGTTAGAAGTTGCAAAGTTATATATAACTAAGAGAAGAACTCTGCCACTTGATTAAAAAATAGTATCGCAAGTCACATAACTAAATCCATATGCTCACAAATACTATTTGTCTCCAGATTTCTCAGTATGAATTCG
The DNA here is from genome assembly GCA_019097785.1 of Fraxinus excelsior. Classification (NCBI taxonomy): domain Eukaryota; kingdom Viridiplantae; phylum Streptophyta; class Magnoliopsida; order Lamiales; family Oleaceae; genus Fraxinus; species Fraxinus excelsior. Next base: position 4,037,006 of record CM032632.1, read on the forward strand.
ACTAACAAAGTTTCATCCGATTCCAAAGATCGTCATTCTTTGTTTTATAAGAGAATTTGTTTTTATCCATAAAATATCTAAATTGTGTATCATCTAATTTGATGATCCACATGATGCTTCATATTGAAATGCATAAATCTAGAAACCAATTTATGGAAAACCACAAATTGTAAAATCTGGAAACCAATTTATGTATATTTCTCGAAATTTGAAAATGTATTAGCTAACCTATATATAATCAGACGCCCAAATGAACATAAATCGAATGAGAAATCTAATTTTTTCAGTATGGAAAATCACACATTGTAAATTCTGGAAACCTATTTATGTATAGTTCAAGCAATAAACCAATTACTATGCAGCGAGGCCAATTTAGAACCAAGAAGCAATAAACATGTGTCTGTCATCTGCAGCGAGAGCCCTTTGTTTTCAAGAACAATGTTGAAGTTGGGTTTCAATTCGTTACTGCTCGTGGCGGATGGTGTTGCCGGAGATGGAGAAACAAGTTTGGCCGGAGGTGAAAAAGTGTTGGGGAGAGGAGATACTACGATTTCGTGAAAAATGGGGTGCCGATTGCTTGCGATGTTTGAGGCGGCGGGTGGTGCGACTGATGAAGGAGAGGCTGTAGAATGAATTGATTTGAGGGAAATGGGAGTTTGTAGATGGTTTTGCAATTTGTTCCTGATTTTAGTCCACTTTGAGTTAAACCGACCTCCAATCACTATTCGTGCCACGTAATAAGATTTTGAAATCCTGTATGACTTCAGTTGAGCTTTCCTGTACTTGTAGCGTTTTTGCTTGAACAAAATAACTTTGACCCATGTTTCAGTGATGTGCTCCCCTTTTAGCAATGAACATGTTTACTATCATTGCGTACTCTGAATTTTCACTACTTCGAATTGTTTGTTTTAACACTTTCTTTGCAATGTTTTGGATGGGGTTATTACGAAATTAATGTCTAAGAATGTTGAATCCTAACATTAGTGGTGTCAAAATGAACAAGTTGGTTCGTGACAATTCCGATTAGCGGGGCCGAATCTTAACTGGCCTGCAAAAACTTTTATTGTCTTGGGGGACCGCCTATGACCCAAAAAATTGCTAGCCAATCCAGTCCAAACCGGGTTAGACCACCTTGCAAAAAGTGGTCGCCAATCCGATCTGGAAGAAAAGAAATACAGTCTTAATTTAGCCTCCAATCCATTTTGATAGCCTTGATTTAAGGCTGTCGCCATCACTTGTGGCTGCCCCAACGGCAGTATACTTTAGCATTTATTGGAATTATACACATAATGCTTTTAGAGAAAAGCTGGCTGTATAGATGGGGCTTCACAGAAGTTCTACAGAAAATTTAAAAAAGTCACGTGAGTGGGGGGAAGTTGCACGAGCTGCAAAAACAAAAGAGGGAAATTGGCAGTAGAATCCATTTCTCTTCCGTTTCCTCTCGTTCATCCAAATCGTTGCCCTAAAACTCGATTGCTCCTCCTCTTCCTCGAATGCCTTCATCCGATGGACTTGCAGTCCCTAAAAATAATCAGCTGTGAACTTTCCAATTTCCGGTGGTGGAGCTGACCGGTTTTTTGCCCTAGAAAATTCATTCGCTTCGAATTTTTTTCCAATTTTTCCCTTCCTCGAATGCCTTCATCCGGTGGACTTGCAGTCCCTAAAAATAATCAGCTGTGAACTTTCTAATCGGTGATGGAGCTGACCGAATTTTTGCCCTAGAAAATTCATTCGCTTCGTCTTTTTTTTTTTTCCAATTTTTCCCGTCCACCAACCCCTAAAAGTCCTCATTCCAATCGACTGAGAAAGTACATTGAAGGCCCTTCGCAACCCCTAGATCGCCATTCTTGCCCGATAGAAAGTAATGACTGCATGGAAGTAATGAAGCTGAAGACGCCATTGTGTGTACCTTGAAGCCGAAGACGCCATTGTGTTACTTGAAGTCGGAATCCCCATCGACCGAGCTTAGTGCGAGGATCTGCAGCTGAGAAGGGTAATGTGTTTACTATTCAACAACAACTTATACAAAATTGAGATGAAGAAGTCGTATTTGGAAGTTCCAGTTTTTATAAATTCATCAAAACTGAGGCGGAGTATACTCAATTGTCATTCAATGCCCAATATAATTAGGAATTAAACCATTGTTCATTAGACATTTATTGTATAAAATTGTACGGAATCAAATATAAATGAGAACCCATTTCTGTGCAAATTTATATATTTTCTTTAGGAATTAAACCATTGTTCATTGGACATTTATTGTCCAATTTTATATATTTTCTTTATAAAGAAAGTAATGACTCCATGGAAGTTGCACCGCCCACGAAATTGGACAAATGAAATGTTTTATGCCAAAAGAGAATCAATTTTTTTTCCTGTGCATTATGGATCTCTTGATGAACTTTGGAGTTGTGTTTTTATAGCGAGGAAGTCGTATTCTTTATTTTTACAGGAACTCAAATTTTGTCACTAATTTGTTGTAGGAAACTAAACTATGGAAGGTATGCACGAAGATCCTTTATTGCATTCCGATGCTGTGATAGTTGTGGACAATATGAATATTGTGGAGGACGAAATGCTAGGAGTAGAAAGAGAGAAAGTGCCGAAGGTGGGTATGATAATGGAATATGGAGAATTAACACCGTCCACCTCGAGAAAGTGGAACGTTTTGGACAGATTGTGTAACTACGTTCCGTCTATTATGTTTGGACATTTTGGTGTAAATTACCTTCCTTCTAGCATGTTTGGAGAAAGTGGTGTAAACTATGTTCGTTCTATTATGTATGGTGATGGATTTGTGCTAATTTAAATTACAAATATATAGATTAAGGTTTACAGGAAGTTCCAGGAAGAAGAGTACTCAACTGCAGATTGTGATTAGAATAAAATAGTGATTTCTACATGCTTGTTGATTAGTATTAGATTGTACTGGATATCTTAATAGACAAAATTTCAATTTTTTTGCTAACTTTTTTATGTTGTTAATTGTAATCTATTCCACTATATTACAAAAATAGATTATGGTTATGCTTGTGATATAGAAGTTATTCGGGAGGTATTACCTGTGAGATGTTCAGGTAGCAAAATTTATGTTACAATTCATCCCCATAATAAAAACATTTATGAGATTTAATAGTTGTTAAAACATAATTGAAACATGAAAACAACACTGTCACAGGTCATGAACAAAGGAAAATTGATTCCAATAAGCTAATTCTTAATTGGAATCCAACAAAACTAGGTGACAGGATGATTCACAGCTTCACAAATCTTCCACAATCAACATACTTTCAACCTAACTACACTCCACTTAACCTGAACAATACTAAACTAAGTGATCAAACAACGCCCTTGCCTTTTCCATTCACAGTCGCAGAGGTGTTCCCCTTTCGGAATATGACGTTCAATGAATCTCGATGTCTCGTTTTTCGGCTATTCGAGCTAGGCTGTCAAACATAGCAGCAAGTCTTCGACTTCCTCGATTGCCACAGTATTATCCTCTTCAGACACAGTGCTCGATTCACCACTTTCTTCATAATGTTTGACCCAATCAAAATAACCACAATTTTTGCTACACGTTTTGAATAATCATCCTTTGTTATTGTCTCCCTTTCAACCTCAAAACATTTTTACAATCCAGTTTCACACCATGGGCATCGCCTTTTCATCGGACAATCCCTAAAGAAGTGCGCCGTACTTCTACAGCCGTGACAAACACCAACATTTCTACCTCTCATCCTGGAAACAACAACAAAGATGTCAATAGATTGTTTTCACGGGCAACTTCACCCAAGTATCAAAGCTGTCAAGAATTACTTCAAAGCAATGTCACCCAATTAACAAAACAGAAATCAAATCTAAATGAATTAAACCCCAGTCACCACAATTAACAAATGAAGATGAATTAAACCACGATCACAACATAACTCAACAGCTAAACTTCTGATTAACTCTGCTTAACACAAATTAACAAATTAACTCTGCTTAAACCACGATCACAACATAACAAATTAACTCTGCTTAACACAAAATAACTCAACAAAAATTAACTCAACATCTAAACCTCAACATAGAGAAATCAACTCTGATTTAATTAAAATTAACATTAATTAAACCACATGAATTAAACATTTTACAACCCCGCAGGAATTAGAACTTCGAAAATTAACCACATTTAACAAATTAACGTGAATTATACGAGAACCACAATTACTAAACAAGCAAAGAAGAATGGGTATTCTAAAAAATTGGCCTCAGTTAACACCCAGGTTTTTCCATTTTCCTTTCTGATAACATACCCCTACAATTCCTTGGATGTGAGTGCGGCGTCTATGAATGGCGTTGCTGGGATGTCGATGTTACCTGATAACAATGAGACGATGTGCGAGGCGAAGATTGAGATGACTGAGGCGACTGCGGACTGAGAAGGTGGGCGACGGTCTACTTTGCTGACTGCGTCGAGCGTTCCATGGTTCCAAAAGTTTAAAATCGAGGAAAGGGGGAAGAGGGGGAGGTCGAGGAGGACGAGATTTCTAGGGTTTCAGTGGTGGATAATAAATGGGATTCAACCGGTGAAGGAGTGAGGAGAGATGTCTGCCTATTTTTTTTCCCCCTTTTAAACGTCTCAATTGCCAGCTCATCTGTGAAGCTTCTGTGAGGCACCTTCTGTAAGTGTAGCGTGATTGATGCTTTTATATTAGCCCCGTACAATGATCAAATTTTTAATAGATTTTGATAAAAACTGATAAAATGTGTAATTAAAAAATTATGGGTGTGTTTGAGCCACATTATTTTGAAAAAAATATATTTTGGAATAGTAGATTGATGAAGAATGTGTGGTTAAAAAAAAAGGAAAAGTTATTGATGTAATGAAAAATATTATTTTATTCAAAAATGTGTGATTGAAAATGAGTAGAAGAATAAAAATGACAATTTTAATGTGGCTCAAACGGAATCTATATATCTTATAAATTATGTTGTTAAAATTAATTATTGACTTTATTTTAAATTAAAGTCTGAAATTTAATTTGTACTAAACAAGGACATAGATTTATTATTAACATTAACAAAGTTTTGACTTTTTCAACGGATGAAAACAAGTTGACCTTTTTTCCTCAACTACATCTGTGTATCAAGTTCTTAAACATATTGTATGCATTAATCAAAGATTCAAAGTGAAGAGTCGGTAGTTGGACACATATATAAAAATTAAATTGATTTACATTGATATTTGTTTTCCAAAAAAAAAAAAAAAAAAAAAAGCTCAATCATTCTTTACAACTAGTGATTATGGTTTAGGTATATCTCAATTATGTTGACACATACTTAACTATTAATCATTTATGTATACATAATTTAAGTACGTCATAACTAGATTGGCACCTGCTTAACTATCGTTCAATTGTTTAAATTATTCTATGTTTGTTAATTAATTAATTTTCTACAACTTATTTTGCAAGGTTATGAAAGTCTTTAATGATGATGTCAACAATTTTATTTTTTATTCTCCTAGCTGCAAATATCTAATCTTTAACGTGTATGTGAGTTTTCAAAATGTCTTCCTTGAGTATTGACCTTCTTTCATTCAATATCTTATCACTCGCACTAAAAGCAGACTCGGATGCTACTGTTGATACCAGAACTATTAGTAGATCTCGTGCCATTTTTTATATTATTGGATAAAATCTTTCATTTGTTTTCCACCAATTAAGATATCTAAATTATATACCAATTGAAATAAAATTAGGGATAGTTGCAGCATCGGTACCAAACTTTTCATTAAGTAACAGACTTTGCTCAAACATTTCATTTGTGCCATCAACGGTACCAAATCTTTCAAAATATCGCACTTAAATTTCAAATGGATGATTTTTGTTAGTTTGACATTTAGTTGACTAAATAATTGACTTTGACCACCAATTTTGACTTATTTTAAAAGGTTAAAATGATAATTTTTTATTTTTTATAATAAAATAACAAAAATCAAATAATTAAAATTAAAAAGGGTAATTAGCGCAAAACATCCCTACATTTACATGGTTTTGTGCAAAACGTCCAAAACTTTCGTTTTTTGATGCAGAACGTCATTATCTTTTCAATTTTTGGTGTGAAACGTCATTTTTGACAATTTTACCCTTCTATTGAAATAAAACAAACACAAAATAAAAGAAAAATAAAGAATAAATTGTAATTATGAGTTCAAACTTTTAAAAATGTGCAAATTAGTCACAAATATGAAAAAATTATCAACCCCTAACCCACTACATTTGAAGGCAAAATCCCCAACCTCCAATCACCTTGATCGTCAGACCAACATACCACCTTAAAGCCCTTATTGCCCTTTTCACAACCCACCCAACCACCAGCCCCTACTCCGACAGATTTGACCAGAATCGAGTTACAAACTTCACCGCATGAAATGAGGTCAAACGCTGGAATCACGCCGTCCGGCCACCTTCCTAGCCGGAACATACCACCGGCCAACTCCCCTACTCAAGACGACTTCGACCATGCAAATAATTTAGCATACACATCAAGGATAAGATCTGAATTTCAAATTGAAAGCTGCCTTCGCGACTATCACGACACCGCACCAGTTTTCCTCCAATTCCGAAGCCACCGTGATGACATATGGCGGCGGACCACTTGTGTTGGGTGCTCCATCACCTGGCGCACCTAGCCCAACCATGAGTCCCCTTTAATTTGGCTCTAATCATCTTTAATTTGGGTCTGAAATGTTCGCTGGTGCGAACTCGCGAGCGCAGCGATTGGACTGTTTTTCTTTGAAATTAGTGGTTGTTGGTTGCTTGTTGGAGAAAATTGTTTACATAAATAGTTTCGACTTTATGAGGTGAGTCGACCAGTGATGGATTTCGGCCGATTGGGTGGCCGGACGGCGAGTTGTGGGTGTTTAACCGATTTTTAGGCTGTGATTTTTGAATTTTATTTCCGGCCAAATTACGAAAAGTTATGGAGAGTTCTTGGTATATAACTGGGTAATGAGGAAAACATGTTGTGACCAATATTTGACGGTTTGGACAGTCGGGAGTCACCGGAAAAATGAGCTTATGTATTTGGCTAAAAAGGGGCAAAATAGATTTTTTTTTTTTTTTAATATTTTTATAAGTTTTGGATTGATTTGCTTTTTTTAGAAGTTTAAGAGTAAGATTGAAAATTATTCATTATTTTTCTTTTCTTTTGTGTTTGTTTTATTTCAATAGAAGGGTAAAATGGTCAACAAGGACGTTTTGCGTCAAAAGTTGAAAAGGTAAGGACGTTCTGCACCAAAAAACGAACGATAGGAACGTTTTGCACAAAATCGTGTAAAAGTAAGGACGTTTTGCGCTAATTACCCAATTAAAAAACCCCCTTCCACCTTCCACCACACCCAACCCAAATCTACAAATTTGGAAAATCAAAACCTAGAATTCTTACTTTTATCTGATCTGATTTTTTTTTTCTCTTTTTTAAAGGCGTTGAACCCATGAATATCAGATGGCCAAGGCGGCTAACACCTACTCATCTGTCACAGCTACGAAAGCAGAAAACCCCGCTAAAAGCTTTGGGGATCTTTGGAGAAGCAAAAAATCGATACCCGAATTATCGCCATAAAGGTCGTGTATATGCTATGCTGCCATGATTGACATCCTAGGAAGGTTAGGACGAGTGACTGATATGAAAGAAGTAATTTATAGAATGAAAGAGGACTCCTGCGAGTGTTGGGATTCAGTATTTGTCGGTTCAATTAAAACTTATGCAAGACCAGGTTTATTAGATAAATCAATTGCTCTATTCAGAAATCTTCCACAATCCAATTGTGTGAACTAGACATAATCTTTCATTGCTCTTTTGAAGATACCAGTGAAAGAGAAGAAACTAGAAACCACTTATCACCTTTTTTAGAGATTTCCTATTGGCAATTCGTCGGAATCTTCACTTCCGCCTGTAGATTTCTCAATTAATCACATAACCGTATCTCTGGTTGATTTCCCAGATTTGCAGATTGGATGTGGAGAGGAAGAAGGGGGAAATGAGTTTTTAATTCTAATTATCTAATTTGGTTACTTTATTATAAAAAATGTAAAATTACTAATTTAACCTTTTAAAAATCAGTGAAAATCAATTATTTAATCAACTAACGGTCAAATTAACAAAAATCATCAATTTGAACTTCAACTGCGACATTTTGTAAGATTTGGTACCGTTGATCGTACAATTGAAAGGCTTGGACAAAATATACTATCCAATGAAAGGTTTGATACCACTACTGAATTTATCCCATAAAATTATGAAAGCCTTAGGACTGTGACAACCTAGTCTATCACGGGCCCTTACAGCTATCACACCTAAGGTCGTGACAGCGTTATAAAGAAGGCATATTTCCTTCTTTTAAATTCTTTTTTTTTTTTTAGAAAATTACCTAAAACCCTTCATTTTAAGAATACTATTCAAAAATAAGAGGATAAAGTTTACAATTCAAAAATCAGGTGATAAATATGATTATTAATTGTAGTTAATAAAGTTTAATTCTATGATACCAACCCCATCCCCACTCTATCCCCATTAATTCACAAACCTAAAAGCCCTCTTTCTTCTCTCTCGCTATCCCCTCTCCGGCCCACACACTCTCTCTCATTCTCCGTTCGTTGCTGGAATGATGTCGTTCGTCTCTCTCCTCTCCTCATCGTCATCAAACTGGCACGGCGGTACCGACCTCTCCTCTCCTCTCATCGTTACTGAAATACATGGTGGATTAGGTAAACTAAACCAAAAAAGCTGCTGAAATTTCGAAGCAGTAGATTTGGTGGATTAGAATGATATATTTTTGCCATCTGGAGGTAAAATAAGCTGAGATTTTATGTTTGTGGTTTGATGAGGAGTTATATAAAGGAGTTTACGAAGGTGAAGGCGAAAAATTCGTCAGAGGAGGCGTTGCAAAGGTGGAGGAAGGCGTGTTGGCTGGTGTAAATGATTTCGCTCATGTTACAAACGCAAACAGTAAATGTGGTTTAGTTTTATTATTGATTGGTTATTTGGTTTACTCATTTAATTAATGCTTCCATGACTTTGACATTTCTCTACAAGTGCAACACAAAATGGGGACTAAGGATGCCAGGTTTAATGGGGATGTTAGTGTCGAGTGCATAGGGTAGGGGTGGGGATTGGGTTCGACTTGGGGATGGAGCTTTGGGAAAAAGATGAAAAGTTAAAATCACTTTTTTATTATTTAATATTTTTATTGTAAAAATATAAATTCTTATTTTGTCCCTTTTAAATTTGGAATTTGGTTAAAATATGATCAAAATATTTTTTTTGGTTGTGATTAAATATGTAACTATGAACTATAATTTATGTTTTCATGACATATAAATAAGTTGTGAAAAATTAATTTGATAATTTATTATCGATAAATAACTTGTAACCAATTATTTTATTACTTTGTGACTATAAAATAAGTTGTTACATATAAAATTTATGATTTGTGATAGAAAAATAACTTGTTATCATGAAACAAGTTGTGTTGGTCTAAATTTGGTCTTCCTGATTTTCTTGATGGTGTTGGTTTAAATTTGTGTTTATTGTGACTGGTTGTGACACATTCTGTGTTAATTGTGACCGACTGTGAACGAAGACACGACTCTGTTGCACAGAGACACGAAGACACGCCCGTCTCCATGTCACACGGAGGCCATGTCTTCGTGCTTAATTGTGATCGATTGTGACTGGTTGTTAACGAAGACACGAGCATCTCTATGCTTAATTGTGACCAATTGTGATTGGTTGTGACCAATTCTGTGTTTAAAGTGACCTGTTGTGATTGGTTGTAATAAATTCTGTGTTGGGGGTGTGGTTTCCAGTTTTTAATATTTGAAATTTTTTGGAAGATAAGGTGGGGTTGGGTTCCTGGGGTGGGGTGGGATGATTTTCATATTTGAAGTTCTGAAGAAATTTTTTTGGAGAGAGTGGGTTTGAGGGGGTGTGAATTTCATATTTGAATTTTTGAAAAAAAAAATATTATGTGGGTGTGAGTGGGGGTGGGTTTCGGGTAAGTGTGGATTTCAGATTTAAATTTCAGAAAAGAATTTGTGTGGGTGTGGGTGTGGGTGTGGGGGTGAGGTGGGTTCGGGTTTGAATTTCTGAAAAAAAAAATTGTGGGTGGGTGGGTGTGGGGTGGGGTGGGTGGCCTTGTGGGGGTGAGGTATATATATATATATATATAGAATTAACATCTGAATTTTGAAATAATTTAACAAGTTTGTTAGTTTTAAAATGTAATTTTAATATGTAGGATTTATGTATTGTTCTCGTATAGTAATGAGTAGACATTCACACCCATATCTATCAATTTACCTTAATTAGACTTGGCCTTAATTAAGAAACACACAGTTTAGTTTTGATTTTAAATTATATCCCTTCAACAATAAAGAGGGAACCTTATTTTCACCGTTCATCCAACAGGTCATAAATCATCGTCAACGACATGATGATGATGATGTCATTTTTCCATACCAATATTACCCCTTCTCATTTATTTATATACCAATTTCGCCCCTAATGTTTATATTTTTCTATCGAGTTTACCCCTTTTGTCTTCTCTGTATTTGTATGGACATTTGTGCCTCTTTCTCTCTACTATCTTCTATTTCAGTCATTTTTGATGCCCTTTTGGAGAACAGAAACCATGCCAAAATCGTGCAAAATTTTCTTGGTTTTTATCCTCTGCTCCTCAAATCTCTTGATCCTGTCACCTTCCTCCACTCATGAGGAAATTGTCGTTGTTGCTGCCATCCTGTGGAGTAGCCCTTATGCTGTTGAAAATTGTTGTTCAACCATTCAATAAAGGAAGTGATGGAATGAATATTTTTTTTTTACAGCGGACATAGGCGCTCTCGTGCCATACCGACCGTTGGGAGTTAGTGTTTGACCGTTTGTGTTTAATTTTGATGGCTTTTCAGCATGGTTTTGGCACCACTTCATGATGGATATTGGTAGCCTATAAATAGATGATCTTGTTCTTGGAAACGAAAAATGTTATTGAAATAATATATCATTATTATAATTCCAAAAGTTATAGAAATAATTCGTCTTCTTCATATTCCAAATCCCTTTGTGTTCTTCAAGTTTGGGTGGAAAATATTTGTGCTTTGATATTTTCTGTAACAAGGTTTGATCAATCCTTCAAACCATTTGTCGGAAATCCTTAAGCATCTCAAATTTATTGGAGTGTGGGCAAATATAGTTTGAGAACAACGATTACGCGGTTGAGCCTTTTATCTTGATTCTGGTTTGTTCATATTGTTGCTGCACATTTTGGTGAGTTTCTGTACGCCCCAAATTTCATAAACACAAGACGCTACTTAAGTCGAAATATCCTGTAAATAACTTTCCTCAATAAACGCCAAAATGCGTAAATATTTATTTTTTTCGAAACTATAGCAAATAAACACTAAATGCGGAAACATCATTTGAATAATTTACTCATTCAAGAGTCAATACCAAATAAAATAAGTAAAGTGTCACAATTTGCAAAAATACTAAAATTTGAGATTTAAGACAATAGAAACCGGCCATTAAAATATTAGTTTCAAAAATTTATAATTTAAATTGTCTATTATTTAATCATGATTGTCCCGCTCATTGCCTTGCCTTGCTAAGCTCCTTAACCTGGAAGAGTGAAAAAATATTGGGTGAGCATAACGAATTATACTCAGTGGGAGAAACAACAATCAGTCCAGGTTAAATCTAAACATGAAATCAAATTATGAATATAATACAAATACAACATACTGTAGAAATATGTACTGTGTGACATCCCCAATGACCCAATTACGATCCCGGACCTATTTACGGTCCCTGATAACATGTTATAGCGCTTAACAATTTTGCAATGTGGGACAACCCCAAGGACCCACTTTCGATCCCGGACCCATTTACGGCCCCTGGCAACCTTTTCATATGTATAGGCATAATATCACAATCAAAATCACATATCAAGAATTAACATAGACAAAATAATCACAATTGCTTAAATGTAAATCCCACCTCAAAGTCTTGAAATTTTCTTGAAATTGAACGAATGTGATGTTACCGTGCTTTAAACTTTTCCCGCGACTCGTCTAGCAAGAACAAAATTAATAAAATTTAGGATACTAAGTCCTAATTAATGTTTTAAAACTTTTAGGGACTTGATTGAACTTTTTGGAAAGTAAATAAATGAGTAATTGGATAATTCTTTAAATCTTTAGGGTCTAATTATCAAAACTAGAATGTTTAGGGATAAAATGATAAAATTAGAAAGTAAATTATATTTAATTTGAAAAATAATTAAACTTTAGGGATGGTGAAAGAATAAAAATCAAGTAGGGGACTAACTTAGACTTTTGGCCAAACTTGAGGTTTAAAATTGAAATTCTAATATTTAAAACCAAACCCCCCATTCCCAATTCCCATTTCACGTTACAGAGAGGCTCGAGAGAATTTCCAAATGGGTTTTTTTTACAATCTAAGGATTTTCAACCAAAATTGAGGATTTAAAAATGAATTTTCCATATCTAACATCAATCCCCCACTCCTAAATTCCGTTTTCACGTCCAGAGAGGTACATGTTTCGAAATCAGCCTTGGTCCGAATTGTGTTTTACATTTTGAGGATTTCTAGCCAAAATTGAGGCTGAAGAAGGAAGTCCAATGGCGAAGGCAAGATATGGAGAGCAAGAATTGGAGTTGCAGGTCACTTCCAAATCGACTTACGGCATTAAACTCAGAATTTCATTTTTTTTATGAATATATATATTGAGAAGAAACAGATTATAGAATTTCACAAAACTAAAAATTATTTTTGAAATAGTTACCTGAACAGATTGTTTGCCGAGTGATTTACTGGTTTGAAATTGGAAGGAACTGGTACATTGTTTAATGTCGATTAGAAGATGATGATGATGAAATCAAAGTAAAATAATTGTTCAGTCGTGAAGATATTACCTAGTTGAATTCCAGATTTGTGTGAAGTTTTTGCAGCCGAAAGGGTGAATCTTTGGGATGTGGAATTGATGGTTTATATGTTTAATGCTATTGAGCCCTACCAACTTATGCTCCAGAATTGGGACAATTGATTGGGCTGCTAATGGACTTAAACTTGGGCCAAAGAAGGATACTGGACTACGAGTAATTAAAAATAGATATTGGGTATAAAACTCGACCACAAGAAAATATGGAATTTTTAAGATTAAAAAAAATCGTTTGAATTTTTATATTAAATGTTTTGCTAGACAACTCGACAGAACGTAAAGTAAATTCTAAATTTTGACGGGAATGTCGTAGTGACATAATTTAAGTTATAAAATTTACATTTTAAAATTCGGGTCGCTACAACCTCCCCCATTTAAATAAATTTCGTCCTCGAAAATAAACTTACTTGATTTGAAAATGTCTGGGTATTTGGCTAAAATCTCATCTTCTCTTTCCCAAGTTGCCTCTTCTATATGCTGTCTGCTCCATTGAACTTTAACTAAAGGAATATCTTTATTCCTCAAGGTATGAACTTTCCTATCAAGTATAACTGCAGGAGTTTCCTCATATGTCATATCCTTGTTAACATCCAATGATGCATAACTAATAATGTGGTCCAGATCATGGATATATTTCCTTAACATTAAGATGTGGAAAACATTATGTACTGCTGATAGCTCTGGCGGTAAAGCCAACCTATAGGCCACATTTCCAACTCTTTCCAAGATTTCAAAAGGTCCAATAAACCTTGGTCTAAGTTTCCATTTCCTTCCAAACCTCACCATACCTTTCATAGGAGACACTTTAAGGAACACTTTTTCACAAATTTCAAATTGTAGTTCCTTTCATCTCTTGTCAGCATAAGACTTCTGTCTGTCTTGTGCCGTCTTAATCCTTTCTCTGATCTTCTCCACTGCATTTACAGTTTGTTCCACTATTTCAGGACCCAAAACTCTCTTCTCACCAACTTCATCCCAATGAATTGGTGATTTGCACTTTCTGCCATAAAGAGCTTCATATGGTGCCATGCCAATGGTAGACTGGAAACTATTGTTATATGCAAACTCAACCAATGGTAAATGCATTTCCCAGTTACCACCAAGGTCTAAAACGCAAGCTCTCAACATATCCTCTAAAATCTGTACAGTTCTCTCTGACTGTCCATCTATCTGTGGATGATATGCTGTACTGAATTTCAATCTAGTTCCCATAGCTGTCTGCAGGCTTTCCCAAAATTTAGATGTAAATCTGGTATCCCTGTCTGACACTATAGACACCGGTACACCTTGCAATCTTACAATTTCTCTAATGTACAACTGAGCATACTGGTCTAAACTGAAAGTCATCTTCACTGGTAGAAAATGAGCAGATTTTGTCAAACGATCAACTATAACCCATATAGCTTGATGACCTCTAACTGATCTAGGAAGTCCAACGACAAAATCTATTGCTATGTGTTCCCACTTCCGTTCTGGGATCTCAAGTGGCTTCAACAATCCAGACGGACGTTGATGTTCGGCTTTAACTTGTTGGCAAGTCATGCACTTCTCAACAAACAAACCAATTGACCTTTCATGTTTCTCCACCAATAAATTCTTCGTAGATCCTGGTACATCTTTGTACCTCCTGGGTGTACAGTATAAGGTGAATAATGTGCTTCCTCTAGAATCTCATTCCTCAAGGTTTCATCCTTCGGTACACATAGTCTTCCCTTGAACATGAGAGTGTCATCAATTGATATTTCAAAACCTTTAACACTGCTAGCGAGTACTCGGTCCTTAATCTTGCACAAAAAATTATCCTTGCCCTGAGCTCCTTTAATTCTGTCTCTGAGAGTCGGTCGAACAATCAAAGCAGCTATAATTACAGTTGTGTGATGTGGAGAAGCTACAACTTCAAGTCTCATGTTGGCAAAATCATTGATCAAATGTTCTTGACTGGTTAGGGCAACTAACTGTCCTTTACCTTTCCGGCTAAGTGCATCAGCAACCACATTAGCCTTGCCAGGGTGGTAGTGGATAGTACAGTCATAATCTTTAACTAACTCCAACCACCTTCTCTGTTTCATATTCAATTCCTTCTGGGTAAAGAAATACTTTAGACTCTTATGGTCTGTGTATATCTCGCACGTACTACCATAGAGATAGTGTCGCCATATTTTTAGAGCATGAATTACAGCAGCCAATTCCAAGTCATTTGTAGGGTAGTTCTGCTCATGTTGCTTCAACTGTCTAGAGGCATATGCAATCACTTTTCCATGCTGCATCAGTACACATCCCAAACCTTGTTTCGATGGATCATTATAGATAACAAAACCTTCTGACCTTTCTGGAATAGCCAAAACTGGTGCAGATATCAATTTCTGTTTCAATTCTTGGAAACTCTTATCGCACTTTTCTGTCCACTGAAATTTCACTCCCTTCCTGGTCAACTGCGTCATTGGTCCAGCTATTTTTGAAAATCCTTCGATGAACCTTCGATAGTAGCCAGCCAATCCCAAGAAACTACGAACTTCATTCACATTGGTTGGTGCACTCCAATTAGTGACAGCCTCAACCTTGGCTGGATCAACTTCAATATCATCTGCGGTAACCACATGTCCAAGAAAACCAATTCGGTCGAGCCAAAATTCGCACTTCTTGAATTTTGCATATAACCTTTCCTGTTGAAGTGTCTGTAATACAATGCTGAGATGCTCCTCATGTTGCATCTTGTCCCTTGAATAAATCAGAATGTCATCAATAAAAACTATTACGAACCGATCCAAGTATTGATGAAATACTCGGTTCATCAAGTCCATGAAAATAGCTGGTGCATTAGTTAACCCAAACGGCATCACAGTGAATTTGTAATGTCCGTATCGAGTCCTAAATGCGGTTTTTGGTACATCACTGTCCTTAACCTTCAATTGATGATAACCTGATCTCAAATCAATCTTGGAGAATACAGTGGCACCCTTTAACTGATCAAACAAATCTTCTATTCGTGGTAAATGGTACTTATTCTTGACTGTGAGACGATTCAACTCCCTGTAATCAATGCACATCCTCATCGATCCATCTTTCTTTTTCACAAACAGTACCGGCGCTCCCTAAGGAGATACACTCGGTCAAATAAATCCTTTATCCAACAGTTCTTATAGTTGTACCTTCAACTCCTGAAGTTCCTTCGGTGCCATCCTGTAGGGTGCTTTAGATATGGGTGCAGCTCCAGGTACCAAGTCAATCGTGAATTCCACTCGTCTATCTGGTGGAATACCAAACAGATCATCTGGAAATACATCCACAAAATTATGCACAACTGGTACATCTGTAGCAGTTACCTCAGTTGCCTGAACACTAGTGATGCTCACTAGATATCCCTAACTGGTACTCTTTCTCAACATCCGTTGTGCTTTCAACGCTGATATGACACGAGGCATGGTTTTGACTTTTGTCCCAAAGAAGGTGAATTCACATTCTCCTGGTTTCTGAAAGGGCACCTCCCTCTCATGACACTTAATCGTAGCGTGATTACAACTAAGCCAGTCCATGCCTAAAATGATATCAAAATCCTTCATGTCTATTAAGTACAAGTCTGCCTCTAAGTTCTTCCCATCAATTTCAAACTTAACAACTTTTGACATCAGATTAGTGATATTAGTTTCACCTGAGGGAATACTAACCTCTAGAGCATCATTCACATTTTCACACACATTTCCAATCTTAGCATGAAGACTAGTAGAGATGAAAGAATGCTTAGCACCAGAATCAATCAAAACAATAGCAGGTACATTGAATACTGATAAAATACCCGTTATCACGTCGGGATCTTTCTCTGCCTCCATCTGGGTTAAAGCAAAAACTCGAGCCTTTCCTCTCTTAGCATCTTCCCTTCCCTTGAATTCAGGACATTCATAAGCAAAATGACCAGGTTTCTTACATCTGAAACACATCCCATTTCCAAGCAGGCACTCCCCATAGTGTTGCTTACCACACTTCGGACATACGGGTTTCTCAGTGCTAGCCTTTTCCTCAAATTTTTCCCATGATTTCACTTTTTTGTTATGATATCTGCCTTTGCCTAGATTCTGATTGTCCCATTTCCTTTTCACTGGTGCCTCTGCGGGTTTCCGAGTAGTCTTTTCCAGGTTTAAGCGAGAGGATATAGCTTGTGCTCGCTCAATAGCTTCGACATAGGTAGTGAGTCCCAAACTTGCCATGATTCCTCCAATTTCTGGGCGTAAACCCCTATTGAACCTTCTAGCCTTCTTGATATCCGTGTCAACTAGATGTATAGCATACCTGGACAACTGGTTGAATTTCGTTTCATATTCCACCACTGACATACTTCTCTGCCTAAGTTCAAGGGACTCTGTTTCTTTCTGATCTCGAAAAGATTGGGGAAAATACCTTTGTATTATTAACTCCTTGAATCCTGCCCATGTCAGTTCAAGTTGCTGTGTTTCAGTCCTAGTGCGCAGATATGACTCCCACCAATGATCTGGGTCCTCAGCAAGCTGGAATACAGCGCATGACACTTTCTGAGTGTCCGAGCAGGCTATGTGTTAAAGATCCGTTCTAATGCCCTCAGCCATTCTTCTGCAGCTAGGGGTCCATCTCGACCATTGAATGTTGGTGGCTTATATCGGCGAAACTGTTCAACAACCATGCTGGTGTTGTTTGCATTAGCATGTGGATTCGGTAAATTAGGGGCACTCCGTGGAGCTGTTGGGACTTGTTGCTGAGTGAACCTCTGGAGAGCATTCGCGAGGTCCCTTAATGCATTATTTCCCGCATCACCAGTAGCAATCTGGCCTGGGGTAGCTTGTCTTCCAGCAGCCCGATTCGCAGGAGTTCGATTTGTTCTACGAGACATTTTCAAAACCATAACAATATTAGTCTCAGCCTCCTCTTAATTGTGCAATTCGCAATGCTCAACCATGAGTAATAAAATCTAAAAGAAAAATCATAGAAAACACAGTTGAGCTAAAATCAAATTTTATTATTATCTCAAATTTTCCAAAAGGAAAACAAAATAATAAAATTGCAACTAATATCTATAATCCAAAATATGTTCTCCTACTGAATTCCACAACATTTGTTCTTACATCTCTCTCTCAAACATTCCCTTTGGCATACCAATTATGTAAGTAAATTCCATTGAAATGGATTACTATTGGTTTTAGTTTAATTCCGAGGACTAAACTTATAATTTCTGATTTTTTTTTAAATATTTCACATCACCAGTTCAACTCCTAAACATAATAACTCATGGAAAATCTTATAACATATACTGGATACAAACTTTCAAACATCTCAAACTGCATCAACTATAGTGAAATTTCATTTTCATGTATCTTTTCATTGTAAACATTCAATTTCAGATGCAGATATATAATAAATTCATGGTATCCAGCAAATGAAAATTTCCAAATTTCATCAAATAAAACTTTCTAAACATTTTACCTTTTCGGAGTGGCATGGCGCGGCAAGAGCGGGTAGCATTTAAATTAAATATTAGACATTTTCTCATTTATTTTTGTAAAATTTTCACTAGTCTACAGAAAGGTAAACCTGTGCTCTGATACCACACTGTAGCGCCCCAAATTTCATAAACACAAGACGCTACTTAAGTTGAAATATCATGTAAATAACTTTCCTCAATAAACGCCAAAATGCGTAAATATTTTTTTTTTCAAAACTATAGCAAATAAACACTAAATGCGGAAACATCATTTGAATAATTTACTCATTCAAGAGTCAATACCAAATAAAATAAGTAAAGTGCCACAATTTGCAAAAATACTAAAATTTGATATTTAAGACAATAGAAACCGGCCATTAAAATACTAGTTTCAAAAATTTATAATTTAAATTGTCTATTATTTAATCATGATTGCCCCGCTCATTGCCTTGCATTGCCTTGCCAAGCTCCTTAACCTGGAAGAGTGGAAAAATATTGGGGTGAGCATAACGAATTATACTCAGTGGGAGAAACAACAATAAGTCCATGTTAAATCTAAACATGAAATCAAATTATGAATATAATACAAATACAACATACTGTAGAAATATGTACTGTGGGACATCCCCAAGGACCCAATTACGATCCCGGACCTATTTACGGTCCCTGATAACATGTTATAGCGCTTAACAATTTTGCACTGTGGGACAACCACAAGGACCCACTTTCGATCCCGGACCTATTTACGGCCCCTGGCAACCTTTTCATATGTATAGGCATAATATCACAATCAAAATCACATATCAAGAATTAACATAGACAAAATAATCACAATTGTTTAAATGTAAATCTCACCTCAAAGTCTTGAAATTTTCTTGAAATTGAACGAATGTGATGTTACCGTGCTTTAAATTTTTCCCGCGACTCGTCTAGCAAGAACAAAATTAATAAAATTTAGGATACTAAGTCCTAATTAATGTTTTAAAACTTTTAGGGACTTGATTGAACTTTTTGGAAAGTAAATAAATGAGTAATTGGATAATTCTTTAAATCTTTAGGATCTAATTATCAAAACTAGAATGTTTAGGGATAAAATGATAAAATTAGAAAGTAAATTATATTTAATTTGAAAAATAATTAAACTTTAGGGATGGTGAAAGAATAAAAATCAAGTAGGGGACTAACTTAGACTTTTGGCCAAACTTGAGGTTTAAAATTGAAATTCTAATATTTAAAACCAAACCCCCCATTCCCAATTCCCATGTCACGTTACAGAGAGGCTAGAGAGAATTTCCAAATGGGTTTTTTTACAATCTAAGGATTTTCAACCAAAATTGAGGATTTAAAAATGAATTTTCCATATCTAACATCAATCCCCCACTCCTAAATTCCATTTTCACGTCCAGAGAGGTACATGTTTCGAAATCAGACTTGGTCCGAATTGTGTTTTACATTTTGAGGATTTCTAGCCGAAATTGAGGTCGAAGAAGGAAGTCCAATGGCAAAGGCAAGATATGGAGAGCAAGAATTGGAGTTGCAGGTCACTTCCAAATCGACTTACGGCATTAAACTCAGAATTTCATTTTCTTCATTTCATTTTTTTTATGAATATATATATTGAGAAGAAACAGATTACAAAATTTCACAAAACTAAAAATTATTTTTGAAATAGTTACCTGAACAGATTGTTTGCCGAGTGATTTACTGGTTTGAAATTGGAAGGAACTGGTGCATTGTTTAATGTCGATTAGAAGATGATGATGATGAAATCAAAGTAAAATAATTGTTCAGTCGTGAAGATATTACCTAGTTGAATCCCAAATTTGTGTGAAGTTTTTGCAACCGAGAGATGGTTTATATGTTTAATGCTATTGAGCCCTACCAACTTATGCTCCAAAATTGGGACAATTGATTGGGCTGCTAATGGATTTAAACTTGGGCCAAAGAAGGATACTGGACTACGAGTAATTAAAAATAGATATGGGAAGAATTCAAAAATCAGGTGTTAACTTTGACACATTTCATTTTTCCGGTGTCAAGTTTAAAAATGCAAAATTCAGGTATTTATTTATTAATTAAAAATATTTTTATTAATTAATTATTAAATAATATAATTAACTCTCCCCACCTTCACCACCCCCTACAATTCCGGGGACTATTCCGGCCACCGTTCCGACCACCACTCTTCTCCGGCGACCGTTCCGACGACATCTCCGATTTCGACAATTATTCCGACGGTCACAGTTCAAAAAAATTATTGGTCACAGGTCACATATTTCAAAATTAGTTGGTCACATATCAAATTTTATTGGTCACAGGTCACATATTTCAAAATTAGTTGGTCACATGTCAAAATTTATAAGTCACAAGTCACAGATTTTCAAATTAATAGGTCACATATTATAGAATTTGAAGGTCACAGATTATATTTTTAGTCACAGAAAACTAAATCACCATATCCTCCACCTGCACCACTGTCGACTGCCACCACCATTGTCAACCCACCACATCAAGTAAATACCACCGCACACCGATAGTGCCACCACCACCGCACCCCAACATTAATCTAAAAAAATTCCCAACTCCTAGATCCAATCAAACACCAACACACCACAGCCACCAACACACCATAATCTGCCACAACACAGATCTGCCAACAAAAAAGCACACCACCACCGCCTGCAACCGCTGCCGGCTTCTACAAGCAGCAGCTGCCGGCAGCACACCACCACCGCCTGCTGCTCGAGACCACCACCGCCTGCTGCTCGAGACCGCTGCTGCCGGCAGCAGCTTGCAGCGGCAGCAAGCCGCTGCCGACAGAAAGGAGGGGGGAGGGGAGGCTTGCTGCCGGCGGAAAGGAGGGGGGATGGGAGGGTGCTGCTGGCAGCAGCTTGCAGCGGCAGCAAGCCGCTGCCGGCAGAAAGGAGGGGGGAGGGGAGGCTTGCTGCCGGCGGAAAGGAGGGGGGAGGGGAGGGTGCTGCCTGCCGCTGACAGCAGCTTGCAGCGGCAGCAAGCCGCTGCCGGCAGAAAGGAGGGGGGAGGGGAGGGTGCTGCCGGCGGAGGGGAAGGGGGATGACGAGAAAAGGGGTGGGGGTAGAGAGAGAAAGAGAGGAGAGGAGGGGGGGAGGTGTGAAAAATTAGGGTTAGGATATTTATATATTACCTGATTTTTGGAAAATAAAGTTTGGTCCCTGATTTTTGAACTCTAAACTTTAAACCCCTGGAATTATGTAATTTCTACAATAGATATTGGGTGTAAAATTCGACCAAAAGAAAATATGGAATTTTTAAGATTAAAAAAAATCGTTTGAATTCTTATATTAAATGTTTTGCTAGACAACTGGACGGAACATAAAGTAAATTCTAAATTTTGACGGGAATGTCGTAGCGACATAATTTAAGTTATAAAATTTACATTTTAAAATTCGGGTCGCTATAGTTTCTTCTCTAACGCCGGTGGTATTTCCAACAATCTCAAACTATATCTTACTGCGATGGAGAGTGAAACAAAAATGGCGATTATCAAGTTGGACAAGCCTCACATTTTTCTTTTTTTTTTTTCTCACAAACCAACACACACCCACACCTCACTAAATGGGACACCATATATCGCCATCGAACTAATAACCACAACTTGAAGGGCATCAAACTAACATGTGGTTTCATAGCCGGATAAGCCATTGCTGGATAGATGACCGGATGAGGAGAACAAAGGGAATTCTTGTAGTGGTGAAAGAAGGAAGAATGGCTTTCTAACGGTAAGTTGTTGTGTCGTGGTTTTCAATTTGTTGTTTGTATCTGAATGGTGTTTGTTATTTGATAAAGATGATGAAGATACTGGTTACTAATGATTTTCGGTTGCACAAACTCATTCGTTGTTATATAAGTAATCCAAAGTTGGGTTTTAGTTGGGTTGATGTCTCACAGAATACCATGTTCCTGAACTTTACATTTCTTTTGGTTTGAAAAATCTGATTATAATGAGATCATTTCTCATACTATCAATTTGTGAAATGAGTAAACAGAATAGATTCCGTAAATTAAAACTTCTTGAATCACTTAAAGTGATCAAATCTGCTTGAAAGATTCAGAGAAGAATACCCTTAAATAGAGTACAGTTTCAGAGGCTCTATTTCACAATTTATTTTATGCAATGAGATTCACTGTCAAAATCAAAATTATAATATCAATTATTGTAAATATAATGTGGTTAGTACATAGGCTTAGGCATATGGTGAGATAAAGATGACAAGTCCAAGGAGTTCATTTAGAGGGCTTCTCGAATATAGTATAGAATTGAGTTAAGTTTATTGCGATACTTTGTTTTTCCTGTCAAGTATGTTGGTGTTAGAGATTACGTGGGGCAGGGGCAGATATGTAGTGAGGGTTAACTGAGGATTACTACTTGAAACAGACGATGAAGTTGGGTAGTGACTACCTCAATGAATAACTTCAACTAAGAACTCATTCACTTATACTGAAACTCATTGTCCAAAACTATTACTTCGATAGAGCAATAGCACAACAGTTTCTATTGTCTGCTCCAAATTTTTTACCTGGAACAAAAATCCTTAAATCTTGTAAAGTTGGCATTCTGTCACCTAGTGTACATATTTTGCATACCACTTGACCTCTTAACTTTGACTATTCCAACATGAGACATTCGATGTGTAAAAGTGAGGTATTGAAAGTTGAATTTAATAAGAATGTCATACAATCAATCTTTTTGCTTTTCATAAAAGTTTTTGTTTCCAGAGGTCAAGAACTTCTCTCAGTACCTATATTAAAAATGCTTCTTTTGTACAGAAGGCATCAATATATTCTATAGGAATAATAACGAAAGTACTGAAGCTGGCATCAAATCATTGCGGTACATTAAGCATTTCGATTTTTATCTATCTGTATATATAACATATACATCGATCTTCATGTTCAATTAGGAGTTCATCGTGTCAATTAGAAATAAAATTTTAATAAATTTGCATTTCTAATTTTTCTTACAGAACGTGATGGGAAGTACTTCATATAGGGGTTATTTCGTTGTACGAAAAAGATAAAATTACATACAAAATGATGAAGCCAAAATAATAATTTTATGAAACTTCGGGTTGTCCGTTTTTAGCGAATTGATAGTCCAATTCGATTGGAAATGTGCCAATGATCACAACATAGGGTCTTTGGCCCTGATGCACGTCAAAATTTGGTCAGATTCCGTCGTTTAGGCCATCAATTAAGCGTTTTTGCCGTTGATGGTAATATTTGATTTAACAATATCTCATTCAATAAGATTCGAATTGCGATTCCGTTTGTTGCGAGACGCCCCTAGTGACTAGGAGAATTAAGATCTGTCATAATCTCAGTTTTTTCCATTTATGGAAAAAATAATATTTTTCCATTATTACGTAATATTTCCGAATTTTCTTAGGAGAATTAAGATCTATCATAATCTCAATTTTTTCCATTTATGGAAAAAACTAATATTTTTCCATTATTATGTAATATTTCTAAATTTTCTTAGGTTTTACTCTATTTAAATGTTATAAGCCATTTAAGACAGATTCAATTTTGAATGAAATAAATTTTTATTGAATTTTTCTTGTTTGAAATTCTTTTTGTGAGATTTTTATCTTTCATATAAGTTTCTCCTGCATCAATTGGTATCAGAAACAAAGTGGTTCCTTCACCATGTTGTCAAGGAGATGTCAAGAAACTCGTGAAGCCCTAGTAGAGAAGATACATAGACGTGATAAAATCGCACGCTGCGTCAACAAGTGGAGTTGCTGATACAGCAAGTCACTGCACTTATGTTGCAGCAACATACGCCTGAAGGTCGTGGTCGTCGTGGGCATGTTCCGATTGAGGAAGTCCAACACTGTGATCATAATATTTAGGATGTCACGATTGAAGACATTGAAGAAGCAACAAGGTTTGAAGAGTTTGACTATGAAGGTCCATCTTTATTTGACAATGAAGACACTGAAGAAGCAATAGAGGATGAAGAGTTTGATTATGATTGTCCGCCTGTATTTGACAGTGAAGGTGTAGAAGAAGCAACAAAAGTGGAAGAGTTTGATTACGACGGTCCACCTGTATTTGACAGTGAAGGTGTAGAAGAAGCAGCATAGGAGGAAGAGTTTGTGGTTGGTGATGTAAGTCAAGCGTTTGTGGTGATGCAGAGTTTTCAGACTCCTCTGGAAAATAACACTGACTGGTTGCATAATAATATCTTCCAGTCGACGTGTACTATTGAGGGAAAGAAAAGTGTGTTGGTTCCAGATAAGGGCTCAATAAAAATAGTTGGGGATGGTGCGAATGTACTGACCAAAGTGAAGTTCGAAACAAATATGAAAGGATATGGGATAGTGTACGTGTTTGTGGAAAAGTCAGTTGACAATGAGCGGGAGGTCACCTGCATGGTTCAACTATTGCTAGAGGAGTTTCATGAGGACTTTTCAAAAAAGCCTCCAGATGGATTGCTGCCAGAGCTTTCATTTTGTGGTGATAATTCTGATGATGATGAGGTTTCTTTCCTGTCAATTCGAGGACGATTTTTTCTCAACCCGAGGAGAATGATGAAGCCAAAATAATAATTTCATGGAACTTTGGGTTGTCCGTTTTTGGTGAATTGATAGTCTAACTTTGGGTTGTCCGTTTTTGGTGAATTGATAGCCTTTGGCCCTGATGCACATCAAAATTTGATCAAGTTCCGTTATTTAGGCCATCAATTAAGCATTTTTGCCGTTTATGGTAATATTTGATTTAGCAATATCTCATTCAATAAGATTCGAATTGCGATTCCGTTTGTTGGGGGACGATCCTGGTGATTAGGAGAATCAAGATCTGTCATAATCTCAATTTTTTTCATTTATGAAAAAAAATAATATTTTTCCATTATTATGTAATATTTTCGAATTTTTTTTAGGTTTTCCGCTATTTAAATGTTGTAAGCCATTTGAGGCAGATTCAGTTTTGAATGAAATAAAATTTTATTGAATTTCTCTTGTTCGAAATTCTTTCTGTGAGATTTTTGTCTTTCCTATAAGCTTCCCCTGCATCACAAAACTAGACCCCTGTTTAATGCAAAGGCAAAGGCATTGCAGTGGATGAATCCAGCAATGAAAATTATGAATGATACAAAATATTTAGGCATTGAAGCAATGATGCAAGTTAGAAATGGTTTTTGTCCTTTCGTCTTATTCCAATTTGAAGTGCAATATGTAGCAGCATACAGCTTCTGAAAGTTGTAGATGACTTTCAAAGTATCACTTGTATTTCAAGTAACTCACGAGTAGTTATTGAGCCAAACAGTATGTGTAGTTTGGCTCTATTTCAAGTAACTCGCGAAGTAGTATTTCTTTATTTCACAGAATATGCACACGCCCGCACACTATAGGTTGATAAAAAGAGTGATATTTACAGTTGTTGGTGATGTTGATGGAAATTTTGACAGGATAACAATATTCTTCTCGATAATATTTTCCAATTGTATGTGAATATTTTCCTTCATAAATTGTAGGGATTATTAACCAAGCCCAAACCCACACCACTCGGCCCAAGTGAGGTTCGAACCCAAAATCAATTGGTAATGGGTGGAGTAGTCCACTTGGGTTATATGGTGGATTTCTTTTCTTCTCCCAACCGATGTGGGACTTCTTGTTTGCTCCCAACAATCCTTCCTTCAAACGAAGGACCACATCATTGTGTTCTCCCCTCAAACGATAATTCATTCGCCAATCATCTTGTATCGCCGTTATTACCGTCGCCATTGATCAAACGGGACCCGCCGCCTAACCACCAATGTCAGGAAGACTTTCGACACAAGGCACCTCAAACTTGAATGATTTTTAGCCCGACGCCACCACACTTTCTACTGTGTTCCTCCGACCCTGAGCTCTGATACCAGTGTAGGGATTAAGATGAGCAATTAACCAGGCCCAAGCCCACACCACCCGGCCCAAGTGAGGTTCCAACCCAAAACCAATTGGTAATGGGTGGAGTAGCCCATTTGGGTTATATGGTGGATTTCTCTTCTTCTCCCAACCGATGTGAGACTTCTTGTTTGCTCTCAACAATCTCGAAAATGAAATCCTTTCTAAAAATTCCAAATAAAAAACTAAAGTAGTTTCCACATGAAACTCCTTTACAAGAAACAAAAGCAAATTTCATACCAAACGAACTTTAATGAAATTGAAAGGATGTTCTTGTATGTAATATACAGATTGTATATATTTGGAGTCACGCTTGAATGGATGAATCGTAATATGTTGAGAATAGCAAAAAATAAATAAATAAAATGTGTAGACAATATACATGGTTATGATTAAGATGAAAACATATGGTATGAAATTTGTTATTTGACACCTAAAGTTTAATGTACTAAACATCATGTTATAATCATGTTAAGTTTACCATTTAAAATATTTGAATAATAAGATATAAGTCACTTAAGAATTATAAAAGAAATATCGATTATTCCAAACTCTCTCCTCTCTCAAACAAGAACACAGAGGGAGATGAATTTAGAGGTGGGCTGATCGTTGGAAGATAAAAGAAAATTTCCTTCGGTTATTAATTAGTCAAGCTCTAGAGACTAACCATTAAATATATTGTTTGACATGAAACGAAAGTCAAATAGTTGACTTTCATATTTATGTTTAATACTGCTTAAAAAACATGTTCTTAAAGACGTTCAGTAATTAATAAGACGAGTAGATCTTCACTCAAATCGCTATGATGATCAACTCGATCAAATTATCAGTACGATTTAAAATATTTAAATCACTTAAATGTCTTAGCGAAATAACGATTATCCCAAACTCTCTCTTCTTCTCCCTATCTAACAGACCATAAGATTTCAAATGAACCTAAACTTCAATTTTTGTTGACTAAAAACCATCGAAACCAACCTCTTCAAAGTATTTAAAGAAATTACGACTCTATTTTTCTAATATTTGATTATATAATTTTATTGTTTCCCAATTCTACCGAGGGACATGAATACAGAAGTGGACGGTCTAATCATTGGAAGATTAGATGAAAATTTTCTTTAATTATTGATTAGTCACTTCACAATCCCTATTAACTAACCGTATGAAGTTGGTCAACAATTAATCATTTTTAAATCACATAATAAGTTGACTTTATTTGCAAAAATCAACAATTTGGTTAGGAAGTACCTTCATTTAAGCTTCAAAAGTAAAGGTAGGGTGCACCATATATATCTAGATATTTTTTCAAACAATGCTCAACTTTTTGGCATTGGAAGGGTCAAATACCACCACCCCACCCACCCACCCAACCCAAACAAACCATACCCCAAGTTAATTATTTTTAAACTAGATAATAAGATGTAAGTCAACCCATAATGATCCATCTAATTACATTTACATAATTTAAGAGAGATGAATTAGTAGTTAAACGAAACAAATCAAATCAAGAGCTTGTTTGATAAAGATTTTCTCGCGATAAAAAAATTTACAAATTCATTTTTTACTCCATGTGATTTATTGCCTTGCTCACGGAAAAAAAATACCAATACTACCATTGACTCGAAAAGTTAAAGGGTCAACTGTTGTTGAAGACGTGGTCAAAATATTAAATAAATAAAATATTTCTTTGTTACTAAATGAACATTAAAATTGATAAAAGTAAGCTCACCAAAATTTTAGGTAAATGTCAATTTTGAAATTATTTTGACACGTTTTAAGATTTACGGTTTTTAACATGTAAATGGATTGACTTCGAAACAAGTCTAATTTTCTTTTTTCGATCGAACTATTTGTTTAATCTGATTCTTGTAATATTAATGCAAGTGTTAATTCCGATCGATTCTTCCCTCTTGCAATGTGTTATACGTGAAATAGTTTTCAAAAATCATCTACTCTCTCTCTAATCTCAATTGTCCCTTCTCTCTCTAACACAAATAAATGTCAGGATATTACAAAATCGTGTCATGGGATTTAAGATTTTGGCACATTTAGTCATTCTCAACCATATCCACCGCCGCCTTCATATATATGATTTCGTTAGTATTAAATCACAATCTCAATCAATGTAATTTTAGAATTACGTTAATTAGATGCAGATGTCGATTTGATTTGATTTGGATTATCAATTGTTTCAATGATACTAATCTTGCCACTTGAATGTTACCTAGTTAGATACTGTCGGGTTTAATTAAAATTGTGATAGTATTGCTACCAATTCATGAAATAATTAATGAAATTATCGATTTTTTGAACTACATTGAAGAAAAAGTGTGGCGAAGGGGACTTGGGGCAGAGGTTAACTCTCTTTTGGTCTTTTAATTTCTTTTCTGAATAACTCAATACGTACATAGAAATTTTTTTTTTTTTTTTTTCTTCGCAGTCTTATATAGGGTAAAAATCATAGTTATCAGACCTAACTCGATCGTTTACTTGGACAAATCATCATATGTGGCACAACTCATGCATGCATAGAGAAATAACCACCACCACTACAATAGTGTTATGTAAAATCACTTTAATCATTATTTATTTCAATTTTTACCTGGTAAAATTCATCTCTTCTTCAGTGGGCACGATATGAATTTGCAGCGGCCTAGGTCCATAGAATGTTAGACGTGTCTTTGGAAGAACCTGGAAGGATAAAAAGGTGGCAATGAATTGATAACTTCCAGATTAACCAGCCAAATAAGCTAATTTTAAACGTAAGAAACTAAGTATAACAAAAATTCCCAGGGAATTCTCATAAAAGGATTGAGTCAAAAAACTTGTACCTGGCTCGTCCTTGTTCTCATCGCAATTGTTCGGTTCTTTCAACTTATGTTGCCCCAAATCCTCAATCTTATCTCAAAGAACAGAGAGATAGAGTGAGAAGTGGAAATATTAATAATTGAAAACCTTGAATAATTAACAACACCAACCTATTTCAGATAGAAACATTTCAATACTTGATTCATCAAGAATACTAGGTAACTATTCAAGAAAATAAATCCAGAGAATTTTTGTTAGTTATCAGCCGTTATTTCAAAGAAAAATGTGAGCTTAGGGAAGAAAATTATAGAGAATAGAGAACACGACCATAGAAGGTATGCGGTAGAAGATATGGAGAAGATGTTTATATAATTTCAATTGCAATAGTCAACAAAGATGACTCCTTACTATGGCAAAGCCAAATTGGAAAGAGGTAAAGTGTGAAAACTCGTATGACAAAAATGAATAGTGAATCTGAGGCTCACCCTTTTAAGGTAGGAGTGATTTGACAATTTGAAAGTATCTCATTCGATTAAAATATTAAGTCACACAGACTCACTATTTGTTGAAATGTTCAATCCCATTGCATCATTAAATCTACTTTTCCATTATCATCGAGTAGGCATCCGTAATGACCATTATGCCTCTTATTGCATTTTCCCCAAACACTACGCAATTTATTTTGGTACGTGATCATAAAGGGACATATCGATCATTACAATGAGGATTGATCGCTGAGATTGGATTAGAAGTCAATATTTTCATAGTTGATATGTCAACACAATATAAATTATTTTTCAATGGACCCACACTTCAGTACAAAAAGAATCCATTTTTTTCCCCCTAAAAATCAGCACATGACTACTGACATTAAAATTTAACATTAACAAGTGTTATTTTACTTTTTCACGAAATCAACAACTCAAATGTACTTTGAAATCCTTCATTGAAATACAATTGTAGTAAATCGAACCAAACTATTATTTCAAATTTATAAGTTGAATGATTCTTATTGATCTCCAATATTAAACGACTCTTATAAGTAAGGACATTACTTTTCTTATCGTTAATGGTAGAAAACAGGATTACGGCTTATAATAGTCCAACATTCAATATCACACCACATGCACTTCAAAGTCCCAAGTTCTATGGGGGTAAGCATTAAGTACACGTAAGCAAGATCCACGACTGATGGTGATATCCAGCAGTCAAGTTGGACTGCTAGTAAGAAAATCTGATTATTGTGAACCCCAGAGATTCGCTTTGTGGTCTAACTTTGATTACTCGTTTGATTTATTCGACAATGATTTAAAATAGAAAAATAGACACGTTTGATCCCCTGCTCTCTCCATACGAAAATCTGAAACAAATTCATGGCTGTTATGGTTGTAGCAACAAGTGAAGGGAGGCAATACAATGGCAAGATTACATGGTTTGTGTTGCTATCTTCTCTCGTTGCTGCAACCGGGGGGATAATCTTCGGCTATGATATCGGAATCTCAGGTGGAGTGACCTCAATGGAACCGTTTCTCAAGAAATTCTTTCCAGAAGTGTACCATAAGATGAAGGAAGACAGCAACATTAGCAACTACTGCAAATTTGATAGCCAATTGCTAACATCTTTCACCTCATCACTCTATGTAGCTGGCCTTGTTGCTTGTTTCTTTGCTTCGACAGTAACTAGGGTCTTTGGGCGCAAGCCGTCAATCCTCGTCGGTGGTGCTGCATTTCTCACTGGTGCTGCCCTTGGCGGTGCTGCTAGTAATGTATACATGTTAATATTTGGTCGTGTTCTGCTTGGAATTGGTGTTGGTTTTGCTAACCAGGTGTGTACTTTTTTGTCAAGATCTGCCACTATTGGTTCCATGAATTTCTATCCTGCACAAGAAAATGAAATAAGTTACTTATTAGAAGTTACAAAAGGGTATTACCTACACGCTGGATGCTAACAGAAAAATAAGTAAATAAGACATATGAGCAAAATCTGAATATTCCAGTTTGGTCATAGCTAACATACTGCAGTTATTCTGATGCTTGCAGTCAGTCCCCTTGTACCTTTCAGAAATAGCACCAGCAAGATATAGAGGAGCTTTTAACATGAGTTTCCAACTCTGTGTTGGCATTGGTGTTTTCTCGGCCAATCTCTTAAACTATGGAACTGCAAAGATCAAAGGAGGCTGGGGATGGCGAATTTCCCTGGCGATGGCTGGGGTCCCAGCTCTAGTTCTAACTGTAGGGTCATTATTCCTTCCCGAGACGCCCAATAGCTTAATTCATCGTGGCAATGGTCATGGAAAAGCCAAGCGGATTCTGCAACGAGCACGAGGCACTGATGATGTCCAAGCAGAACTAGATGATATGATAGAAGCAAGTAATAAAGCAAAAGCCATCAAACACCCATTCAAAAACATCATACAAAGAAAATATAGGCCTCAACTAGTAATGTCCATAGCAATACCATTCTTCGTGCAAGTGACGGGTATTAATGTGATCTCCTTCTATGCACCGGTACTCTTCCGAACAATTGGTCTGGGTGAAAGTGCATCACTCATGTCTGCAGTAGTAACTGGACTAGTTGGTACAAGTACAACATTCTTATCATTGCTGTTGGTCGACAAATTTGGTAGAAGACTTCTATTTTTCATAGGTGGAATTCTAATGTTTATTCCGCAAATGGTGATTGGAGGTATAATGGGAGCTAAGTTAGGGGATGAAGGTGGATTAAGCAAAGGATATGGCATTTTGATTCTGATTTTGATTTGCATATATGTTGCTGGATTTAGTTTGTCATGGGGTCCATTGGGATGGGTTGTAACGGGTGAAATTTTCCCACTGGAAATACGGTCAGCTGCACAGAGCATCAATGTTGCTATTAATTTTCTCCACTTTCCTCGTTGCTCAAGTTTTCCTAACTATGCTCTGCCATTTAAAGTCCGGGATTTTCTTCTTCTGGGGAGGATGGGTGATAATAATGACCGGATTTGTTTATCTTTTTCTACCAGAAACTAAGAATATCCCGATCGAAAAAATGGATAAAATCTGGAGGGAGCATTATTTCTGGAAAAGAATTGTTCCAAGTAATCAAGACCATGAAGAGAGCAAGATTGAAGGAGCGTGATTTTTATTATAGTATAAACTCACAATTTCATATTCGTATACTCGTTATAATACGATAAGGACTTAAACTGTGAAGTCCCCCATTGTAATACAGATAGATTTTATTGCTATCTGATGTATCATTTCAAACATGAAGCTTCTATGCTGTCCATACAATGGAAAATAACTTTCTTGGCACATCATGAAGGATGCCTACAGGACAAGCCAAAGAAGCACCATTCCACATGAGAATATAAGAACTAAGAACAAGTCCAATATTCCAACCAATTACCTCTAAAAATGGAATCTAATCCACCTTCAATTCTCTGCAACTTATTATGGTAGTGTTAGTCCTCAACCTAGAGAGCACAACCAACAAAAAATAGTGAGTTCCTCGAACAATGTAGAAGCCCAGAAATTTCATAGAGAAGTCCATAAACAGTTATGTATATGTGAAGGAGCATCGATAAAACAAGTTAGAAAGTGGAATTATACTATCAAAGTCATATTTTTGTTTTATTTTCAAAATTGAACGAGTTTTTTTTTCTCATCACATATTCATTTTCCAGATTACGAGTAGCACCATAATAGCATGATTATCAAATGGTAATACGCGATCATCATTTAACTTCAAGTTCTTTTGCTGCAATGATGACTTGCAGTTCTTTGGCAAAGATACTAACAATCAGTACAAGGCAATTTGACATCAGACCAACCTCCTAAAGTATGTACAAAATTAAAAACTTAAGAGCTAGGTTAAGCTACCAGATAAACAACGCAATGACCCTTAGTTCTTAAATGATTGAAGACACAAATTTGCTCCTAGCGAGGGCAATTTCAGTCAAATGTCCATTGTCTTTGGGAATCAGTTATATAAAGTATACAGTTTTGTACTATTTATCAACAGATATCTCTATGAGAATAACATTGCAAAATTGTCATTTCCTGCTTATAATGCGCACATTCTATAAACCCCTTCCTCCTCCTCCTCCTTGTGCAGTTCATTGTTGTTTAATCATGTAATTCATCTAAACCTTTTCTTTTCTATTTCTATTGAAATAAATGTTTTAATGAATTTTTTTACCTCAAATTTTGTATATGATATTGTCCGATTCATTTTTCAGTTTCAGGTCTCTGTGTGATTTTTAACTTCTGCTGGTAAGTTCTCCTAATGTTTAGCTCTATTTCTGATAGTTGAGGTTTATTTTTTATTTTCAGCTTTTTATGAGTTTTATGATAATCTGCAATCACTTAATTTTTCATAAAAACTATAACATTGAACTTCATGGTCCCATGCAGGGGCGGAGGCAGGGGGGGGTCCTGGGGGGACCCGGCCCCCCCCCCCCCTGCCCAAAAAAAAAAAAAAAAATTTTTTTTTTTGACAAATTTTTTTTTTTTTTTTTTTATTACCGTTTTGTATTGGTATTAGTGTTAAAAGTAATTATCGGATATGCTCTCAAATATGGTTCTAAAAATGGATGATAACATTGGATGAGAAAGATGACATTTGAAATTAAAAACTTCAACCAATATGTTTTAATTTAAGAAATTATAGAGAAATAATATTTATTTATGAATCCTAATAGTCGAAAATATTAGCTAGTTCTCATGTCTAACAGTTCCACTATAAGTTAATATTTACAACAAATGAATGACACTTCTAAAGATCATTAATTTTTCTCTCAGTTTCACTTTCTATTTAGGGTAATAGATCTCCAAAGTCCTAAGAACAGTAAACCAACCAAGTATAAGGACGAAATTTATTTCCTCTAAGTTTTCACATCATGATCTTTCACACTCAGCTACAGTTATACAATGAAAAACACCTCTTTAAAAAATGAGCACTTGTAAAACCAATTATTTACTTAAGTAAATGCTATGAAACATAGAAAATGTATTAGAAGTGCAAGGCAACAAGGAAGAAACCCGAAAAATTTTCGGGGGCAACCCTCGTGAGCCCCCACTCCTTCAACTCTGGGACCCCCTATTTCAAAAGGCTGGCTCCACCCCTGGTCCCATGAACAAACATTGTTGTCAAAATTTGGACTACTCATCTTAATAAGGTTGACATTTTAAGATGGAATTCCCTATTCATAATACTAACAACATTAGAAGACTTGTTGTTACAAATACATGATTTCTACAAGGATGATATAACTAACATAGAAATTAAGAATATTTCATCAAAACTATAGTATTGAACTTCACGGTCTTCGAATCATGAAGAAACATTGTTGTCAAAATATATTCAAATATACAATTTTGGTCTCCTGCGCGCCAAGCGCAGGGCTATCCTGCGCACAGGAGACCAATTTTCCTCGTGTGTCAGCCAAAGGCTGACATACGACCGAATCCCTTCTTTTTTTTTTTAAACCTTTTTATTTTGTCTATCAACCTAAAAAAATTTTTTTTTATTATTATTTTTAAAGCTTAAGGGCATGTTTGACGTCCGGTTAGGTCGCGGGGGCAGCGCCCCTCGTGGGGTTGCCCCCGAAAGGAATTTTGATTTTGATGTATATATATAAATGAATATTTTCTAATATTTTTAAATTAAATTATTAATAAGTGAAATTGTATTTATAGTTTGTGTGAAATATAAATAAGTAGAATTATTAGAAAAAAATAAGTAGGAAAAAATTATAGGTATGTTAAAAAAAAAAATTTAAAATCCTCCGCTCGCAGAGGCTTTTAAATTTTTTTTTTCTTTTTCAAACGGACTTAACATAAACAAATTTTTTTTTTTCAAGCGAACAATTAAAATGAATACAATAAAAATGCCACTTATTGATAGTCATCATCGTAAAACCCTGGTAACTCCCCTTAGTCATTGCTAGCAATGTTGGTGTACATATCTTCATTATCATTCCACGAGTATTGTGGTTCATATGGCTCATCCACCAGTTGCGTCCCGATTATATGGATAAAAATTAGATTAAACATATTAAAGGGAAAAAAAAATTAAAATTTAAACATGATATCGTCTATCAACTCACATCGGTTGTAAAGTTGGACAAGTTCTTCTATCATGTCCACTGCGGCCATATCCACGACAATTTCTCCGAGATTGGGACATGGCTAACTCTTTCGTCGACTTCAATCGCTTTCCGCACCCTTTCGTCCTAACCGGAGTAGGATCAACCACATGTTGGGTACTTTCTTTACTCTTGTTCTTCATCCAACTCATTTGCATATCACCGCCGTCGTCGACATCCTTTACATGTAATTTCAAGTCACGAAACCCATCCATTAGAACTGTGGTTCGAGCATCAGTCAAGACTCCCTCATCAACCAACTCTGATGCAGTGCGGGACAGCATCCCGTATCATGAAATTACAGAATGACCAGTAGATGGATCGACAATTGGTTAAAAAATGGGAATTGGTTTTGCAGTCTGGGTCCATCGACGTACAATATAGTGATCTTGTAACAACATAACTTATTTCTTGATTATTAATGAAAGCATGTGACGACACGGATATCCTTCGAACTCAAATGTCCAACAACTACATGTTATAATATCAGTCATCGTGTAGTGGAGAACCTCACGTTGTCTATCATATGTTTTTCCATTCTCAAAACGCATGACGAAATATGTTTTGAGACCCTCGTTTGTTGACGTCTTCAAACAAAGATAGTAAGTATTATGTGCAAGCTCTGTCTGAAAGCGTAGGAAAATGGTCTTTGTATAGATGCCGGCCATCTAAACTTCTATTGCGAATGACGTTGTCATCCGAGGCTGCTCGTTCAAGTCCGTGTGATTTGCAGCCAATTCCCCATGCCGTTGGTGTGATAGGGCATTGGAAAATCTTGTGATGAAATCCATCAAAGTATTTTTCTTGTCCACATATCTTTTGAAGAATGCATGGTTGCTTTCTGATCGCTGACTGCTAGACATCCCTGCAGAAAAGATGTGTCTTACGTATGCTGGTATCCAACGGGTTCGCATTTCATACATATTACACAACCACTCGTTATCCCCTAGGCGAGTGGTCTCCATCATTTCAGACCAGCGGCTTTCAAACTCGTAAGGACTCTCAGACTCCATAATGATGTTTACTAGATTATGGTACATTTCCTTATAAAGTACGGGACCCATCTTCTCTGGAAATTTGTTCAATATTTGCCATAAACATAATCTATGCATTGTGTCAGGGAATACATGGTCGACTGCTCTCGAAATGACACCATCTTGATCAGTGATAATCACGCCAAGACATTGTTGTGTTGGCATGGCTTCTACAAACGTTGAGAACAACCAAATGAGAGAATCAATTTTTTCATCGCTCAGTAAGCCACATCCAAATACAATAGTTTGACGATGGTAGTTGACACCAATAAATGGTGCGAACACCATTGAGTACTTGTTGGTATTATAGGTCGTGTCAAACACGACAGCGTATCCGAAGTAGACGTATGAGCTCCTTGAATCGGAATCAGCCCAAAAACACGAGCAAGCACTCCATCCTCATCAGTCTCGTATGCATAGTAGAAACTCGGGTTCTTTCTTTTCTCCAGCTCGAAGTATTCTATCAATGTTTCTGCATCATGTCCAATGTGTTGCCTTCGAAGGTCTCTTTGGTGGTTCCTAATATCCTGCTCAGAGCAACCAATTGAAGATGGACCACCAGCATCTATCTCCATAAGTCGGATTTGTTGGCAAGTAGGAATATTTGCCAGTGAAAATTGCTCTGCAAGCGCTTTTCTCGTAGCCGAAACTTCACGATGCGATCGTAGTAGGTGAACCTTGATCGGTGTGGAAAGTGAGTGATTATGCGCCTCGGAAAAATGGCTCACAGCCCAAGAATTTTGTGCCGATTTTTTTACAACTGTTAACTTGGCGGTGCAGCCACAACGGGAGTCTCCATGATTTCTTTCTCCTGAACGGGCCACCAAATTTTTAAATTTCATTTGGTAGGTTTCATCTTTTTGGCCTTGCTTGAAACAAACATATGATTTCCTAACAACCTCGTTCGTTTGTGCGTTTTTTCAACTACTACTGATGTGTGCACTGAACCCAGCGAATTTTGCATACTCATTATAAAAGTTGTATACATCGTTTAATGTTTCAAACTCTTGACCAATTTGTGGAATCGCACCTACGTGAACTTGTGGTACGAATACATTATCATCTCCTTCCATTCCTACAACATTAAAAATCAATATGTAAATGAATACAAAATCACATTTCATTACGAATATGACAAAAAAAAATTATTGTACTCACTTTAAAAATAGATAATACACCACGATAAATAAAGGCAAGTAAATATCTCACTGAAATAAAGTAATTACTAAAGAAAAAAACTGGTCTAAATTTAGAATGACTGAAATCTGCTCTTGTTGAGAAGATGAGACTACAATGAATTGGTTGCTCGATAGTTTTGAGAAGCTACTAATTTATAGCCAATTCAGTAAAAAAAAAATGCAAAATCTGATGGACATGACAAATCAGTAGGAAAAAATGAAAAAGTTTCAACTGGGTGACAAAATAAACAAAAAAAAAAAAAAAAGGTCAAACAAAAAATTAAAGTTGGTTAAAGTGTCAATCAAATGCTGATAGAAAACATGTTAAACACAAATGTGAAAAAATTTATGACCCTAGGGGTGTCAAACATGCCCTTAAGCTTTAAAAATAATAATAATAAAAAAAAAGTTTTAGGTTGACAGACAAAATAAAAATGTTTAAAAAAAAAAGGGATTCAATCGTGTGTCAGCCTTTGGCTAACACACGAGGAAAATTGGTTCCTGCGCGCAGGGTAGCCCTGCGCTTGGCGCGCATGAGATCAAAATTGTATATATATATTCAACCGTCATTATTAAAATAATTAATTATATAGTATTCAACCTTGATAAATAAAAACTATATCATTAACTATTTCTTAAAAGTAATGAATTTGATTGTTTTGTGTGATCCTTCCGGTTCTTTGAAAATTGTTGACCTCGATTTTCCCTTATGGCAATACGATTTTCATTTTCTTAATGCAAAAATTTTCAGCCTTTTCTTATTTCAATGAAGGTAAATTAAGAAGACGTGTTAAATAATGAATAAAAAACAGTATTAAATATTAATATTTTTTGAAAAAAAAAATTTTATTTTTAAATAGAAGTAATTATATTATTTAACATCATATTATAAACTATCATGAGTACTACTTGAATTATATTTCATTTGAAGATCAACTGTTTGAAAGATGAGAACCATGTTTAATATTATAATTTGCGAAATTTACTTAATGCATGAAAAATCAAGAAATTAAATAAGGACATAATTGACCCAAGAAAATAAAAATAAAATTGCAAACCAAATGAGGTTATATTGGGCCTATATAGGTAGATAACGTAGATTTCTCACATTACGCTCTTTTATTGCAATTTCTGAACTCCTTAACAATGGCTGGAGATATTCTGGTTCCACTTAGTCATTTAAGATTTCTTACACATAGTACCCATAATAGACATGTTTTATTCAGTTAATCAATGAAAAGCAAAAGGTTGTAATCTGGTGCCAATGGCAAGCTGGAATTCTAATATGAACAAGATTACAACATTTAGTAGCAACCTTAATCAGTAAGCTGTAATGCTTCAGGCAGTGACTCACCAGTATCCTTCCATGGTTGACAATATAATTCACCTTCTACACAATGTAAACATGGGCCTTTTGGTGTTACGGACCAGAGACAATAATCCCCACACTTGTGGTAAATTCTGTTTGTGAAAACGCCATAAGTGCCAAAACCATAAAATGTTTGAAAGAAGCAGTAAAACTTTGTTGTTCCAAAAATGTTTATATTGAATCGTATTATGAAAGTTTGGTTGGATCCAAGCATATGATACCCAAGATCATCATCCACGGAAAAACAGTGAATCCAACTTCTTCCACCAGGTATATCATTTTGAATTACAACAGTTACTTTTGCTTCAGATCGGCTAATTAGGGTTGTGAATAACAACCCAAGCAATACTACAAGTTTCATAATGAATCAACCGTTCTCTTTTCCTGGTTTTTTTCCTTCTTCTCCTCAATGGGTCTTTATAATTTAATTGAAGTTGCTGTAATCTAAAAGCAATTGCACTAATCATTTGGTTTAAATTTTTATATTAATAATTCTAAAAATCTTAATGAGTAATTCCATAGAGTAATGCTATTTTATCATCGTTATGATGAGATATCGATGATGTGACAGCTCATTATCTCTTATATTTCTCTCTCTTTGCTCCTCCTCTCTCGTAAAAATTAAATTGTACAATATGATTATTCCACAAAAACTGTTACATCATCGATGTTCCATCATTTTAATAATAAATAACATTATTCACAGCACTATACATACACATAATACTTCACTCAACACTGACAAAAAATAGTGTTCAGACATATACAATCAGATTTTTGATTCTATGCGATTTTTTCCACGTTATGAATTACTATTTAATATTTAGATAATCTTGAAAGAGCAATCCTAAATCTGACCAATATTCACTGGATTTCACTCGTTACATGCATATAATACTTCACTCAACACTGACTACAAAACTAATTTTAGATAATCAAATTCTAGATTCTTGAGCTTTTTCCCAGATTATAATTTATTTCGTTAATTGTTTATACTCCCGATGTACAAAAGAATGAACAAAGAATTAGACTTGTTGAATGTTAGAAACGTCATGCAACTTGACAACTGAGTTTTGGAGTGATAAAATTGTCAAATTTAAATCAAAAGATAAATAAAGAGTTGTTAATTTGTTAGTTGATAGTTGTTATCTATATTTTAGATAAGCAC
>CM032632.1:4077080-4407444 GCA_019097785.1 Fraxinus excelsior
GAGACTAACCATTAAATATATTGTTTGACATGAAACGAAAGTCAAATAGTTGACTTTCATATTTATGTTTAATACTGCTTAACAAACATGTTCTTAAAGATGTTCAGTAATTAATAAGATGAAGTAGATCTTTACTCAAATTGCTATGACGATCAACTCGTTCAAATTATCAGTACGATTTAAAATATTTAAATCACTTAAAAGTCTTAACGAAATAACGATTATCCCAAACTCTCTCTTCTTCTCCCTCTCTAACAAGCACAACACTGAGGGAGATGAATTTAAAGGTGGAATAATCACTGGAAGATTAATGAGTTTTTTCTTTAATTATTTATAAGTCAAGCTCTAGAGGCTAATGAACATTCTAATATATTGTTTGACATGAAAGGATAGTCAAATATTTGACTTTTATTTTGTAAGAAAAACTGAAAGGCTGTCCTTGTAACATGCAGACCGCATTGTCAGTTTTTTGGGGCCAAAAAGGTTATGGTTCGATAGGTGAAATAAAATAATTTAGTAACATACATTTAAGATTATTTCTCTCACAAATTTTAAGTCGTATAAGACACTTATAAACACCACAAACAATTGTGTCATTTTCCTAGTTGCAAAGGGTAGTAACCATCTCGTCGTAGTCTATTCCGTACTGCTCTGTACCCATTTATCACACAAATATAACCATGTACACTCATATATCAATACTTCTATTTTTCTTTTGTCACAAGAATTTTATTGGCCAAATAAATAAAAAAACCCCGTGTTTTTTAGTAGAATTTTGATAACTTATATTTCATATTGATTATGGCCAACAACTTAATACGATTGTTGTATATTACAGAAGACATACCATAAGATTTTATGGAAACTTTGACAAGCAGTCTACGGCACCTAAACAACCGCTAGTGACGATTCCTTCTCCTATGGTTATGCCTATTTTTGTATTTCAAATGAACCTAAACTTCAATTTTTGTTGACTAAAAACCATCGAAACCAACCTCTTCAAAGTATTTAAAGAAATTACGACTCTATTTTTCTAATATTTGATTATATAATTTTATTGTTTCCCAATTCTACCGAGGGACATGAATACAGAAGTGGACGGTCTAATCATTGGAAGATTAGATGAAAATTTTCTTTAATTATTAATTAGTCACTTCACAATCCCTATTAACTAACCATATAAAGTTGGTCAACAATTAGTCATTTTTAAATCACATAATAAGTTGACTTTATTTGCAAAAATCAACAATTTGGTTAGGAAGTACCTTCATTTAAGCTTCAAAAGTAAAGGTAGGGTGCACCATATATATCTTGATATTTTTTCAAACAAATGCTCAACTTTTTGGCATTGGAAGGGTCAAATACCACCCCCACCCACCCACCCCAAACAAACCATACCCCAAGTTAATTATTTTTAAACTACGATAATAAGATGTAAGTCAACCCATAATGATCCATCTAATTACATTTACATAATTTAAGAGAGATGAATTAGTAGTTAAACAAAACAAATCAAATCAAGGGCTTGTTTGATAAAGATTTTCTCGCGATAAAAAAAATTTACAAATTCATTTTTTACTCCACGTGATTTATTGCCTTGCTCACGGAAAAAAAATACCAATACTACCATTGACTCGAAAAGTTAACGGGTCAACTGTTGTTGAAGACGTGGTCAAAATATTAAATAAATAAAATATTTCTTTGTTACTAAATGAACATTAAAATCGATAAAAGTAAGCTCACCAAGATTTTAGGTAAATGTCAATTTTTAAATTATTTTGACACGTTTTAAGATTTACAGTTTTTAACATGTAAATGGATTGACTTCGAAACAAGTCTAATTTTCTTTTTTCGATCGAACTATTTGTTTAATCTGATTCATGTAATTTTAATGTAAATGTTAATTCGGATCGATTCTTCCCTTTTGCAATGTGTTATACGTGAAATAGTTTTCAAAAATCATCTACTCTCTCTCTCTAATCTCCATTGTCCCTTCTATCTCTAACACAAATAAATGTCAGGATATTACAAAATCGTGTCATGTGATTTAAGATTTTGGCACATTTATTCATTCTCAACCATATCCACCGCCGCCTTCATATATATGTATTAAATCACAATCACAATCGATGTAATTTTAGAATTACGTTAATTAGATGCAGATGCAGATGTCACTACACCAAAAACTATCTTTTGCAACGGGCGAAAAACGTTGTCATATGTCTTTTGCAACGGTCGGACGTATGTTGTGGGCTTTGATGTTGCCGTAGAATGAAAGATTTTTGCAACGATCAATGAATGTTGTCAAAAACCTTTTTGCAACGGTCAATAAACGTTATGAAAAACCTTTTTTGCAACGTTCATTGACCGTTGTCAAAAACCTTTTGACAACGGTCAATGAACGTTGCCAACCGTTGTCAAAAACCTTTTGACAACGGTCAATGAACGTTGCCAAAAAGGTTTTTGGTAACATTCATTTTTTGGCAACGTTCATTGACTGTTGCCAAAAACCTTTTGGCAACAGTCAATGAACGTTGTCAAAAATCACTTTTTTCTTTCTTGTTTTTGTAGCCCTTTCCCTCCCCATTTTTTTTTTTTTCTATTTTTAACATTGACCAACAAAATTAGGAAGAAACACCATATATTTTATGCACAAGTATTTTAAGATTATGAAATTAAAATTATAACTTCATTATGAAACATTTAATCCGTACACAATAAAAATAGAATACGTACAATTTTTTCTCAATACACAATAAAACACTCCAATACAGAAAAGATCATGAAGCTGTCGCGACATGTTGCCAATGACTTACTTCACAGCCTGGTTGATGACTTCAAGAGGATTTGTCCCAGCATGAATATAAACAAGATTAAGTCCTTGGTTGGTTTCAACAGCAATATCTCCTGCCATGAGCTACTCACCACTCTCAAGACAGATCTCCAACTCATTCTTCTCATTGCCTTGAAGGAGTGGCAGGAAGACGATATAAATGGTTGGGGCATCTTCATGTTCGCCTTCCGTAGTGTCATTGCTCTCCATGAGCATGAATTAGGTCTCTAAAGGAATGTCCTTCCCACATGTTCCCATTCTCTGAGTCATCCACCGCAGCTTGAAACGAAATAAACTCAAGAAGCGAACACCCCTGTTACAGAATTGAATTAGAAGATCTGCACTATCATGTTTTAAAATATTATTATGTGTTGGTAATTTTTCTGGAATGTAAATGGCAGTTTATCTTATCCTATGACATGTTAATATGCGTCAAAGTGGATAAAATATGAGTAATGTACAAATTTCCATCTATCCCGTGACATGTTAATATGTGTCAGTGGATAAAATATGAGTAATTTTGAAGAGTTAAATAGGAATTCACTTCAAACAACCAAACAATGAATCATTTCAGATAACTATATCAGAAAAGATAAATAAAATGACTCAGTGCTTACTCCAAGACACCTACGGGGAAGACATGCAGGCTTTTTCCATTTGAGTATCTTCAGCTGTCCAAATGCTCTTCAATAGGTCCTCCATATTCATAGATCCAAAATCCTTTTCAGGGCCACCAGGATGTCTTCTGTTGTCCTTTTGAATTAGCTTCCTGCCACCTCATTAGCGATTTCAGTTATTTCCTTGTGCTGCAGTTCATGGGATTTATCACCATCTGGGAAGACCTAATAAATCAACTCAAAAGGGCAGTGTAAATTTGTAGCATAGGAAATAGACTTAATCGCAGCTCAAACATTGAATCTCAGCCTATGGCTTAGCATAGGATCTGACATACAAGGTACCATAGCAGAATGTAAAAATATTTCCCTTTTAGCATCAATGTAACATGATTAAATTGTTGAAAATTACCTCTTCAGCTAGCTTGGTTAAATTGGTTTCATATTCCTCTAGTGTAGGCATCTTGTTTCCTGAGCTTTCCCCTCCAACACCAGCACCAACAGCCTCCACGCTCTCACCCACCATTCTAATAACCTAAGTTCCAAATGGATCATATTGATGTCAGGGTATAAAAATCACAAAAAATTATTAAACAGCATAAAAAAGTGCTAATGCTTGCCTATGCATGAATATTACTTGGATCAGCACTTAAATTCTCAAGTACAAGGGCCTGCCACACCTTCACCCTCACGAAGTAATCCTAACAGCAAGTGCTCTAATCCAATGTAATTGTGACCTAAATCGACAAGCAATGAATCTTATTAAATATCAAACTTAACCAATTTGACTTCTACAAGCATATAAATGCAAGTGAAGAAAAATGCTAAGGGAACTTTATTGCCAGATTTGCAGAAAAAACAATGTGGATGCTGAAATCTAGTGAAAGCATTACCTCTACCATAATAAACTAGTCTTAATCACTAAAAAATATGAAAGAAAAATAAATTTTCAACAAGCAACACCATGGCAACATTACCTGAGTAGAGCAAAATCCAATGGATTCTTGAATTTTAGTTATCATGATTGATGCTATTCTATCAGAAATTTAAGCATAAAATATGAAGGAATTGTCTAAAATATGCTAATTTCTCTATACTATGCAACTGTCAAAAGAACATAGGCAATCCAACAACAATTCAAAATGCAATAATTTGTGCAATCAAGCCTTACCAATTGATGCATCTAACACTTCTTCCACCTGGGGTTTGCCTGCCAGCATAAAAACCATAAAAGAAGACCATA
The DNA here is from genome assembly GCA_019097785.1 of Fraxinus excelsior. NCBI lineage: Eukaryota > Viridiplantae > Streptophyta > Magnoliopsida > Lamiales > Oleaceae > Fraxinus > Fraxinus excelsior. The sequence goes on from CM032632.1 coordinate 4,081,771, forward strand.
AGAGTAAATTGACATGTCAATTAACGTCAATGCAAATTTATATTATGTCTAGAGGAATTAATCATTGGAAAAATGTTCAAACATCAGTGTAGAAATGGGTGTTCATTCAAGCCTCTAATAATGACTCAAAACTAGTGGACTCTCCCTCTGAATTTCTCAAAAATGACTGAAATCCCAAAAGTGAACCAAGAATGGAATTGTAATCTTATCAATATTCAAACACCATAAACTTGTAATCCCAAAAGTTAACCAAGACTAGAAGATAATTGTACTAACTCAAGACTTATAAAGCCGCATAAAGCCCCAAAATGCATATCAATAGCAATTATAAAAATTTAACATATCAATAGCACTTTGAGGATTGGAAACTATAAAAAACTAAAACATGAAATTCCATAAAAAAATCTCATTATTTTTCCCATAGTCACAGACTCTAAAACCAATGATTTTACATGACACATTATCGATTAAGGAAAAAAAATGCAAGCGGAATTGGGAAGAATACCGCATATCTTAATAGGAGCTTCAAGCTCAAGAAGATTGGGTTGTGAGAGGAAAATTTCGTTGGACGTGGTACATAGAGGAAGATTGGGTTCTGGGAATCGGGGCTTCACCTTCGGTCCTTCTTCCTGCTGCTGCTGCCGAATAATCGTCGGCGGTTGCAGGCCGGGTCTACTTCTGTTGCTGCTGTCTAGGGCTCGAACAAACAGGGACAGAGAAGGCGAGCGAGCAGCGAGTCAGCAACATAAATTGCCAAAAAGATTGAATGGCATGTCAAGGAAATGAGAAGTCCGGCTCTACAGTAGGTGGAGGTGGAGAATGAGGCCTGGATTGGGCGGAGGCGGAAGGAGTGGTATCGACCATCGGGGTATGGGTTCAATTGAAAGTTGAATTCTGAACCTGAATCTAATCAGGGCAACTATAATTTAAAAAAGAAAATGTTAATGGTAACAATCGGTGCACCCGTTTACTAAAACTTTTAACAACAACACGCAATGAACGTTGCCAAAAGATTAATGGCAACGTTCAAATGCGCGTTGCTAAAATAATTAACGGCAACGTGCATTGCACGTTGCGAAAAAGGTTTTTCGCAACGTTCAAACGTATTTCGCTAAAACATCCAATAGCAACGCGCTTTGCCTGTTGCTAAAACTAACTAACGACAACACGCATTGCACGTTGCTAAAACATTAACAGCAACGTACAATGCACGTTGCAAAAAGAAAATTAATGACAACGGACGCTGAAAGTTGCAAAAGGGTATATTAGCAACATCCTTTGAAATGCACATCGCCAAAACTCAATTTATTCAACCAACAGCAACATACACTTGCTGAATGTTGCGATAGACCCCTTTTAGCAACATGCAATCAATGAATGTTGCATTTTGCATGTTGCAAAAGACCTTTTTTCTTGTAGTGTGTCGATTTGATTTGATTTGGATTATCTATTGTTTCAATGATACTAATCTTGCCACTTGAATGTTACCTAGTTAGATACTGTGGGGTTTAATTAAAATTGTGATAGTATTTCTACCAATTCATGAAATAATTAATGAAATTATCGATTTTTTGAACTACGTTGAAGAAAAAGTGTGGCAGAGGGGACTTGGGGCAGAGGTTAACTATCTTTTGTTCTTTTAATTTCTTTTCTGAATAACTCAATACGTACATAGAATAATATTTCACGTGCATAATCCTATTAATTTCCATGTACACTGTGCATATTTCATAATCAAAATTAACGTCCACGATGTCAACCACCTTATATATATATATATATATATATATATATATATATATATATATATATATATATTTTCGCATTCTTATATAGGGTAAAAATCATAGTTATCAGACCTAACTCGATCGTTTACTTGGACAAATCATCAGATGTGGCACAACTCATGCATGCATAGAGCAATAACCACCACCACTACAATAGTGTTATGTAAAATCACTTTAATCATTATTTATTTCAAATTTTACCTGGTAAAATTCATCTACTTCTTCAGTTGGCACGATATCAATTTGCAGTGACCTAGGTCCATAGAATGTTAGACGTGTCTTTGGAAGAACCCGGAAGGATAAAAAGGTGGCAATGAATTGATAACTTGCAGATTAACCAGCCGAATAAGCTAATTTTATGAGATCACAAAACCTTCATAAGGTCAACTCTCACAAGACCACCCCAGAATAAAGATAAACCATTCAAGCCATTTGATCCGAGTTGATCAGCAGTCACCTTATCCAAGACTAGCTGAGGATTCTAGTTTATATCAAAACAAACAAAAACAAAAGAAAAAAAGAAGCGTTTAATTAATGGAGATGGTAGGGTTGGACATTGGTTGATTTGGTTTGATTCCCAAATATTTTGGAGTATTTAATAAATGGAACCGTTCGGGTTCAGTTCCATATCATAATTAATTTTTTTAACATTTAATGCAATACTACATAAATACAACCGATGATTTGTTTATTCGTAACTTTTACAAATTAACGTAGCCCAATTTAAAAATATATAAATAACAAGATGTTCAATAAGATTAATACAATGTATACAAATACCGAAAAGTAGATACTAATTAAATTTTTTTAAGTGTTGGTAATACTTATCAACTATTTGATTTAATCAATAGTTACCGCCATCGGTGAAATGAATGAGCTTCAAAATCGATTTGGGAATGGGGATATAGATTTTAAAATTATCAAATGATTTGGATTTGTACGAGAGTGGACGCTTGATATGATCCGGGATAGACAATCACTTGGTCAAGTTTTGGAGTCTAAATTGAAGAGGTTGACAAGACAATGTTCAAGTTTCATGACGGTTTTGGGAGCCGAAACGAGTTGGATTCAATGTTTGAAAGATATTTGAAAAGAAAACGAGTAACGTGAATTAAAATGAGCATAATTTCCATGTCTCCGTATTGTGCGGAGACCACACCCACACCAAGGCCTGGTGTCTGCATAGCTCGGACACCACACTCCGCGCTATGCGGATAATTTTTTTTTCTTTTAATGTTTTCTTCTTATTATTATTATACCAAAAATGAATCTGAATCACTTTGCCATTCAAACAAATAAATAACATGAAATATGAAGAAAATGTAAGTAATTAACAATTTTCCTAACAAGATTAAATTGATTTATTTTTTAATAAAATAAAACCTAGTACATCAAAGCCTCATAAAAATCATTGATTTTCTATTACACCATCCAAAACAAATAAAAATTATATCGAAAACCAAATTAAACGTATGAAACTAAGCATAACAAAAATTCCCAGGGAATTCCCATAAAAGGATTGGGTCAAAAAACTTGTACCTGGCTCGTCCTTGTTCTCATTGTAATTGCTCGGTTCTTTCAACTTATGTTACCCCAAATCTTCAATTATACCTCCAAGAACAGAGAGAAAGAGTGAGAAGTGGAAAGATTAATAATTGAAAACCTTGAATAATTAACAACACCAACCTATTTCAGATAGAAATATTTCAATACTTGATTCATCAAGAACACCAGGTAACTATTCAAGAAAATAAATCAAGAGATTTTTTGTTAGTTATTAGCAGTTATTTCAAAGAAAAATGTGAGCTTAGGGAAAGAAAATTACAGAGAATAGAGAACACGACCATAGAAGATATGCGGTAGAAGATATGTAGAAGATATTTATATAATTTCAATTGCAATAGTCAACAAAGATGGCTCCTTACTATAGCAAAACCAGATTGGAAAGAGATAAATTGTGAAAACTCGTATGACAAAAATGAATAGTGAATCTGAGGCTCACCCTTTTAAGGTAGGAGTGATTTGACAATTTGAAAGTATCTCATTCGATTAAAATATTAAGTCACACAGACTCACTATTTGTTGAAATGTTCAATCCCACTGCATCATTAAATCTACTTTTCCATTATCATCGAGTAGGCATCCGTAATGACCATTATGCCTCTTATTGCATTTTCCCCAAACACTACCCAATTTATTTTGGTACGTGATCATAAAGGGACATATCGATCATTACAATGAGGATTGATCGCTGAGATTGGATTAGAAGTCAATATTTTCATAGTTGATATGTCAACACTGTACAAATTACATATTATTCCTCAAGGACCTAATTGATCATTTTACATAGTTTAGGACCTCCGTTGTAATAAGCAAGTTTGTTAGTTTGTTTTTAGTTAGTTAACTTCCTTCTCTATAAAGGGAGATCTATCTTTGCTGTAGATATTTGATGTGAGAATAATAAATCGACTTCATCTTCTCCTTCCTTCGAACATGGTATCAGAGATAGTAGATTCTGGAATTCCAAAAATCAGAACTACAAAGCTACGAATCAACTAAGAAAGAAAGAGATTCAGCTCAGAGTTTGAGCTGCCATGGCTAGAGATCGAAATCCAAATCTGCTTCCTGCAGAATTAGGGAATAATCAGATGAATCAAGGAAATGAAAGACAGATTGAAACAAATACCTCAGATCCGTTTTTCCTTCATAGCTCAGATCATCCAGGAATGACATTGGTTACAGCACCTTTGACTGGTAAGAACTTCCTGGCGTGGAGCAGATCTGTAAAAATCGCCCTTGGAGCTAAGATGAAATTAGGGCTTATCGATGGTAGTGTTGAAATACCTGAAAAATCTGCGCCGAATTATGAAAAATGGCTGAGAGTTAACTACATGATCACCTCATGGCTACTGAACTCTATTTCTAAAGAAATTGTTGAAGCTTTTCTATACACTAGTACTGCTAGGGAACTATGGATGGAGATAGAAGAGAGATTTGGAACTTGCAATGGCCCTATGCTATATCAAATCCAGCGTGAAATCAGCTCCATCTCGCAAGCCAGTATGTCTATTTCAGAATATTATACGAAATTAAAAAAACTATGGGATGAATTAACCGTCTTAATGCCCATACCTGGATGTACTTGTGATTCAGCCAAGCCTGCATCAGAAATAATCTCATTGAATAAACTTATGCAGTTTCTCATGGGATTAAATGATGAATATGAACACACTCGAAGTCAAATCTTAGTTATGGATCCCTTACCACCAGTCAACAAAGCCTATTCGATGATCCAAAGAGTGGAAAAACAGAGAGAAATTCAGATCTCTTATGGAGAACATAGTGAAGCTATTGCCATGAATGTTAAAACTCAAGGCTACAAAAAGGTTGGAGGAGGCAGAGGATACGGTAGAAGATTTGATACAAGTAAGGATGAAAAGAGGAACCAATTTTGCACACATTGTAACATTACAGGACACAGCAGAGAGTCTTGCTTCAAACTGATTGGATATCCGGACTGGTTCAAACAATTGAGTGAACAAAAGAAGAAGGCTGGAGGGAAGTTCACCGCATATATGGCAGGATCCCCACTTGAGATGGGAAATGAAGTGAGTACTGGAGGAATTGAAGATCATTACAAGAGCATGAACATTTCAGAAATTATCAAACATGAACTCAGGAAGATGGTGAATGAAAAAGGAATTAGCACTGGAAGCAATGTGAATTTTGCTCATATAGATGGTTTCGCAGGTTCAATTCTTAAACTCGAATCTAATTCTGCTCTGAGTGCTTCCAGCTTAATAGGATCTAAGTCTTGGATTGTAGATACTGGAGCCTCTAACCACATGTGCAATGACATTTCCTCATTGAAAAATCCTATACCAGCTAACAAAACTATCCCTGTTTTCTTACCTGATGGTACTGTGAATTATGTTGAACACTTTGGAAACGTTCATTTACATAACAATCTCATCCTCACAGACACTCTTCATATCCCTACATTTAGATTCAATCTCCTGTCAGTAAGTAGGCTGACTACCACTTTAAATCTAAAGTTCATTTTCATGAAGGATCATTGCCTTTTGCAGGACCTCTTGACTGAGAAGGTACTAGCTGTAGGAAGGTTGGTAAAGAACTTATACATACTTGATGAGACTTCATTCTGGACTTCTACCATTGAGTCCTTTGTTTCCATTGCCTGTAACATTTCTTCTTCGAATAATGCTTCTCTTACTGATTGTAATAAAACCAAAGTTGAGTCAGTTGCCCTTTGGCATAAAAGACTGGGGCATGCTTCTGGAAATGTAATGCAACACTTGCAAATATTGAGTCCTTTCAACAAAGAAATCCTATCTCCTTGTGACATTTGTTCTTTTTCAAGGCAGCATAGACTATCATTTACTAACTGTGATATAAAAACATCTGGCATATTTGATATTTTGCATGTGGACTTATGGGGACCATATAAGCATAAATCTGTTTGTGGAGCTCATTATTTCTTGACAGTAGTAGATGATTTTAGTAGGTGCACTTGGACTTTTTTGATCAAACACAAGACACAGGTCCTCATTACTTTGAAGAATTTGCACAGAATGATTAAAGTTCAATTTGAAAAAAACATTAAGTGCTTGAGGACTGATAATGGGACAGAGTTTACTAACTTTGAATTGCAAAAATTTTTGGCTGAAAATGGAATTCATCATCAAAAGAGTTGTCCATACACGCCTCAACAAAATGGAATTGTTGAGAGGAAACATAAGCATCTTTTGCAAATAGCTAAAGCTCTTATGTTTCAATCACACTTGCCAAAATTTTTTTGGGGAGAATCAATCTTGATGGCCACACACATAATAAATAAACTGCCCACTGCCATATTGAATTGGAAAACACCATATGAGATTTTGCATAAAAGAGTGCCCACTTATCAAAACTTAAAGGTTTTTGGTTGCTTATGTTATGCTACTAATACAAAGCCTTTCAAAGAAAAATTTGCACAAAGGAGCTTTAAATGCATCTTGCTTGGTTACAGCACGGGACAAAAGGGTTTTAAGTTGTTTGATCTCCTAAATAAGCAGGTGTTTGTGTCTAGAGATGTTGTATTCTATGAAAATGTTTTTCCCTATAAAGGAATCCCTGAACTTCAGTCGCATATACCAGTACCCATATTTGATATGTCACCTGAAGAGAGTCCATCTGTAGCCTCTCATATTGAAAACCAGAATGTTGCTCAACCTTCCTCTGATAGATCTCCTGATATTAACCAACCTATTGCTACTCATCCTCTCAGTCAAGAAAAATTCAGACAGGCAGATGATCACTTAAACCCCTCCTCAAACAACATGATCCATCATCAAACTTTTCCTCAAACTAGAAGAAGTACCAGACCAAAAGTGGCACCAACATGGATGCAAGACTTTGTGAGCAATTTATCCTACTCCCCTTCCATTCCCAAATCTGATCCTTTTTTCAAAATACCAAAGTCTTCCTCTCACACCCCAAATACCTATCCTTTCCATAAATCTCCAAATTTCAAACCCAATTATTGTTATTTTCTGGCTAACTTATCTACAATCCAAGAACCAAAATCTTATAAAGAGGCTAGCACAAAGACAGAATGGATTCAAGCCATGGAAAATGAGATTGAAGCATTGGAAAAAAAGCAGACTTGGGAAATTGTTCCCCTGCCTCAAGGAAAGAATCCTATTGGATCGAAATGGATATATAAAGCAAAATTGAAACCTGATGGGAGCTTAGACAGATGTAAAGCCAGACTAGTGGCAAAGGGATACAATCAAGTGGCTGGACTTGATTATGTTGATAGCTTCTCACCTGTAGCTAAATCAGTGACAATCAGGATGTTTTTTTCCATTTCATCTGCAAAGAATTGGCCCATATACCAGCTGGATATCAATAATGCTTTCTTGCACGGTTTTGTGGAAGAAGAGCTCTACTTATGGCCTCCAGAAGGATACAAAAAGGTCAATGAAGGAGAGGTGTGTAAACTAAACAGGTCACTCTATGGTTTAAAGCAAGCCAGTCGCCAATGGAATTCAGAGTTCTGTAAGCACTTACAACTGTATGGCTTCATTCAGTCTGCCCATGATAATTGCCTCTTCATTCTTCGATCAGATCTTACCATCACAGTTCTGCTTGTTTATGTGGATGATGTACTCATTACTGGAACAGATGAAACTGAAATTCAAAGGGTCAAGAGCTTTCTTGACACTACTTTTACCATCAAGGATTTAGGACTTGCTAAGTATTTCTTGGGGATAGAAATAGCGCGCTGTCCAGAAGGGCTGTACCTCAACCAAAGGAAATATGCTATGGACATTGTCACTGATGCTGGTTTGATGGGGTCGAAACCTGTGGATATTCCACTGCCAAAAGGTCATAAGCTTACGGCTGATGGTGCTCCTTATTCACAACCTGATCAGTATAGGAGACTTGTGGGTAGATTACTCTATCTCAATCTTACCAGACCAGATTTATCTTATGCCGTTCAGCAACTAAGTCAATTTGTTAATTCACCAACCACAGTACACTGGGATTCTGCCTTACACTTGCTGAAGTACATAAAAGGGACATTGTCAAAAGGACTTTTCTTCCCTTCCTCCAATGATTTCAGATTAGCGGCCTATTGTGATGCGGATTGGGCCTCTTGTCCAGACTCTAGGAAATCCTTGACTGGCTATTGCATTTTTTTAGGAGGAGCTCTTATCTCCTGGAAATCAAAGAAGCAGCAGACAGTTTCTCGTAGCTCTGCCGAAGCTGAATATAGGAGTATGGCTACAACTGTCTGTGAAATTCAATGGATTACATATCTTCTTCAGGATTTTTGCATTGCCCCGAGCCTTCCTATTCCTCTCTGGTGTGACAACCAAGCTGCTATCCACATCAGTGCTAATCCGGTTTTTCATGAACGCACGAAGCACCTTGACATCGATTGCCATGTGGTTCGTAATCAGTTCAAAGCTGGTCTTATTCATCCACAGCATATTTCTTCCAATAATCAGGCTGCGGATATGTTCACGAAGTCTCTTTCATCTCCTCAATTCAAGTTTTTACTTTCCAAGTTGGGTTTGATGGATTTCCATCAATCTCCAACTTGAGGGGGGGATGTACAAATTACATATTATTCCTCAAGGACCTAATTGATCATTTTACATAGTTTAGGACCTCCGTTGTAATAAGCAAGTTTGTTAGTTTGTTTTTAGTTAGTTAACTTCCTTCTCTATAAAGGGAGATCTATCTTTGCTGTAGATATTTGATGTGAGAATAATAAATCGACTTCATCTTCTCCTTCCTTCGAACAAACACAATATAAATTATTTTTCAATGGACCCACACTTCAGTACAAAAAGAATCCATTTTTTTTCCCCTAAAAATCAGCACATGACTACTGACATTAAAATTTAACATTAACAAGTGTTATTTTACTTTTTCACGAAATCAACAACTCAAATGTACTTTGAAATCCTTCATTGAAATACAATTGTAGTAAATCGAACCAAACTATTATTTCAAATTTATAAGTTGAATGATTCTTATTGATCTCCAATATTAAACGACTCTTATAAGTAAGGACACTACTTTTCTTATCGTTAATGGTAGAAAACAGGATTACGGCTTATAATAGTCCAACATTCAATATCACACCACATGCACTTCAAAGTCCCAAGTTCTATGGGGGTAAGCATTAAGTACACGTAAGCAAGATCCACGACTGATGGTGATATCCAGCAGTCAAGTTGGACTGCTAGTAAGAAAATCTGATTATTGTGAACCCCAGAGATTCGCTTTGTGGTCTAACTTTGATTACTCGTTTGATTTATTCGACAATGATTTAAAATAGAAAAATAGACACGTTTGATCCCCTGCTCTCTCCATACGAAAATCTGAAACAAATTCATGGCTGTTATGGTTGTAGCAACAAGTGAAGGGAGGCAATACAATGGCAAGATTACATGGTTTGTGTTGCTATCTTCTCTCGTTGCTGCAACCGGGGGGATAATCTTCGGCTATGATATCGGAATCTCAGGTGGAGTGACCTCAATGGAACCGTTTCTCAAGAAATTCTTTCCAGAAGTGTACCATAAGATGAAGGAAGACAGCAACATTAGCAACTACTGCAAATTTGATAGCCAATTGCTAACATCTTTCACCTCATCACTCTATGTAGCTGGCCTTGTTGCTTGTTTCTTTGCTTCGACAGTAACTAGGGTCTTTGGGCGCAAGCCGTCAATCCTCGTCGGTGGTGCTGCATTTCTCACTGGTGCTGCTCTTGGCGGTGCTGCTAGTAATGTATACATGTTAATATTTGGTCGTGTTCTGCTTGGAATTGGTGTTGGTTTTGCTAACCAGGTGTGTACTTTTTTGTCAAGATCTGCCACTATTGGTTCCATGAATTTCTATCCTGCACAAGAAAATGAAATAAGTTACTTATTAGAAGTTACAAAAGGGTATTACCTACACGCTGGATGCTAACAGAAAAATAAGTAAATAAGACATATGAGCAAAATCTGAATATTCCAGTTTGGTCATAGCTAACATACTGCAGTTATTCTGATGCTTGCAGTCAGTCCCCTTGTACCTTTCAGAAATAGCACCAGCAAGATATAGAGGAGCTTTTAACATGAGTTTCCAACTCTGTGTTGGCATTGGTGTTTTCTCTGCCAATCTCTTAAACTATGGAACTGCAAAGATCAAAGGAGGCTGGGGATGGAGAATTTCCCTGGCGATGGCTGGGGTCCCAGCTCTAGTTCTAACTGTAGGGTCATTATTCCTTCCCGAGACGCCCAACAGCTTAATTCATCGTGGCAATGGTCATGAAAAAGCCAAGCGGATTCTGCAACGAGTACGAGGCACTGATGATGTCCAAGCAGAACTCGATGACATGATAGAAGCAAGTAATAAAGCAAAAGCCATCAAACACCCATTCAAAAACATCATACAAAGAAAATATAGGCCTCAACTAGTAATGTCCATAGCAATACCATTCTTCGTGCAAGTGACAGGTATTAATGTGATCTCCTTCTATGCACCGGTACTCTTCCGAACAATTGGTCTGGGTGAAAGTGCATCACTCATGTCTGCAGTAGTAACTGGACTAGTTGGTACAAGTACAACATTCTTATCATTGCTGTTGGTCGACAAATTTGGTAGAAGACTTCTATTTTTCATAGGTGGAATTCTAATGTTTATTCCGCAAATGGTGATTGGAGGTATAATGGGAGCTAAGTTAGGGGATGAAGGTGGATTAAGCAAAGGATATGGCATTTTGATTCTGATTTTGATTTGCATATATGTTGCTGGATTTAGTTTGTCATGGGGTCCATTGGGATGGGTTGTAACGGGTGAAATTTTCCCACTGGAAATACGGTCAGCTGCACAGAGCATCAATGTTGCCATTAATTTTCTCTTCACTTTCCTCGTTGCTCAAGTTTTCCTAACTATGCTCTGCCATTTAAAGTCTGGGATTTTCTTCTTCTGGGGAGGATGGGTGATAATAATGACCGGATTTGTTTATCTTTTTCTACCAGAAACTAAGAATATCCCGATCGAAAAAATGGATAAAATCTGGAGGGAGCATTATTTCTGGAAAAGAATTGTTCCAAGTAATCAAGACCATGAAGAGAGCAAGATTGAAGGAGCGTGATTTTTATTATAGTATAAACTCACAATTTCATATTCGTATACTCGTTATAATACGATAAGGACTTAAACTGTGAAGTCCCCCATTGTAAAACAGATAGATTTTATTGCTATCTGATGTATCATTTCGAACAAGAAGCTTCTATGCTGTCCATACAATGGAAAATAACTTTCTTGGCACATCATGAAGGATGCCTACAGGACAAGCCAAAGAAGCAGCATTCCACATGAGAATATAAGAACTAAGAACAAGTCCAATATTCCAACCAATTACCTCTAAAAATGGAATCTAATCCACCTTCAATTCTCTGCAACTTATTATGGTAGTGGTAGTCCTCAACCTAGAGAGCACAACCAACAAAAAATAGTGAGTTCCTCGAACAATGTAGAAGCCCAGAAATTTCATAGAGAAGTCCATAAACAGTTATGTACATGTGAAGGAGCATCGATAAAACAAGTTAGAAAGTGGAATTATACTATCAAAGTCATATTTTTGTTTTATTTTCAAAATTGAACGAGTTTTTTTTTCTCATCACATATTCATTTTCCAGATTACGAGTAGCACCATAATAGCATGATTATCAAATGGTAATACGCGATCATCATTTAACTTCAAGTTCTTTTGCTGCAATGATGACTTGCAGTTCTTTGGCAAAGATACTAACAATCAGTACAAGGCAATTTGACATCAGACCAACCTCCTAAAGTATGTACAGAATTAAAAACTTAAGAGCTAGGGTAAGCTACCAGATAAACAACGCAATGACCCTCAGTTCTTAAATGATTGAAGACACGAATTTGCTCCTAGCGAGGGCAATTTCAGTCAAATGTCCATTGTCTTTGGGAATCAGTTATATAAAGTATACAGTTTTGTACTATTTATCAACAGATATCTCTATGAGAATAACATTGCAAAATTGTCATTTCCTGCTTATAATGCGCACATTATATAAACCCCTTCCTCCTCCTCCTTGTGCAGTTCGTTGTTGTTTAATCATGTAATTCATCTAAACCTTTTCTTTTCTATTTCTATTGAAATAAATGTTTTAATGAATTTTTTTACCTCAAATTTTGTATATGATATTGGCCGATTCATTTTTCAGTTTCAGGTCTCTGTATGATTTTTAACTTCTGCTGGTAAGTTCTCCTAATGTTTAGCTCTATTTCTGATAGTTGAGGTTTATTTTTTATTTTCAGCTTTTTATGAGTTTTATAATAATCTGCAATCACTTAATTTTTCATAAAAACTATAACATTGAACTTCATGGTCCCATGAACAAACATTGTTGTCAAAATTTGGACTACTCATCTTAATAAGGTTGACATTTTAAGATGAAATCCCCTATTCACAATACTAACAACATTAGAAGACTTGTTGTTACAAATACATGATTTCTACAAGGATGATATAACTAACACAGAAATTAAGAATATTTCATCAAAACTATAGTATTGAACTTCACGGTCTTCGAATCATGAAGAAACATTGTTGTTAAAATATATTCAAATATACAATTTTGGTCTCCTGCGCACAGGAGACCAATTTTCCTCGTGTGTCAGCCTTAAACCTTTTTATTTTGTCTGTTAATCTAAAACTTTTTTTTATTATTATTATTTTTAAAGCTTAAGGGCATGTTTGACGTCCGGTTAGGTCGCGGGGGCAGCGCCCCTCGTGGGGTTGACCCCGAAAGGAATTTTGATTTTGATGTATGTATAGAAATGAATATTTTCTAATGTTTTAAAATTAAATTATTAATAAGTGAAATTATATTTATAGTTTGTGTGAAATATAAATAAGTAGAATTATTAGAAAAAAATCAGTAGGAAAAAATTATAGGTATGTTAAAAAAAAAAAAAAAATTTAAAATCCTCCGCTCGTGGAGGCTTTTAAATTTTTTTTTTCTTTTTCAAACGGACTTAACATAAACATTTTTTTTTTTCAAGCGAACAATTAAAATGAATACAATAAAAATGCCACTTATTGATAGTCATCATCGTAAAACCCTGGTAACTCCCATAGTCATTGCTAGCAATGTTGGTGTACATATCTTCATTATCATTCTACGAGTATTGTGGTTCATATGGCTCATCTACCAGTTGCGTCCTGATTATATGGATAAAAATTAGATTAAACATATTAAAGGGAAAAAAAATTAAAATTTAAACATGATATCGTCTATCAACTCACATCGGTTGTAAAGTTGGACAAGTTCTTCTATCATGTCCACTGCGACCACATCCATGACAATTTCTCCGAGATAGGGACATGGCTAACTCTTTCGACGACTTCATCGCTTTCTGCACCCTTTCATCCTAACCGGAGTAGGATCAACCACATGTTGGGTACTTTCTTTACTCTTGTTCTTCATCCAACTCATTCGCATATCACCGTCGTCGTCGACATCATTTACATGTAATTTCAAGTCACGAAACCCATCCATTAGAAATGTGGTTCGAGCATCAGTCAAAGCTCCCTCGTCAACCAACTCTGATGCAGTGCGGGACAGCATCCCGTGTCATGAAATTAGAGAATGACCAGTAGATGGATCGACAATTGGTTCAAAAATGGGAATTGGTTTTGCAGTCTGGGTCCATCGACGTACAATATAGTGATCTGGTAACAACATAACTTGTTTCTTGATCATTAATGAAAGCATGTGACGACACGGATATCCTTCGAACTCAAATGTCAGACAACTACATGTTATAATATCAGTCATCGTGTAGTGGAGAACCTCACGTTGTCTATCATATGTTTTTCCATTCTCAAAACGCATGACGAAATATGTTTTGAGACCCTCGTTTGTTGACGTCTTCGAACAAAGATAGTAAGTACTATGTGCAAGCTCTATTTGAAAGCGTAGGAAAATGGTCTTTGTATAGATGTCGACCATCTGAACTTCTATTGCGAATGACGTTGTCATCCGAGGCTACTCGTTCAAGTCCGTGTGATTTGCAGCCAATTCCCCATGCCGTTGGTGTGATAGAGCATTGGAAAATCTTGTGTTGAAATCCATCAACGTATTTTTCTTGTCCACGTATCTTTTGAAGAATGCATGGTTGCTTTCTGTTCGCTGACTGCTAGACATCCATGCAGAAAAGATGTATCTTACGTATGCTGGTATCCAACGGGTTCGTATTTCATACATATTACACAACCACTCGTTATCCCCTAGGCGAGTGGTCTCCATCATTTCAGACTATCGGCTTTCAAACTCGTAAGGACTCTCAGACTCCATAATGATGTTTACTAGATTATAGTACATTTCCTTATAAAGTACGAGACCCATTGTAATACCCCAGACCAAGAAAGTTTAAGAGATTTGATATGTACTACTCGTACCAACAAGGTACACCTTCTTTTCCGGAAGTCCATAATTAGAAACTCCACAGTTAAGCGAGCTTGGCCTGGAGAAATTCTGTGATGGGTGACCCCTGGGAAGTTTTCTCGGGGAGCGCGCGAGTGAGGACAAAGCATGCTGAAAAGACCCATGTTGGTACAGTGGGGACAATACGTCGTCGATCTAACGGCCGGGACAGCCCGTTAAGTGGGATCCGGGTCGTTACAAATGGTATCAGAGCCGTTTGCCAGCCGGAAATCGGGAACTAAGTGCTACGCCATAGGACGAGAGCCACCTCTTGAACTCGTAGGAGCCACCTCTAGAATCCCAACGCCTGGCAACGGATCCTCAGATGGATCAAGCGCGACGAGGACGTCGCGAGTTTAACGGATGGTGATTGTAATACCCCAGACCAAGAAAGTTTAAGAGATTTGATATGTACTACTCATACCAACAAGGTGCACATTCTTTTCCGGAAGTCCATCATTAGAAACTCCACAGTTAAGCGAGCTTGGCCTGGAGAAATTCTATGATGGGTGACCCCTGGGAAGTTTTCTCGGGGAGCGCGCGAGTGAGGACAAAACATGCTGAAAAGACCCATGTTGGTACAGTGGGGACAGTACGTCGTCGATCTAACGATCGGGACAGCCCATTAAGTGGGATTCGGGTTGTTACACCCATCTTCTCTGGAAATTTGTTCAATATTTGCCATAAACATAATCTATGCAGTGTGTCAGGGAATACATGGCCGACTGCTCTTGAAATGACATCATCTTGATCAGTGATAATCATGCCACGACGTTGTTGTGTTGGCATGGCTTCTACAAACTTTGAGAACAACCAAATGAGAGAATCAATTTTTCATCGCTCAGTAAGCCACATCCAAATACAATAGTTTGACGATGGTGGTTGACACCAATAAATGGTGCGAACACCATTGAGTACTTGTTGGTATTATAGGTCGTGTCAAACACGATAGCGTCTCCGAAGTAGACGTATGAGCTCCTTGAATCGGAATCAGCCCAAAAACACTGAGCAAGCACTCCATCCTCATCAGTCTCGTATGCATAGTAGAAACTCGGGTTCTTTCTTTTCTCCAGCTCGAAGTATTCTATCAATGTGTCTGCATCATGTCCAATGTGTTGCCTTCGAAGGTCTCTTTGGTGGTTCCTAATATCCTGCTCAGAGCAACCAATTGAAGATGGACCACCAGCATCTATCTCCATAAGTCTGATTTGTTGGCAAGTAGGAATATTTGCTAGTGAAAATTGCTCTGCAAGCGCTTTTTTTGTAGCCGAAACTTCACGATGCGATCGTAGTAGGTGAACCTTGATCGGTGTGGAAAGTGAGTGATTATGCGCCTTGGAAAAATGGCTCACAGCCCAAGAATTTTGTGCCTGTTTTTTTACAACTGTTAACTTGGCGGTGCAGCCACAACGGGAGTCTCCACGATTTCTTTCTCCTGAACGGGCCACCAAATTTTTAAATTTCATTTGGTAGGTTTTATCTTTTTGGCCTTGCTTGAAACAAACATATGATTTCCAAACAACTTTGTTCGTTTGTGCGTTTTTTCGACTACTACCTATGCGTGCACTGAACCCAGCTAATTTTGCATACTCATTATAAAAGTTGTATACATCGTCTAATGTTTCAAACTCTTGACCAATTTGTGGAATCGCACCTACGTGAACTTGTGGTACGAATACATTATCATCTCCTTCCATTCCTACAACATTAAAAATCAATATGTAAATGCGTACAAAATCACATTTCATTATGAATATGACAGAAAAGAAATTATTGTACTCACTTTAAAAATAGATAATACACCACGATAAATCAAAGGCAAGTAAATATCTCACTGAAATAAAGTAATTGCTGAAGAAAAAAATTGGTCTAAATTTAGAATGACTGAAATCTGCTCTTGTTGAGAAGATGAGACTACAATGAATTGGTTGCTCGATAGTTTTGAGAAGCTACTAATTTATAGTCAATTCAGTAAAAAAAAAATGCAAAATCTGATGGACATGACAAATCAGTAGGAAAAAATGAAAAAGTTTCAACTGGGTGACAAAAGAAACAAAAAAAAAACGTCAAACAAAAAATTAAAGTTGGTTAAAGTGTCAGTCAAAGGCTGATAGAAAACATGTTAAACAAAAACGTGAAAAAATTTATGGCCCTTGGGGTGTCAAACATGCCCTGAAGCTTTAAAAATAATAAAAAGTTTTAGATTGACAGACAAAATAAAAATGTTTAAAAAAAAGGGATTCAATCGTGTGTCAGCCTTTGGCTAACACATGAGGAAACAGGAGACCAAAATCGCAGGAGACCAAAATTGTATATATATATATATATATATATTCAACAGTCATTATTAAAATAATTAATTATATAGTATTCAACCTTGATAAATAAAAACTATATCATTAACTATTTCCTAAAAGTAATGAATTTGATTGTTTTGTGTGATCCTTCCGGTTCTTTGAAAATTGTTGACCTCGATTTTCCCTTATGGTAATACGATTTTCATTTTCTTAATGCAAAAAATTTCAGCCTTTTCTTATTTCAATGAAGGTAAATTAAGAAGACATGTTGAATAATGAATTAAAAACAGTATTAAATATTATTATTATTATTATTTTTTTTTTTGGTCAACTTTGTCCTTATTTAATTTCTTGATTTTTCATGCATTAAGTAAATTTCCCAAATTATAATATTAAACATGGTTCTCATCATTCAACCAGTTGATCTTCAAATGAAATATAATTCAAGTATAACTCATGATAGTTTATAATATGATGTTAAATAATATATTTACTTCTATTTAAAAATAAAAATATTAATATTTTTTGAAAAAAAATATGTCTATTTTTAAATAGAAGTAATTGCAAACCAAATGAGGGTATATTGGGCCTTTAGCTAAATAAGTAAATATGTAAGGATAAAATTGGTATTCAAATGTTTCTCTTCAACCCCTCTTTTTTACATATTGTAGATAGATAGATAACGTAGATTTCTCACATTGCACTCTTTTATTGCAATTATTGTCTTCTGAACTCCTTAACAATGGCTGGTGATATTCTGGTTCCACTTAGTCATTTAAGATTTCTTACACATAGTAACCATAATAGAAATGTTTTATTCAGTTAATTAATGAAAAGCAAAAGGTTGTAATCTGGTGCCAACGGCAAGCCGGAATTCTAATATGAACAAGATTACAACATTTAGTAATAACCTTAATCAGTAAGCTGTAATGCTTCGGGCAGTGACTCACCAGTATCCTTCCATGGTTGACAATATAATTCACCTTCTACACAATGTAAACATGGGCCTTTTGGTGTTACGGACCAGAGACAATAATCCCCACACTTGTGGTAAATTCTGTTTGTGAAAACGCCATAACTGCCAAAACCATAAAATGTTTGAAAGAAGCAGTAAAACTTTGTTGTTCCAAAAATGTTTATATTGAATCGTATTGTGAAAGTTTGGTTGGATCCAAGCATATGATACCCAAGATCATCATCCGCGGAAAAACAGTGAATCCAACTTCTTCCACCAGGTATATCATTTTGAATTACAACAGTTACTTTTGCTTCAGATCGGCTAATTAGGGTTGTGAATAACAACCCAAGCAATACTACAAGTTTCATAATGAATCAACCGTTCTCTTTTCCTGTTTTTTTTCCTTCTTCTCCTCAATGGGTCTTTATAATTTAATTGAAGTTGCTGTAATCTAAAAGCAATTGCACTAATCATTTGGTTTAAAGTTTTATATTAATAATTCTAAAAATCTTAATGAGTAATTCTATAGAGTAATGCTATTTTATCATCGTTATGATGAGATATCGATGATGTGACAGCTCATTATCTTTTATATTTCTCTCTCTTTGCTCCCCCTCTCTCGTAAAAATTAAATTGTACAATATGATTATTCCACAAAAACTGTTACATCATCGATGTTCCATCATTTCAATGATAAATAACATTATTCACAGCACTATACATACACAAAATACTTCACTCAACACTGACAAAAAATAATGTTCAGACATATACAATCAGATTTTTTATTCTATGCGATTTTTTCCACGTTATGAATTACTATTTAATATTTAGATAATCTTTAAAGAGCAATCCTAAATCTGACCAATATTCACTGAATTTCACACGTTACATACATATAATACTTCACTCAACACTGACTACAAAACTAAATATAGATAATCAAATTCTAGATTCTTGAACTTTTTTCCAGATTATAATTTATTTCGTGAATTGTTTATCCTTCCGATGTACAAAAGAATGAACAAAGAATTAGACTTGTTGAATGTTAGAAACGTCATGCAACTTGACAACTGAGTTTTGGAGTGATAAAATTGTCAAATTTAAATCAAAAGATAAATAAAGAGTTGTTAATTTGTTAGTTGATAGTTGTTATCTATATTTTAGATAAGCACTAGTTATAGAGATTTGTTGACCCTATTTTATTATAAATATGAAAAAAAAAAAGAAGCCTTGGGACCCAAGCATCGTCAAATATTCGGGTCTTCTCACCATCCCCACATACCATCTGAGGTTGGCTAAAGCCACTTTTGTTGACTTCTGGACAAGAATTTTTCTTCATGCATTACTGCTAAAGATAGAAAGATTGAATTTGGTGAAAATTTTCTCAATCTTGAGCAGAAATTTGTACAGAAAGTAGCTAACAACATTTTATTGTTTGTTTGGAAAGCATGGTGCGAAATTAAAGAGGTAGGTGGCATATTTTTATTATAATAAAAAATAGGGGATACAACCGAAAACAAATGTGAACAATTGTAGAGAGGGAGGAGAAGTAGTGAGTTATTTATTATACATAGTAGAGAGATAAAATAGCAAGGGCAAAGATATGAAAAATTATAGAGAGAAATAATATTTTATTCTGAGTGCTTCCTACTTAGTTTCTTCTATTAGAAGAGATATTAGTTATTGCATTGTATTTAGAGACAAGATAATTGTATTCTTTTTCCTATTATAGTAAAACCCTGCTATACTCGACTGTGGAAATACATATTTTTCCTAATAGTAGTATCAGAGCAAGGATTTTTGTAGGGTCATTGTTCACTATTTATAAAAACGATACTTATTTTTTCTTGAATAAAATGGCAGCAAAGTATGAGATTGAAAAGTTCAATGGGAACAATTTCTCATCATGCAAAATGAGAATGAGATAACTACTTGGCATTGGACAAAGGTCTGTGAAGATCACGACGATCTCAATTGGAATGAGATGGATGGCAATGCAATTGCTAATTTGTACATAGCACTAGTCAATGGAGTCTTTTCAAGTATGATGGAGAAAAAGACGACAAAAAAGATATGAGATACGCTGGCAAAGCTATATGAGGCCAAATTCGTACACAACAAAATCTTCTTAAAAAGAAGGCTTTACACTATCAGACGGTGGAGTCAACTACGGTGACCGACCACATTAGCACCCTCAACACTTTATTTTCACAACTTACAATAATGGGATATAATAAAGGCCAGTGAACATGATAAGATTTTACTTCAAAGTCTTCCAGATTCATATTATCAACTCATCATTAATTAAACAAACAACATAGAAAGTCTAGTCTTCGATGATGTTTCGGCTGTGGGTTTTGAAGAAAAAAGTTGGTGCAAGAAAAAGGAGGACAAATTGATAAATTTACAATGGTGAAAGCTTCGACAATGATAAGAGGAAGATCAACTGAACGTGGCCCGAAAGGGTGTGATAATCAAAGTAGATCAAAATCCAGAAGTAAGAAGAATGCCGAATTGAATGTTTTGCGAGATTGTCCTCCGTGTTTACCCTACCGAGTGCAGTGGTCCTGTTGCTTTAGTCAGCGGTTGCTACCTGCAA
This sequence comes from Fraxinus excelsior, assembly GCA_019097785.1. Taxonomy (NCBI): domain Eukaryota; kingdom Viridiplantae; phylum Streptophyta; class Magnoliopsida; order Lamiales; family Oleaceae; genus Fraxinus; species Fraxinus excelsior. Next base: position 4,102,437 of record CM032632.1, read on the forward strand.
AATGAGATTGGGGTTTTCTCCCCCGTTGTACCTCCACGTGAGAATCAGTAATCAGTTAGTAAGAGTAGAAAGATAGTATAATGTGAATTCACGTAGTTCGAGTTTCAAGAAGACAAACATTTCTCACCATGGAGGTATTTTTAGGCACATGTGGCTACGTGTGCATTTGGCGGTTGCTAGTGCTACGTGTCCCACGTAAGCCTCCATACTTTTCCCACGTTTTGGTAGAATGACCCACACTCCTCAAGTGGTTGGTTGTACCCCACGTTTGCCGTTGAGCGGTTTCTGTCCAGTTCATTGTCATTTATGTGATTAGGTGTGGCGTTGGACCCATAATAGTAGACGACCTATGTAAACGTAGAGGGTCTCACGGTAATAGACGGCCTCATGGGGGTCGACGACCGCCTCATGGGGGTTGACTCTTCACAAGGGTTGACGGCCTCATGGATGTTAACATCTCAAGGGTGGATGGCCTCCTGGGGGTCGACGACCCAAAATGGGTAGACGACTTCATAGTGGTAGATATATCATGGAGGTGACGCCTTATGGGGGTAGATGACATCATAGTGGTTAACGCCTCATGGAGGTTGAAGGCCTCATGGGGGTAGATGGCCTCTTAGTGGTAGACGGCCTTATGGGGGTAGATGGCCTCTTGATGGTAGATGACCTTATAGTGGTGACGACCTTATGGGGGTCGACGATCTTAGTGGTAGACGGTTTTATGGGGATAGATGGCCTCTTAGTGGTAAACGGCCTCATGGGGGTAGATGGCCTCTTGATGGTAGATGGCCTTATATTGGTGATGACCTTATGGGGGTCGACGATCTCATGGTGGTAGACACCTTATGGGGATAGACGACCTCATGGGGGTAGACGGTCTCATACTGGTAGATGGTCTCACGGTGGTAGACGGCCTATTAGGAGTCAACGACCTCATAGTGGTAGATGCCTCATGGGGGTCGACGGTCTCATTGTGGTAGAGGCCTTATGGGAGTTGACGGCCTCATGGGGATAGACGACCTCATAGTGGTAGATGGTCTCATGGGGGTTGACGACCTATCATGTTGTGTCCTACGTGGAGTGCATATCAAGTGGCTCTCACCACACTAGCCATCTTGAATAATTATTAATGTCATCATGTATCACTGAATGTTATTATTGTAGTAAAAAGTGACGCTTAAAAGGGGTTGTTTGAATCTCAACAAGAATAAGAAGCCAAAGTAAAGGTCTTAAGCCATAAAAAACATAGGGTAGTGTAGCAAACCCCTTAGTTGATGGTGAGATTTTATGCATTTAGGCAAGAACACTTATTGAAGGCAAAAAATAGTTTTATGATGTTTAGCTTATGTACTTAGGAGTTACATGGCACATGACACCAATGAGAGAATTTTTTCATCAATATGAACCTATCTCAAGAAGACATGTGTTTATGGGGAATGATCATGCCTTGGAAATCACTGGTATTGGTGCTACCAAACTAGAAATGTATGATGGTACATTATGCACCATCGAAGAGGTATTACACATAAATGGCTTAAAGAAAAATCTTTTGCCTTTAAGGCAATTAGATAGTATTAGGTGCAAAATCCAAGTACGAGATGGGATCATAAAGATAATCAAAGACGCTCTAGTGATGAAAGCAAAAAAGATAACTGCAAATTTGTATATGCTTAATGAAGAGATGCTTAAGGAGAAGCATATGTTGCATAGACAAGTTCTTTAGAATAGTTAATGATGATGTGGCACCGCAAGTTTGGCTACATGTGAGAATGTGGTTAGAAAATTCTCTCAACAAAAGCTTCTTCCAAGGTGCAAAAAGCATTTATTGCCCCTTTGTGAACATTGTGTTACTAGTAAGAAGTAAATATTGAAGTTCAGCAGTTTTACTACTACAAGTAAAACTATTCTAGAGTTGGTCCATTCATATGTTTACCAAGCACCATTTTTATTCTTACGGGGTGCAAAATGCTTTGTATCTTTTATTGATGATTACTTTAGGACATGTTGGGTGTATCCTAAGGAAGGCATGCTAGCTCTCTAGGATGCACGATTACATTTAAAAGCATCGAATATATGTACCCTTACTCCTGGGTAAGTTTTCAGAGTAGTCCTTGACTCCTTGTTTCCTAGCAAGTGTGACTATTATTTTCTCATATCTTTGTCCTAGCTCTCGCTTCAATTTTTCTATCTCTTTTGACCGAGTCTCTAACTGATTTGAGCTTGAATCTAGCTCCTCAGGCTGCTCACAAATATGTGTTGGGAAATATGCTAAATGTATTTTCGCCATTACGTTTTTAATAAATAAATATTTGTTTGTTATTTGAATTTTTTTGTAAATGCATTTAATACTTGAACAAATAATAAATTGTACCTCGATCAAGGTTATTAACATAAATTGAGAGAAAATGTAGAATTTTTAAAATAACCAAAACTAATTGTCCACAAACAATAAATAAAGTCGAACATTTTATTTTTATTAGGCTATATTACCTTTATAAAACATTCATATAATAAATTATTTTATGTGTAACCTAATACTTCTCCTAAAAATACTATTCAAACTGCATTTTCTCCAAATAATAATTGTAAAACAGGGGCTTAATGTTGTGATGATTGCACATGATTAAATATTAATGACTGTCAAACGTCATACGTCCAAATCTTAAATCAATCATGAAATTTATTAATTCAGATTATAAGCGACATTAAAGTCTAGAGATGTAGATATAAAATTTGTATATATATGATAGTTAGTTAATTCTGTTAGTCAATTAGTTAGAAAGTTGATAGCGAGTTGGATCTTCCTATATGCTATTTATATAGCTCTTGTATTTCCTTTTCCGTCGATTGAATGAAAGACCAATTCAAAGTTTACATTTCAATTCTAAATCTAATATGGTATCAGAGCACTTCATTTCTACTCTCTTCTTTCTTTCTCACATATTCAATTAATCTGTTGCTTGATCTAATCATCGTATGGAGTCATTACAATATGAAAACCAATCTGATTCAAGATCATCAGCAAACAAATCTGCCATTGATAAACCTTCAAACCCTTGCTTTCTTCATCATCCAGATAGTCTGGGATTAATTCTAGTATCTCAACAGCTCACCGGAGATAACTATGCATCCATGAGTCGTGCAATGAAGATTGCATTATCGATGAAGAATAAACTTTGTTTCATTGATGGAACCATATCCAAACCTGAAGGTACAAATTCTGATCTAGTTAATTCATGGATTCGAAATAACAATATAGTCATTTCCTTGATTTTGAATTCCATTTCAAAGGAATTTATGCTAGTGTAATATATGCAACATCTGCATATGAAATCTGGAATGATTTAAAGGATAGATTCCAACAGAAAAACGGAACACGTATTTTCTAATTCAGGAGAGAATTGATAAATTTGGTAAAGGATCAAAACAATGTCAACATCTATATCACTGAACTCAAAACGATTTGGGAGGAATTGAGTAATTACCACCTGAATTAGAACTGTGGAAAATGTACTTGTGGTAATGGAGCTGCTGCCTATGCATTTAAAACTGATAACAGCAAAACAGTAAGTAATTGTGGTACTCATAACACTAAATCCGGGTTTGGAAATAATGGAAGTATAAAGAAGAAAGGGAGACCTTATTGTACTCGTTGTAACTTTCATGGTCATTCCATTGATAAATGTTACAAGAACCACGGATATCCATCTAATTACAAGACAAGATCAAGGGACAACTTCCAAAATACCCGTGGCTCTAGTGCCATTAATCAGATTTTTGCATCATTTAACTATCAGAATGAAGACAAGCAACTTGATCAACATCCAGGCTTTAGGAACTTCATCTAGAACTTAAATTCCAACCAGTATCAATAGTTAATGACCATGCTATCAACTTACTTTGCATCAAGTTCAAACATCACTACTACTAATCAGCACGACAACAACGTCATTTTATATGCTGCAGGTATATGTTACTCCATAACAATAGATCCTATATTTTCATCCAAAGACATTTATATAGTAGATTCAGGCGCAACTAAAGATGTATGCTCCATTGTTGCTACCTTCTTGTCAATGAGAATTGTTGATAATTCTATTGTTATATTGCCAAATCACAAATCCCAGTAGGGCTATGTGGTGATGTCAAGTTGAGCCCAAACATTATTCTACATGATGTCCTATTTGTGCCACAATAAAAGTTCAATTTGTTGTCTGTTAGTGCTCTAACACTTGGTTAACAATTCACTATCAGTTTTTGCCATGATCATTTCATCATTCAGGAGGCAAAAACCATGACCGACATGGATGATGTTTACAGGACTTGTATGTTCTTGATACAAAAGTTCTAAACTTAGTTTCAAATACCTTTGTAAATAATGTTTCGGTACATGTTTGACACAATAGATTTGGCCATCTTTCTTTTAAAAGGCTAGACAGTTTGAAGGTCCAATTGTCATGTGATGTTACAAAGTAAAATAAAAACATTCCTTGTTACAAATGTCCTCTTGCTAAACGAAGAATGTTGTCTTTTGCTTCAAATAATCGTCTCTCAAATCATCCATTTGATCTTATTCATTGTGACATTTGGAGGCCTTATCAAGTAACATCACACAGGGCATATATTCTTCTTGACTCTAGTTGATGATTGTTCAAGATTCACACTGATCTACATGTTGCAACATAAGTCAGATTCAGCAAGTGTTGTTCCAAGATTATTCAATATGGTGACTACTCATTTCAATGCCAAAATCGAGGCACTTAGATCAGACAATGCTCTAGAATTGGCATTCAAAAATTCTTTGCTGAAAGAGACACAATACATCAATTCGTCAGTGTGGAGAGAGCACAACAAAATTCTATTGTGGAGCTCAAACACCAGCATCTTTCAAATATCGCAAGAGCTCTATATTTTTAGTCTAGGGTTCCAATCAAGTTCTGGTCTGATTGTGTGTTGGCACCACTTTTCTGATCAATAGAACTCCATCCACTCTCTTGCAATACCAAAATCCTTATGAAGTGACACACAATAAATCATCAGACTACTTTGCACTTAGAGTGTTAGGCTGTTTAGCATTTGTTTCCACATTGTCTGCCCACATAAACAAATTTCAACCACGTGCTAGATTATGTGTCTTTTTGGGATATCCATCTGGAGTCAAAGGTTATAAACTCTATATTGTGGTTTCAAAATAGTTATTCTTATCACGGGATGTCATATTTTATGAAATGATATTTTCCTTTCATACTGTTATTGGAGATGATCATTTTATAGATCCTTTTCCTGACTTAGTTCTGCCAGTTCCTTCTTTGTCCATTCCTCAAGTTACCAATGCTGAATCATTTGAACATATTCCTGATCCTATCCCACCTACTGAAGCTCATACATCACACTAAGAAGACTCATCACATGACCTTCAACCTATTAGAGACATCCCCGTTCAAAATGATATTGATCAGTCTAATATCATACCAATTCACACTCCAACAATTAATGTCAGAAAATCACATAGAATTGTTAACCCTCCAAAATATCTTAGAGATTTTCACTAAAACGTGATTTCTCAAAATCCAACCTAACTTATCAGTCACCTCATAACATTAACCACTTTGAATCATATGACAAGTTGTCCCCCATTCATTGACATTTGATATTGAATGTATCATCCCAATTTGAACCATAGTTATATCATCAAGCTGTAAAATATCCTCAGTGGCGTGAAGCTATGGAGCTTGAACTTGATGTTATGGAACTTAACCATACATGGTCTGTTGTTCCTTTACCATATGGTAAATATTTTGTGGGTTGCCGATGGATATACAAGATAAAATACAACTCAGATGATTCAATTGAAACACACAAAGCACGCCATGTTGCAAAAGGCTATACACAGGGCCTCGACTATTTTGATACATTTTCTCTAGTGGCAAAGATAGTAACTGTTAAAGTTCTGTTAGCTCTTGCCACTTGCCATAACTGGCATTTGGTTCAACTAGATGTCAACAATGCCTTCTTGAATGGAGACTTGTTTGAGAGGGCATACACAGATCTTCCTCTTGGCTATAAAGTTCAAAACACTGCTGTTTGAGGAGGCATACATGGATCTTCCTCTTGGCTATAAAGTTCAGAGCACTGCCAAGCAAGGGAGAAGTTGGTAAGTAAATTGCACAAGTCCATATATGGACTCAAACAAGCATCATGACAATGGAATTCAAAGTTTTCACAGGCTCTGATTCAATTTGGATTTATTCAATCCGATGCCAACTATTCTTTATTTACCAAAGGATCAAGGAATGGCTTTGTGGCACTATTGGTGTATGTTGATGACATTGTCATCACTGATCCAAATTCTCAGATCATTGACTTCATAAAAATCTTCTTACATTCTCAATTCAAGTTGAAAGATTTAGGTTGTTTGAAATACTTTTTGGGTATTGAATTTGGTTATCGAAGAACTATCGAACTACTAATTAACATCCACATAATCAAAATATCACAGTAGAGGTAAATTCAGACTTTGAACATGGTAGACCCCTTAAATATAAAAATAGCCTACTACCACAAACCTTCAAAGAGAAGGCCGAATGCTTCTTTGAGACCCATGGACTTCCCACTGTCAGTGGTAACGACGGCTGCTAGTAGCGGTGGAAGGAGATTAAAAGCCATATGGAAGCCTTGCTTAAGAAGTCAAGCACACACACGGCAGATGCCCTTTCCATGTCCCACGTCGAATGAAATGAAACGTGCAGTCGTGGTGGTGGTAAAGAAATCATTTTGTACAGAAGCCATGGGATGAAAATTCTCTAAATATTTGAGAAGCATATTGACTGGTTTGGAAATCTGGTACCTTCTTTCTTGCACATAAAGAAGATATTATGGAGGTGGACCTAGGATTATGATTCAACGGGGTGAGACACAATTATGTTAAAAAATAAGGGAACAATGCATAAATCCTACGTATAAGAATTACATTTCAAAACTAACAAACTTGTCAAATTATTTTCAAATTCAGTGTTAATTCCAATTAAAAATATATATACCCACCCCACCAAAGTAGTAATGTATCAATAAATAATATCCTAAGACCCCCACCCCACCCACGGACCCACCTCACCCACTCCCACGGACCCACCCTCCCACGCACCCCACCCCACTCCTAATGTACTCCATTAACACCTTAAACTAAAATCAACAACCATAAATAATACATTCATCAAAAAATGTCCAGAAATTGAAATTTTTTGGAGTGACACCCCACCCCATCCCACGATAGAAAATTCTCTAGAAATTAAATATAGTTTCTCTCTACTCCCCCACCCCACCCCTCACCTCACATGTAAAAAAATCTTCAAAAATTGTGGTAGCAGTAGTTTTGCATTGTATGTGATCAGATTTGTGACTAATTATATTATACGTGACCATATTTATTATTTGTGACTAAGTCGATGTTGTTCCATGAAGATCAAGTCATTGACCTATATTAAATGTGATTAACTTTGACCAAAATTTATCTTCGATCTGATTGTGTGTAACCATTTAATTGTGAAAATATTTAACCAAGTCTCAAATAAGTTCTATCCGTGACTAATAGTGACGAAATGTATCTTCATATTGACTAACTATGACCAATTTTATGTTTAGTGTGACTGTCTGTGATCAGTTCAATCTTAACTGTGATGGTATGTGATCAAGTCACAATTGATCACAATCCTTCACAAAAAGCACATACTTGGTCACACATGTATGCTGTCACCACCACCATTAACAACACCATTAAAAAACAAATGCGCACCATCTCATCACAACCACCTATGCCATCGTCAGCAGAACTATCGTCGGCTATACCTCCACCAACAACAAAACCACCACACATATCAGAAAAATGATTGTCACCATTTACAAAACGCAAACAACCACCCCAAAAATTTGGCTAAACAGTAGATCCACAACCTACCACTGCACATAATATCGCACACACATTGCATCTCTAGCACAATTGTACCATAACCTATTATGCACGTACCACTACTAGGAAGCAATGTCTACCTACCTGCAAACACATCGATTGGGTGCCGATGCTTCTTGAAAAAGATCAGAATAGTATCTTCCTAAAACAACAACGATACGAAGAAGAAGACCAGAATCTGAACAAGATCGAAACAGTTTCTCCGTGAAATGAAAAAATCAACCTAGCTTGCAGCAATGCTGCTGGCGACGAAGCTTCTCACCCTCACCATCACTACAGCAACGAGAAGCTTCTCGACACGGTGATGCTACAAGTAGCGACGAGTGCTACGACAACACCGACCCAACGAAAAGCTTCATGACGGTTAATGTTGCTAAAGATGGGTGAGGGGCGAGGAGGGTGTGTGGGTGGGTAGGTAAAGAGAAAATGAAGAATGGTGAAGGAATGAGGTTTGTCATAGGAGGGACCAGTAGCAGAGTGAGAACGACGATAACGAAAGGGTGAGGGGTGGGACAACTGTAGATAATAGAGAGATGTGATATGAAGAAGTATTGTGCGATTGAAAATGTGGATAGTCCAGATTAGATCCCATAGATATAGAGTTAGTGTTATGAATCAACTCCAGTATCAAGAATGTTTTGATATCAATTGTTGAGAAATCGGCCAAATAATTAAAGAAGAAAAATATGGACAATATGAAATTTAATGAATTACACAACAATCAAGAAAATTTGTGGAAGAGAAGAATTCATTATATCAATAAACAACCAATTGTCTTATAAAATTTGATATTTTCAATCTAATTTAAACAATTCTGTCTTGTTTCTAATGTATACACAAAGATCTAATTATTATAATCTCTTTTGAGTCTTTTCTATCTCTCATTTTTCTCTCTTATTTGTGTCTACACCTTGTGGAGTATTTATAGAAGCTAAATCTCGAAGTTGTGGAGTCCAAGATGAAGTAAAAGTCCCCGAAATCGGGATAAAACAAGAAAACTGCGAAAAATAGCCTTCTACCCCAACATGGTGGCCCCGACGTTGGGCTTGCTATTTTGTTTTTTTCATTTTCGTCTCCAGAGTATTTCACTTCATCTCCAATTCCTTAATTCAATCAAAACTCCCAAAACACCATGATATTCGATTCATAATCAAATCATACTTCTAAACTAAGATTAAACAAGCTTTCTTTATGCAACAAACTTTTAAATCACATAGAATTTTTGTCACAAAACCTAACAAACTCCACCTTGACACAAATTCCATAACAAGGAATTAAATCTTCACTTTTCAATTCATTCTCCAACTCATCCACCATATCCCAACCGGACACCCCATGCCCCCGTCGAGCACGCCATGCCCTTTCCAGGCATACTCTGCAACTGTGAACTACATCCAAACCCTGTATACCAGCAAAACTACCTTGTGCGCCATCTTTGCTTGAATTGTCTCATTCACTTTCAGCTCCAACCGAGTCAATAAACCTACTTGAACCACCACAAGCGATACCAACTCTACCTGAATTGTCAAACCTGCTCAAATCACCATGAGCAACAAGATCACAACCAGGTTCACCTGAGCTACTAAAAGGTTTCCCAATATTATTGTCCAAGTCACAAAGAAAAATCTGATCACAACCAACTTTACCTGAGTTACCGTTTACCAAACCATAAATTGCAGCTGCTTCCTTTTTTATCGCCGAACTTTTCAACACATATAACCAGAACTTTCTCCATCCCTTTAACACAACCCAAGCGCCTTTACTAACTTTCAGAACTCCACCTCAACCTCCACTGGTATACTTGTATCCTTTTGAATCAAGAGCACTCAAAGAGATCAGATTTCTGTTTATACCTGGAACATGTCAAACCTGGTCAAATGTTCTAACCGTCCCATTCAGTATCTTGATTTTGACGTTGCCATTCCTAGCTATTCCACAAAGCTCATTACTTTTCGTCATCACGGAACCCCTTGTAATTGTTTCATATGAAGAAAATCAATTCCAGTTGGAACACATATGAAAAGTGCAAGCTTCAAAAATCCATTCATCGTCAGGTTTGGAGTCACCTTCAGTAATCACCAACAAATCTCCATCACTGTTATCTTTTGTAAGATTAATATTACCAGTATTTTTTGATTGTTTATCCTGATGTATAATAGCAAACCTCTTCCGCCACACATAGCAATCTCTCTTCATGTGCCCCTTGTTGTTGCAATACCAACATACTATACCGCTTTTGCTATCCTTGACTCTACCTCTTCCATGACTACCCATCTTCCTCTTACGAACAACGAGACCCTCTCCATAAGCCTCAAAACTGAAGACTAGATGCTTCATTTTCTCCTTAGAATAAAGTACATCATATACCTCGTCGATTATAAGAGTATCCTGACTATAGAGAATGGTATCTCTAAAAGTCATATATGAAGGTGGCAATGAGCATAACAATATCAGTCCTAAATCCTCTTCATCATACTCTACCTCTGTCGTTTCCAAATCGGCAATGATTTCCTTGAACACCAATAGATGACCTTCCAAAGATCCACCTTTCGTCAAGCGATGAAAATACAAACGCTGCTTCAAGTGTAACTTATTTGTCAAGATCTTTGTTATACAAAGCTGTTCCAACTTCAACCACAATGCAGCGGCATATTTTTCCTTTACCACATCCTGAAGAATTTCATTAGAAAGATGAAGATGTATCTAAGAAAGGGCTTTCCGATCCTTCCGTTGTTTCTCCTCTGTAGTCATTGTTGCAGGCATTCTATTAATCCCCAACAAAGTATCATCAAGATCCAATTGAGCGTGAACCGCTAGTATCTTGATTTGCCACAATGAAAATCTACTGCTGCGTTCCAAAAATGAAATTTCAAATGTCAAAGTTGTCATCCCTAAATAATCGACCTTGTTCCAACATTGCTTTAATAATTAATTTGGACCTGCCAAAGAACAATTGGCTCTGATACCACTTGTTATGAATCAACCCTGATATCAAGAATGTTTTTGATATCAATTGTTGAGAAACCGGTCAAATAATTAAAGAAGAAAAATGTGGACAAAATGAAATTTAATGGATCACACAACAATCAAGAAAATTGTGGAAGATGAGAATTCATTATACCAAGAAACAACCAATTGTCTTACAAATTTTGATCCTTTCAATCTAATCTAAACAATTCTCTCTTATTTCTAATGTATACACAAAGATCAAATTGTTATAATCTCTTTTGAGTCTTTTCTATGTGTCATTCTTCTCTCTTATTTGTGTCTATAACTTGTGGAGTATTTATAGAATCTCTTATTCGCGCCGGGCTTGCTGAATTTTTTTTTCCTTTTCGTCTCTAGAGTATTTCACTTAATCTCCACTTCCTTAATTTAATCAAAACTCTCAAAACACCATGATATTTGATTCTTAATCAAACCATACTTCTAAACCAAGATTAAACAAACTTCCTTCATGCAACAAACTTCTAAATCATATAGAATTTTTGTCACGAGCCTAACAGTTAGCGTAATAAATTTATTTTTATTAATTTAAAAATAAGTAATTACCACCTGATTTTTGAATTGTAAGCTTGATAAGTTGGGTTTTGGGTAATTTTGCCAAAAAATTTTAAAATTAGACTTACTTTATTGGGTTAAGGTTAAAAATTATGGACTAAAATGAAGTTGGATTTTTTTTTCTATGTAAAAAATTAATGATCTAGTGGAAGCAATTAAACCCATAGAACCTCAATGGATTCGCCCTTCGATGTAATAAATAAGGCAGTGTCTCTTTAGAGCAGCCCAAGTTTTCATTAAAATGAAAAAAAGACTTGAAATCACATTAAATCCATCTACATAAGTCATCTCCATTTTGGGACGATGACTTTGAATCGAGGAAGAGAAAACTAATTGATGGGTTTTATAAACCCTAACTTTGAATGGACACCAATGATTACTTGTAATTTAATTATAGTATTTTAACAATCAGATTTTCTCTTAGTCTGATATCATCCGGGATAGGCAATCACTTGGTCATAATGAAGTTCAGATGGGTAAATTTGACAAGCCAATGTTCAAGTTTCGTGAAGGGCTCAGGAGCCGAAACGAGTTGGATTTAAGGTTTGGAAGATATTTGGAAAGAAAACGAGTAGTGTAGATTAAAATGGGCATAACTCTCAGCTTGGGTGTCGATTTTCGCCCATGAGTACAATTCTGAATCATCGTGAAATTCTGTGCTAGGCTACTGGGGCGTATTGTACTTTTGGGCTTGCACTTGCACATAAACATACCGATGACAAGTTGGCAGAAAATCGTTTAACCATGGGAGATCTTCAATTTTTGGCAGTTTTCTAGTTTAATTAGAATTCTATATTTTAAGCATCTTTTACAATATTAGAATTATATTTTCGTGCAATTAATGTTTTTAGAGGTTTCATATAAATACCTCATTATTTTATTGTATTAAAAACTAAGACTTTTGAGCTGAATATGAAATTTAGAATTTCTCTCTAATGACTTTTGAAGGAACTACCGAACTTATCAAATATTGTTATATTTATGGCGTTCAACCCTTAGAACTTATCAAAGGATTAGGCACCATTTGTGGCGTTAACAAATCGAGGTTCGTTGGTTTTGTAATCATGATGTCATTCAAATTTCGTTTTTGTTTGATTGCTTGGTTCATTAATTTGCAGGTCAAGATTCTATTGTCTACAACCTGAATTTGGACTTTCCCGACGTTTTCAATTAATTTTGCGATTTCCACGATGATTTAGCTCCTGGGTTCGCGTAATTTAGTATCAGAGCTTGGGCCCCATATTCAGGTTCTATCTTTTCTTTCTTTTGAGTCTGTTGTTTTTATTCTTCGTGTCCGTCGTAAACTTAGAGTCTTCAAACCAGAGAATTCCACAAAAAAGGTAAAAAGTTGTTTTTGGGCTAATCTAGTATCCAAATCGACTCCCAACTTTTTTTTACTGTTCACGGGGAGGGGTACTATTCACATCATACTATTTAAAAAAGATTGACTCACTTATTTGAAAAGTTGTCACTATCCTATTATCTATTCCAAATCTAAAATCTGTTTTTGTTCATCCCAATCCAAAAATTCAAGAACCACTTTCTTGAATTAAAAGAATTCACATTCGAAATTTCATCTAATGCAATTCTTTTCTTGAGTCTTCTTGATTACACCTATATAAAAGGATGGATGGTGATTGGGGGCACATTTTTCAAACTCGATGTTTTGTGGGTTGTACAAATTGCAGTTTGGCTATTGATAAAGAGTACATGTCAAATTTGACTAGTATTACGATGGTGGAAAATTGAGATTACCTTTACAACAACACCCTAGGCCTTGTAGAATCACTTGATTGAAGGAGTGTGGGAAGGTATTTGTGACTAATCAAGTTCTAGTAAATGTCGCCATTGGGAGGTATAATGATGAAGTTTGGTATAATGTACTGTCGTTAAAATCTTTTCGTATTTTGTTTGGGAGACCTTCGAGGCATGAGAGGAATAATGTTTATGATATGGGGATGAACATATATAGGTTTCTTCGAGATGGGGCAAACATCACTTTAGTTGGCTTGACATTGAAACAGTCACTTGCAGACCAATAGAAGGTGAGAGGTGAGGTAGAAAAGAATAAACAAGAGAAGGAGATGACCATATCAAGAGACAACATCGAGGTTGAATTGCGAGAGGATCCTAGAGATAGAAAAGTTGAGTTGAAGGATGGTGAATTGAAAAATGTGGTTGAAATTGAGGAAAATGAACAAATTAAAGAGGAATAGCACAAGCAGACTGATACAAAAATTGTAGAGATGGTTCAGAAAGAGAGTGAGAAAATAATAGAATAATGTGTTGAGCAAATGGTTGAAAATATTATGGAGAATAAAGAGCACGATTTCATCGTCAAGCATTATGTGGTGGAGACGATACATTATGAGTACGAGGACCCATATCTCATTTTTGAAGAAACTAACAAATTCAACCGTGTTTTGCTTAATTCCTTTTATTAGGTTGATCATCGTACATGGGAGCTCATACAACAACGTTTATGGCTAATTGTGTTTGTGTTGCAATACATCTATACCTACAAAATGGATGGGTACCGTGTAATGATCATATGCTATGGAAGGAAAAAATTTCCATTTAATTCAGGTGGTGAAGTGATGAGTTGGGTAGCGGTTGGTTATCCCCTAGGCAATCACAAGGCACGAATTTGAGGATGAGTCCTTCCGAAGAGAGAGTGGATGATATGATCCGGGACAAGCAATAACTTGGTCGGGTCACACGAGTTAAGGGTTCAAGTAATGAAGTTCAGATGGATGAAGTTGACAAGCCAAGATTCAAGTTTTGTGAAGGGCTCGGGAGCCGAAATGAATTGGATTTAAGGTTTGAAACATATTTGGAAAGAAAATGAGTAACGTGAATTAAAATGGGCATAACTCTCAACTCGGGTGTAGGATTTTAGCCTATGAGTACAATTCGGGATCATCGTGAAATTCTGCGCATGGCAACATGAGCGTATGGTACTTTTGGACTTGCAGTCCCGTAGAAACATGTCGAGGACAAGTTCGCAAAAAATCGTATAACCATGTCAGATCTTCAATTTTTGGCAGTTTCCTAATTTAATTAGAATTCTATATTTTTATCATCTTTTACAATATTAGAATTATATTTTCATGCATTTAGGGTTTTTAGAGGTTTCATATAAATACTTCATTATTTCATTGTATTAAAAACTAAGAATTTTGACATGAATATGAAATTGAGAACTTCTCTCTAATGGTTCTTGAAGGAACTACCGAACTTATCAAATATTATTATATTTGTGACGTTCAACCCTTATAACTTATCAAAGGATTAGGCACCCTTTGTGGAGTTCGTAAATTGAGGTTCATTGATTTTGTAATGAAGAGGTCATTCAAACTTCGTTTTTGTTTGGTTGCTTGGTTCAATAATTTGCGGGTTAAGATTCTACCGTCTATAACCAGAATTTTGACTTTCCCGACATTTTTAATTAATTTCGCGATTTCCACGCTGATCTTGCTCACGGGTTCACGTCATAGTCCCTAAGCATCAATGCATTTGACCAATGTGAGGGTCACATACGATTGTTTTAAAGACAATTATTATTGGTTGAGGGTGAACTCAACAAAGAATAACAGAAGGCTTTAATATGGGTGTATTATAAAGATTGTGCTCACCAAAATGGCAAATGATGGGGGCACCATGCCATTGGGAATTCTTATATTTTCAGTGGGATATTTCTTAAAAGAAACCAAAAATGTTGGTCAATCACAAGATTTTAAATCTAGTGAGCATCTTGCATAAGGATGCTCCATTTGAAGAAGCGTGTCACATCCAATGCACTAAGTGGTGATGTTTAAAGCCAACACGGTTAATAACCTTGAGAGAATGATGAATAGATATATTCACTAATCTTCACATGTTTAGTGAATAATAGTTTGAAAAAATTGATATCTCTAGATAGAAATAATTTATCAAAAAGAGCTAATGAACTCTAAGATTGAACCTAAACAAAAATTGTGGGGGTACATTGATGCTTGTAAATTATAGTATTTGTGGGGGGAAGTATTACTAGAATACCTTACACTTCAAAGGAAAATTTTCAATGAATATAGAAAGATAAGAAACCCTTGAACCAAAAGATAATTAAATTGGATGAAAATCATTTATTACATTTGTATTGGATATATAATAATAGTATTAGAATTTTTGAAGAATATTCATTTATTGAACTGTATTGCACTCGTACCTCGTTAATCCTTAATGGTACAATGATAAAAATTGGAGGACCCTGCTATACTATCAGGGCCACATGGGCTCTGGCAATGCCAATGATAGGTGGGAAAAGGGCCCTAACAGTGTTGGGGCTAGCTAGGTAAGAGAGATGCAAAGTAGATTAATCCTAAAATGGATACCTACTACCAATTATTCAAAATTCACTAGTAAAATTGTTTTACTATGGCCGTGCACAATTGCAGACCCAGGGGGTCCTGGGGGGAAACGTGACCCCCCAACTTTTGAGAGTTTTTTTTCTTCATAAAGTCATGATTAGTATCGATTGAAATCTAAATTTTAATCTAAATCAAAGTTAACAATTAATTTTAACGATATATTTCATGGAATCCATAACTATTTAACTTTTACCAAAATTTACTAAAAATTTGATTTTAATCTTCACCAAACATAGCAAAATCACAATAGATTTGAATTTTTCTATTTTCTTTTGCTCTCACATTTTAACAAAATCTTAAAATTTCTAATTTTTTAAATTTTGTGTATAATTTCTCTACAAATTATAACATTTACTACAAATTTTCACTTTCCAATCAAATTTTTAAGTAATTTAGAATTTAAATTTGCATTTTCTCCTATCAAACTAACTGTGTATATAGAATATGTCTGGACTCATTATATCCAATTTGACTTATATTTAACAAATTTTGTTTTTTTGATTGATTATTAGTATTGAGTATTAGTTACATGTTTTTTCTTTCGATTACTTGATTGATTGTTTGTATCGAATACATTATAAGATTTTTAAACATAAATATGCATTTTCTTGTGATAAATAAAACATTAATAAAATGATTTTTCGAAATCAAATGGTTGAAAATGATTAGCAAAATATTAATGAAGAAATGTTTTTTAAATGTAAATATGCATTGTCTCGAATCAAGCATGACTCATTTAAAAATCAAGAACAAAGTATTTGATTTATACAGGATATGATTGTGCTCCTCTAACTCAAAATGTCTGTGTCCTCCCCTGACCATGTGCATATGAGTTTTAAATTCTCCATATAAATTATGAATTGAAAGATGATAATAAAGTTAGATACAAGAATGTGGCTTCGTCTATTTATGGGAGGATTTCTCAATTGGTGATTGTCTATGTCTATTAAATTAATTAATTATGATATACCTAGCTATATTAACAAGATACAACATATGTCGTAATTGTAAGTCTAGACATATATATAAACTCATGGATCCACTAAGAAAAAAGTTTATGAAGTCATCAAATATGCTGCATATCAAGAGAAATGTGTTTAAATCCTACTACATAAGAATCTTTTTAATGATATTAATCAAACATTGCTAACTGGAGATCCCAAGATCGTGGCTTAATGGGATAACTAAATTATGAAGTTTTAATGAGCAATTGGAAGTTAACTCCTACACATTCTTATGATAAGAAAAATGTTATTTGATGAATATTTTAGGTTAATTTAAACTTTTAATGATCCCAGGATCTTAGTTTAATGGGGTATAATAGGTACTTTTAATAGGATATCACTTGTACAGGAGTGAAGTGGGGCTGCTTCTATGAAAAAGTCTTAGGACTTGTGATACCGTCCAAATGACGTATCAAATAATATTCCTTACTTAACTTAAATGTGTCGTCTTAAATAGTAATATGGCAAGTAAGGGTCATTCCCGCAGAGGATTGTTTCAATTTAATCAATTGCATACTAGAAAATAAAATCAAAAGTAAAATACGACATTAATTAAATGAGGAGGATTTTTGGTTTGTTAAACTAACGAAAGCAATAAATTCAAAACGGAAAAGACTTGAATTATGAAATAAACAAAGTAGTTTTTTAAATCAAACATGTGAAAATGTGATTGGGGGGGTGCTTCGTTACCACGAGAATGATTTTCATATCAATTACCACAATAGATTTTCGTTCTCTAGATTAACAAAAATTCGAGAATAATTACAAGCTCAATTATCTCAATCCCTTCTTACATATTAGTTGAATAAAACAAGCTCTTTACTCAACCCTATTCATTAAACAACCTAGAACAAGTTCTCTAGATTTAATTTAACAAAAGCATTACGACAAAAGAGATTAATTGAATTAAGGGCAAACTCACAAGCTCGGTTTACTTACTTAAGTGTTAATCCACATACAATCAATAGAAAATTCCTCATAATCCATTGGAATGTAATTGCCACAAGGTTTTAGAATAAATAGCAATTACGTACTATAAATTCCAAAATAGCATTCATTGAAACAACTCAATCATTTAGTTGTACACCTAAACAATCAAGTATAACAAAATCAACATTTAAATCAATGGATTAAACACATAAATCAAGAGACCTATAATGCACAAATTAATTAAAAATCATAACTCGGGTTGGAATCACCCCCAATCACAAATATAATTAGTTATCCATTAAATACTCACAAATAACAACCAAATTCTCATTAATGGAAAATAAATTAGGGAATAGAAAAAACTTATTGATAAATAGAATATCAATGGGTCTTCTTCTCCAAGCTATCCACCATTGCCAAGCTCCAAGATTTGTCCAAAAATACTAAAAAGAAATTAAAGGAAAAGAGGATGAAAGAAAAATGAAATAAAAAATGAAGAGGAAGCCATTTCTGCTGGACGTTTTTTTGCCTCTGCTGGACGTTTCTGCTGTTTTTAAACAGGGGCTGAATGTGTGTTTAATTCAAAACCTAAGGAATAATTGCAGTCCAAGTCCCCAACTTTGTAATAGATGCTAAAATCGGTCCCTAGCCTTTTGAAAATGCCCAAAAATGCTACAGTGGCGTCCCGACGTCACGCACTCTGCCAAAACACTGTTAGTGCCGATTTTGGAGCAAATTTTCAAGATATTGCACGTCCGGTCCTCCAACTATCAAAAAGTGATAATTTTGGTCCCCAGACTTTGAGATTTTTGCATCTTTGGTCCTTTTTGCTCATTACTCGCATAGATTCCTTCTAATCATCATTCAAACTCGGGTTTTCACCTACACAATAAAAATAACTAAATTAAGTATTAAATTGTCAATGAAAACTCACAGATATCTAAATTTAATGGTCCGAATAAGTGCGAAAACCCGCACTTATCACACCCCCAAACTTAAACCTTTGTTAGTCGAACAAAGCTATACAAACAAGCATGCACACACAAATTAAAACCAAACGATAATATTATAATAAACAAACACTGCAAAGGTTAGGTAGCTTGCCATTTTGCTTCAATTCTTACATCATGCTAATAACTTATGAAATGTTTACAAAAATGATACAACGAACACTTTTTAACTTACACCATGCTTGACTCGTGTGTGTGTGTAGTCATTCCAATTCATCGCAATACACAAGTTGGTGATTTTCCGGCCCTCAATGGTCAAATTTTCCTTTCTCACTCGTGGGATGCACACTCCCCCAAACTTGATATTTTCACTCTAGCCCAAGGTGTCAACAATTTAAGGTTTCCCTCAAATCACTCATCATTTTTATTTTCCGCTCTTGTTCGATTGGGTCTAACCGGCAATCTCAACATTTAGTCATGTGATGATTCTCCACTAGATGAGTGCTTCAACATTCAAGCTTATACCAAGTAATTCAAACCCACTAGTTATCTAAGCCCAATCACCAAATACAATTGCACATAATCAATTCAATTTTTATTTTTTTTTATTTTTTAAATCTCATGTTTTACCTCACTCCCTTAAACTTTCTTCTTGACCATTGTAGCAAGCTTTAGGTCGATAGCTCCCCGGTTGTTTAGACCAAAGAGTGCCGGGTTTCAAGATACCCCAACGAACTTAATAACTCGAGTCAAAAAGGCTACGAAGTGAGGACCAAGATTCAACAAGTGCAAAATTATTCTTTTGAGCACAACAAAACAAAATGGGGCTTAGATCCCTAACATATGGTCATTACCCAGCTTATACTTGGCCAAAAAAAACACTCCACACAAATTTTTTTAACATGCATGGAATCAACACACTTCTAGATAATATCATTCACCGGCTCGATCACCCCAAACTTATCCTTTCATTGGTAGAGTGATTGAAGAATTGTTAACTGCATAGTCATTTAAGTTCACTTAACAACCTCAAGTGCCACCAACAAGTGCGTGTAATGAATCTCATGACACAAGTGCTCAATAAAGAATCAATCATGGAATAAGAGGATGAAAATAAACAACACTTAGCATTCATGCTCACAATTCATAAATCAATGCAATGCAACAACTCAAAACACAATGGCAAAGCTATCAAACCACACAAACAAGCACAAAAGCAAAAATTTAACCCGAAATCTGAGTTTTTAGCGAGCACAAATTTAGTACATACCACGTACCACACACCCCCAAACTTAAATTGTACATTGTCCTCAATGTAAAAGCAAGAAATAGAAAGAGCAAGAGGTTCAAGTACTCCCCTAAGTTGGTTTTGACGGTGAAGGCTGTGAGGATGGTAGGGGACCATTGTTGACTATTAATGCTCAATGCTTTGTCGCGATGCTCGAGAATCTGTCATATGGGGACAACCAAAAACTACTCAAAAACAAAAGGAAGTGTTAAAGAAATAATTGGATAAAGAATAATGGGTTGCCTCCCATCCAGCGCTTCTTTAGAGTCTATAGCTAGACTTTGTTCATGCTCATGCTTCTTCAATCGGATCCTCCAATCGTATTTCCTCTATGTTTTGAGGCACAAATGGTTCAAAATATGGCTTTAATCGATGCCCATTCACCTTAAACTCTTTTTCAGTTTGTAGATTTTTGATTTCTACTGCACCATGAGGAAAAACATTAGTAACAACAAAAGGCCCGATCCATCGAGAACGTAATTTACCTGGAAATAACTTAAGGCGCGAGTGAAAGAGAAGAACTTTTTGTCCAACAACAAAAGTTTTTCTTGAAATCATTTTATCATGGTATGCCTTTGTCTTTTCCTTGTAAATTCGTGAACTTTCATATGCATCATTTCGAATTTCCTCAAGTTCATTAAGTTGAAGCTTTCTTTGATCACCCGCTACACCTAGGTCCATGTTGCATTGTTTGACTGCCCAAAATGCCTTATGTTCAAGTTCAACCGGGAGATGACAAGGCTTTCCATAAACTAACCGAAAGGGAGACATGCCAATCGGTGTTTTGTATGCCGTCCGATAAGCCCAAAGTGCATCGTTGAGGCGGAGACTCCAATCCTTTCTATTTGGATTCACAGTTTTTTCGATGATGGATTTGATCTCCCGATTTGACACTTCGACTTGCCCACAAGTTTGCGGGTGGTAAGGTGTAGACACTTTATGTGTGATGTTGTATTTCTTCAATAGAGCCCAAAAAGAGCGGTTGCAAAAATGAAGTCCCCCATCACTAATAATAGCTCTTGGTGTCCCAAACCTTGCAAAAATGTTGGACTTGACAAAATCTAAACCACTTTAGAATCATTAGTTCGAGTGGCTCTTGCTTCCACCCATTTTGACACATAATCAACGGCAAGTATGATGTAAAGATTACTATAAGATGAAGGAAAAGGTCCCATGAAATCAATGCCCCAAACATCAAAAATTTCAACAAAAAGAATAGGTGTTTGTGGCATTTGATTTCGGGCTCCCAACGTACCAACTCTTTGACATCTATTACAAGATTTGCAAAAGAGGAATGCATCTTTGAATAAGGTGGGCCAATAAAATCCACTCTCAAGCACCTTGAGAGCCGTCCTCTTAGCGCCAAAATGTCCACCACATGCATAGGAATGACAAAATGATAGTATTGAATGAAATTCATTTTCAGGTACGCACCTTCTTATCAATTGATTCGGACAATGTTTCCATAAGTATGGCTCATCCCACACAAAATACTTGGCCATTGTCTTGAGTTTTTGCCTTTGAGGAGTGGACAAGTTATTTGGAATTCTCTTAGTGACCAAGTAGTTCACTATATCCGCAAACCAAGGAGATGCATCCGTGACATGAAACAATTGTTCATCAGGGAAGCTCTCTTGCAATGGAAGAGTTTCTCTCTCGTGGATAAGACGGCTAAGGTGGTCGGCTACAGAATTTTCACTCCCCTTTTTATCTTTAATTTCAATGTCAAACTCTTGTAAGAGGAGTATCCATCTAATGAGCCTTGGTTTCGCATCTTTCTTGTCAAGTAAGTACCTAAGAGCTGCATGATCAGAAAAGACAATTACTTTAGTGCCAATAAGATATGAACGAAATTTTTCTAAGGCAAAAATAACTGCTAAAAGCTCTTTTTCAGTTGTAGAGTAATTGAGTTGGGCATCATTCAAAGTTCTTGATGCATAATAGATCACATGCGGTGTCTTCCCAACTCGTTGCCCTAAAACTGCTCCCAATGCAAAATCACTTGCGTCACACATCAACTCAAATGGCCTACTCCAATCTGGTGGTTGAATGATGGGTGCCGATGTTAAGAGTTCCTTTAAACTTTCAAATGCCTTTTTACAATCTTCATCAAAGTGAAATGGAACCTCCTTTTGCAATAGCCGGCATAATGGTCTTGCATTCTTTGAAAAATCCTTGATAAACCTTCGATAGAATCCTGCATGTCCAAGAAAAGAACGAATCTCCCTCACACTTGTTGGAGGGGGTAAAAAGCGAATTAAATCAATTTTAGATTTATCAACCTCTATCCTCTTAGATGAAATGACATGGCCTAGCACTATACCTTGATCAACCATAAAATGACATTTTTCCCAATTAAGTACTAGGTTAGAATCCATACATCTCTTAAGCACAAGTGTGAGATTTTTCAAGCAACTATCAAAAGTATTACCATAAACACTAAAATCATCCATGAATACCTCTATGATGCTTTCAATATAATTAGAGAATATACTTATCATGCATCTTTGAAAGGTTGCGGGAGCATTGCAAAGACCGAATGGCATGCGACGGTAAGCAAATGTTCCAAATGGGCAAGTGAATGTTGTCTTTTCTTGGTCATCTGGAGCAATCACAATTTGGTTATAACCTGAATAACCATCAAGAAAACAATAATGAGAATGACCTGCCAATCTTTCTAACATTTGATCAATGAAAGGTAAAGGAAAATGATATTTTCGGGTTGCACAATTAAGTTTTCTATAATCAATACAAACCCTCCAACCCGTTTGGACCCGAGTTGGTACAAGCTCATTCTCTTCATTTGTCACCACTGTGATTCCCGACTTTTTTGGAACAACTTGGATCGGGCTTACCCATTTGCTATCTGAAATGGGAAAGATAATACCAACGTCTAGCAATTTCAAAATTTCTTTCTTCACAACCTCCATCATTGGAGGATTCAAGCAACGTTGTGGTTCTCTTGATGTCTTTGATCCATCTTCAAGCAATATCCTATGCATGCACATGGAAGGGCTTATCCCCTTGATATCAGCTATGGTCCAACCAATAGCTATTTTGTGTTCCTTGAGCACACGGATAAGCCTATCTTCTTGAAGTGTTGTGAGATTCTTTGCAATGATCACCGGTAGTGTTTCGCCATCTCCCAAATATACATACTTCGAATGCTCGGGGAGAGGCTTGAGTTCTAAAGTGGGGGCCTGCATCACCGAAGGTAAAAGTTTCTCTTTAGATATTGGAAGAGTAATATAGGAGAGATTATACCTTGGTGGAATGCTCGGTAGTGACTCAAGTGATGCCACAGTTTCTAGAAGATCCTCACACAATTGTAGATATTTACTCAATTCGGTGAGATTGTTAACATCAATGCTTTTAATCAAAGTGGCATCCAATGCATCTTCATTTGATAGTTCAAAAGTTTTTTGTACTAATGAATCCATTATATCAATTGAAAAACAAGAATGTACATCACTAGGGTACCTCATTGCTTCAAAGATATTGAAGCGAATAACCTCACCATCAAACTCCAATGTCAAAGTACCATCGTGTACATCTATCTTTGTACGCGACGTCCTCATAAATGGTCTTCCCAAGAGCAATGGTGATGACAAAGACATTGATTCATCTTGCATGTCAAGAACATAGAAATCTGCTGGAAAAATCAATTGATTTACCTGCACCAAAACATCCTCCAACACACCTTTTGGAAATGCATTAGATCTATCAGCAAGTTGAATAATAACACCGGTTTCTTTAAGTGATCCTAAATTTAAAGAAGTGTAAATAGAATATGGCATGACATTAATAGATGCTCCTAAATCTAGCATTGCTTTCTCAAACCTAGTGTTACCAATAATGCAAGGAATAGTAAAACTTCCCGGATCCTTACATTTTGGTGGAAGTTTCCTTTGCAGAATCGCCGAGACATTTTCTCCAATGATTACCACTTCATTACCTTTTAATTTACGCTTGTTAGTGCACAATTCTTTGAGGAACTTTGCATACCGTGGCACTTGATAAATGGCATCCAAAAGTGGTATGTTCACTTGAACTTTTCGAAAAGTCTCCAATATTTCCTTCTCATGTTCATCACTTTTTGACTTTGCAAACCTACTAGGAAATGGAGGGGAGGGAACATTAGTTGGAATAGAATTTTTAGAATTTACCTTAGATCCCGATGTTGGGGTCGTAGTTTCATCTTTCTCACATGCTAAGTTCTTTTCTTGCGTTGACTCCTCAACATGATCTTTCATCTTCCTTGGTGCATCTTCTAAAATCTTTCCACTTCTCAATGTCACGGCACTAGCATTTTCTCTCGGGTTGATTGTTTGAGAAGGGAGTTTTCCTGATCCTTGAGCCTCCAATTTACCCACCGTGTTGGCCAATTGACTCATTTGGGTATCCAAATTCTTGATTGAGGTCTTTGTCTCTTGTTGAAATTGTATTGTGCTAGAAGCTAAGGATTTGACCATATCTTCAAGAGACATATTTGAACTTGGTAGAGTTTGTTGACGAGGTTGAGAGTATTGTGGTTGCCTTTGTTGATTAAAACCCGGTGGATGATTAAACTGTAGTTGTGGGGCTATGAAATGATTTCCTCCATAACTGAGATTAGGATGATCTCTCAATCCGGGATTATAGGTGTTAGAATATGGATCATATCTATTTCTCTGTTGCATTGGAAATCCCCCAACTGCATTTGCTTGTTCTGAGGCTCCTTCTTGTAGTGTTGGGCATGCATCAGTAGGATGTCCCACAATAGAACAAATCCCGCACACTTTTGCTTGTTGAATTGTCCCAAGTGCCATTTGTTGTACAAGAGAAGTGAGACCGGCCAATTGTCGTTCAATTTGAGATGTTGCTCTTATCTCACTTACTTGTTTAATCGGTGCCTCTTCCCTACTACCAAATTGTTGTGAGTTGGCAGCCATGTTGGCTATCAAGTCTCTAGCAACTGCTGGTGTTTTATCCATTAAAGCTCATCCACTAGCTGCATCGATCATACTTCTCTCCATCGGGAGTAATCCTTCATAGAAGTATTGTAGAAGTAATTGCTCACTAATTTGGTGGTTTGGGCAACTAGAGCAAAGTCTTTTGAATCTCTCCCAATACTATAGAGATTTTCCCCTTGAAATTGTCGGATGCTACAGATTTCTTTCCTGATGTTTGTAGCCTTTGAAGCTGGGAAGTATTTCTCCAAAAATAGTTTTTGCATTCCATTCCATGTGGTAATAAGACCGGAAGGCAAATAATAAAGCCACTCCTTAGCAGTATCTGCAAGAGAGAAAGGAAATGCCCGCAATTTTACTTGCTCTTCCGATGCACCCGTCGGTTTCATGCTTGAGCAAACCACATGAAACTCTTTCAAATGTTTGTTGGGGTCCTCTCCTGCAAATCCATGAAATGTGGGGAGTAGATGAATCATTCCAGACTTTAGTTCAAATCCCACCTCTAGTTGAGGATATTGAATGCATAGTGGTTGTTGAACAAAAGTTGGAGCGGCAAGTTCCTTTAATGTTTGATTTGCATCCGCCATTTCAGATTCTATGTGCTCGGACTCACTTGATGATTCAATGCTCAATTGCCTTAGAAGTTCAGTTGGAGAAATATCTTCTCCACTTTCCGATGTGTCGACCTCTTTTCTTGATCTTAAGTTGTAGTGTGTAGTAGGATTTTTGCTCATTCACAACCTAAATAACAAGAAAATGACAAAAATAAGGAAACTAGTAACAAAAAGAAAATATTGCAATTAACAAATTGATAGAACAATCCCCGGCGACACGGCGCCAAAATGATACCGTCCAAAGGACGTATCAAATAATATTCCTTACTTAACTTAAATGTGTCGTCTTAAATAGTAATATGGCAAGTAAGGGTCATTCCCGCAGAGGATTGTTTAAATTTAATCAATTGCATACTAGAAAATAAAATCAAAAGTAAAATACGACATTAATTAAATGAGGAGGATTTTTGGTTTGTTAAACTAACGAAAGCAATAAATTCAAAACGGAAAAGACTTGAATTATGAAATAAACAAAGTAGTTTTTTAAATCAAACATGTGAAAATGTGATTGGGGGGGTGCTTCGTTACCACGAGAATGATTTTCATATCAATTACCACAATAGATTTTCGTTCTCTAGATTAACAACAATTCGAGAATAATTACAAGCTCAATTATCTCAATCCCTTCTTACATATTAGTTGAATAAAACAAGCTCTTTACTCAACCCTATTCATTAAACAACCTAGAACAAGTTCTCTAGATTTAATTTAACAAAAGCATTACGACAAAAGAGATTAATTGAATTAAGGGCAAACTCACAAGCTCGGTTTACTTACTTAAGTGTTAATCCACATACAATCAATAGAAAATTCCTCATAATCCATTGGAATGTAATTGCACAAGGTTTTCGAATAAATAGCGATTACGTACTATAAATTCCAAAATAGCATTCATTGAAACAACTCAATCATTTAGTTGTACACCTAAACAATCAAGTATAACAAAATCAACATGGATTAAACACATAAATCAAGAGACCTATAATGCACAAATTAATTAAAAATCATAACTCGGGTTGAAATCACCCCCAATCACAAATATAATTAGTTATCCATTAAATACTCACAAATAACAACCAAATTCTCATTAATGGAAAATAAATTAGGAAATAGAAAAAACTTATTGATAAATAGAATATCAATGGGTCTTCTTCTCCAAGCTATCCACCATTGCCAAGCTCCAAGATTTGTCCAAAAATACCAAAAAGAAATTAAAGGAAAAGAGGATGAAAGAAAAATGAAATAAAAAATGAAGAGGAAGCCATTTCTGCTGGACGTTTTCTGCTGTTCTGCTGGACGTTTTTTTGCTGTTTCTGCTGGTCAAAAACAGGGGCTGAAATGTGTGTTTATTCAAAACCTAAGGAATAATTGCAGTCCAAGTCCCCAACTTTGTAATAGATGCTAAAATCGGTCCCTAGCCTTTTGAAAATGCCCAAAAATGCTACAGTGGCGTCCCGACGTCACACACTCTGCCAAAACACTGTTAGTGCCGATTTTGGAGCAAATTTTCAAGATATTGCACGTCCGGTCCTCCAACTATCAAAAAGTGATAATTTTGGTCCCCAGACTTTGAAATTTTTGCATCTTTGGTCATTTTTGCTCATTACTCGCATAAATTCCTTCTAATCATCATTCAAACTCGGGTTTTCACCTACACAATAAAAATAACTAAATTAAGTATTAAATTGTCAATGAAAACTCACAGATATCTAAATTTAATGGTCCGAATAAGTGCGAAAACCCGCACTTATCAACTTGAATTTTTTAAAACACTTATAAAACCTAAGAGTTGTTCAAGGACAAAATAAAGCCGTGAGAACCCAAATGTGTTAGGAAGGTTATATTGTGGATATTATTGTGTTGGTTTACACAACAATTTAAGACATTGCATACACTAATTGGCTAAATAAATTCAATAGCATTCTACTAGAAAATGTTAAAACCCATAAGTTCCATATCCAAGTGCAATAACTCTTCACTTAAACTCTCTTTAGTGTCTACATAATCATTATTTAAGTGGAAATCGTTAGTCGATAAATGAGAAATTCAGTTGAATTTAAGCCACCTACATAAGTGATGTTGTTGAAAAAAAAAGTTGTAGAATATTACGAAATATTATAGAATATGTTCGACTGAAAAGATATATGAAACATCACGACTTTTGAAATTTTTATTTTTTAATAGGTGTGCCTTTTCATACATAGGCTACTTCCAAAAGTTGTAATCTAGTGCTAATGGCAAACTCGAATTTTAATAGGAACAACAATACAAAATTTAGTATAGCTTAAATTAAAACCTCATTGAGATCTGCCTCACTGCTTAATCAGTAGGCTTTAATGCTTGGGGCAGTGACTCACATGTCCATGGTTGACAACATAATTCACCTTTTATACAATGGAAACATGGACCTTTACCCGTTACGAACCACATGCAATAAACCCCACACTTGTGGTACATTTCGTACGTGAAAACACCATACGTAGTGGTGGCAATTGAACCGAGCGGCTTGTCGGCTCGACTGCTCAGCTCGTACTGTTCATGCCCACGAGCCGCTTGGCCTCGTCAAAAAATGAGCCGAGCAGGCTCGGCCGTAACACTAACGAGCAGCCCACGAGCCAAGCTTGTGGGCTCCTTTTTAACGAGCCACGAGCAGCTCATGGCTCGTTTATTATTTAAAAAAAAAAGTAAAAAGTTCAGTGATCAGAACGGTCACTGAATTTAATTCATTGATCGTTTAGCGAACGGTCACTAAATTTAATTCAGTGACCGTTTTGGTCCTATATTTTTTTTTTCAATTTCACATACATTTTTTCCTCTATAAATACCCACCATAATCAACCATTTTTTTCCACTAATATTAATCTTTCATTATTTACTATACAGTACTCTCTACAATTTACATTCTCCATTTATCAATTATCAACAATATCATTCTCATTCATTCTATAATCAACTTCTACTTTACTACATAATCTTCAATCACTTCTCAATTTTACATTTCTAAATTCAATTTATATTATTCATAACAAATGGATTCACGACCATTTGTTGAAAACTTGTTCAGTATGGAGAACGAAACACAAACACCTGCCTAAAATCAATTTGGGAATGAATTTTCCGGTTTCAATGAATTACCAACCCCCGAAAATATTGAAGATTTCGACATTCGTGATAGTCATCCAATTGATTTGGATGATGTTGATGTTGTAGCTAGTGTTCCCATTGATTTGGAACAAGATGAAGAACCGACATTAAATATTCCCGATGCAAGTGGGAAGAGAAAAGATAAGAAACATGCAAAATGTTGGGACCATTTCAAATTAGTTCCCACTGGTCGTGTGGTTGATGGACTTCTAGAAACCAAAGCAGTATGTAAATACTATCAACAACGACTGGCATGGGAAAAAGGCATTGCAACCACCCACCTCAATCGTCACTACAAATCATGTTCGGCCAAACATGTGCTTCTTCCAACTGGTCAAACGCAACTACAATTTGGTACTCCAGAAGTCGGTGCTCTACTACACCACTTTCTATATGGATGTTTTTGGATGAGTAAGCTCAAACGGGAATGGTGAAGTTCGTTGCCGCGACGGAGTTACCACTAGCAATAGCGGACAACCAACATTTCGTTAACTACATTAGAAGATATCTTCAACCGAGATACCAATGAGTAAGTCGAAATACTCTTCGTTTTGATACAATTACATATTTTCTTAATGCAAAGCAACTATTGATTTCGAATTTGGAAAAATATGGGGGTGTGATATTTTTAACTTCAGATATGTGAGAATGGATTAATAAGAGGGGTTATATGGCTGCAACTGCACACTATATAGACCCACTTTGGGTCATGCATAAAAAATTATTACTTTTAAAATTTTTGAGTATCCGCACAACGCTCAAACTATATTTAATGCTATTATATTAATAATTCGAAAATATAAATGTGAGAGTAGAATTCGTTCTTTTACATTCAACAACACTATTGTAAACAAAGTTGTTATCGATAAATTGTATAGAGTTCTTAATCCTGATTTCGGTGGCTATTTATTTCATATTCGATGTGTATGCCATATTTTTAATTTAATAGTACAAGACGGTTTAAAACATGTTAAGGATGAAATTAACCGAATTAGAAATGCACTTATGTATATCACGTGTACACCTAGTAGAAAAAAAGGACTTGAAGATTTTTGTGCAGAATTTGGGATGATGGATACGAAAACCTTTATTACTGACGTAGGCCATAGATGAAACTCCACGTACTTATTACTAAAATCATGTGAAGGTTATGAAGTGTATATTATTGAATTTTATAACAATAGGCATGTTAGAGACGAAAACGATACTATCTTGAGTGAATCCGATTGGAATATAGTTTTTAAAATAAAAACAATTTTGACAAGTTTTTATCAGTCTACAAATATATTGTCTTGTGTTTATTGTCCCACTAGTTGTTTGGTTCTTGAACGTCTTTATATAACTGCTAGAACTTTTGCTAGATTTCAAAATAACCTCAATTTTCATGCTGTTATATATTCCATGAAATTAAAATTTAGAAAATATTGGGAAGAATTACATATGTTCTTTCCTTTAGCATGTGTCATGAACCCTCGATATAATTTATCAGGTACTAAATTTATAATTGATCAAATGCCAAATGCTTTAACTTTTAATACACATGTTACTTATAGAAATTTGGAAACTACGTTCCGTGAAATGTATGAATTATATGTTTCATGAATAGGTACACATATTAATCGTGTACATGCACACACTCATCCTACTTATATAACAGATGACGACACTAAAATTTTGAATTTATTTGAAAGTATGCACTCGTATAGATTTGATGCAATTGCATATACATGTGGTTCCTCTAGTAGTAGTAGTAGTTTGGCTTCCATTGCATGTACTCAAACTTTCAGCCGTAGTCAAAATCCAAATGCGTTGCCATATGAATTAATTGATTACTTTAGTCAACATTTGTCTACTAACAAAGCAACTAGTAAAAGTTCAGAATATGTCCTTGAATTCTAGCAAAATAACAAACGTCGATGGCCAGTAATTTCTGCAATGACAAAAGATCTACTAATACCTCCAGTTAGCACTATAGCTTCGAAATCTGCTTTTAGTGCAAGGAAGAGAGTTCTTTCTGAGGTCAGGAGTCGACTAAAAGAATATATTTTGGAAACGTTAATGTGCACGAAGGACTGG
This sequence comes from Fraxinus excelsior, assembly GCA_019097785.1. Taxonomy (NCBI): domain Eukaryota; kingdom Viridiplantae; phylum Streptophyta; class Magnoliopsida; order Lamiales; family Oleaceae; genus Fraxinus; species Fraxinus excelsior. The sequence goes on from CM032632.1 coordinate 4,133,328, forward strand.
GAAGACGCTAATTATCGAATTCAAGATAAATATGCCGAAATTACATGTAACCAAGCAAGTGATATTTAATTTCACCACATTCATCACAATATTTTATTTTCATACCATTATAATTTTTTAAAAAAAATTTGTACACGTAACAAGTTGTTCGTGTACAATTTTTAACTCCGCATACTCGAAATTGAAGTAGTCGGTCCCAAGCCCGAATAAAGGAGGAAGTTTATCTCTTTTTTTTAATTGTAAAAAATAAAAATGTTTTGAAAAAAGTATATTTAAAAAATTATTTACAAAACGTATTTATATATATTTTTCTTTAGGTTCTCATTTATTAAAAAAAAAAAAAAAAAAAAGAGCCGGCTTGGCTCGTCTTGGGCGAGCTCGTCCGAGTATGGGCCGAGCCACCACTAGCCATACGTGCCAAAAAGTTAAAATTGAATTGTATTGCGAAAGTTTGGTTGGATGCAAGCATATGATACTCAAGATTATCATTGGCGGAAAAACAGAGAATCAAACTTCTTCCTTCAGGTATATCATTTTGTAAAGCCCCGAGTTCCGTGAACTCGGATTGCTACATCATCCTCATACGTCTTGAATTTAATAAAAAGAGTTGCAAAAATAACTAACTTTTAAACATCACATTTATAACGACAAACCTCATTGGCAACAAAATTCATTTTATTAACTTAAGAAAATCATTTAAATTTCAAAACTCAAGTTCGAAATAATGAGATTAACAAAAATAAGTTCATAATGAGTAAATTTCAAAATTTCAAAACTTAAATAACTTCATCCATTAAATTGTGCCACCACTGCCCCATCAGATTCGATTGTCTCCTAAATCTGCAAATTTTTTTAAAATAACGGAATGAGTATTTCGATAAAATACTCAGTAGACTCATCATCGATAATTAATTTGCAGAATAATTGAACACATAATTATGCAATATATACCGTGACATCATCATCATGGGCTCTTTAAAATCATGGGGTGTGAGTAGTCTCATCTCAATCATTTAAGCACATAAGTTATGCATAACATTATCTTATCTCATAAGAGATACTCTCGTCTCTTTTCATACATAAAGTATATAAGTTACGACAAACGTAACAACGTCATTTATTTCATAAGAGATATTCTCATTTTATGCAATTAAAGCATATCAATCACGTAAAGTCACATAATACATGCAATTATAATTTAAATTAATTAATGGGGCAAGTCTACCTCAATTTCTCGTGTCACGTAAAATGTGAAGTAGATAGAATTTCAATCTCCTAATCGTCCGTACGTTTCGTCTGGCCAAAATTGGAAAAGTATCCAATTAGTATTTCGAAATTTTAAAGTTTTAAAATGATAAAATAAAGTTTAGGGACTTAATTGGAAATTATTGAAACTGAAAATAAAAGTTTAATGGCAAAAATTAAAATTTTAGAAATTAGGGACTTAATTGGAAATTATTGAAACTGAAAATAAAAGTTTAAGGGCTGAAATTAAAATTTTAGAAATTAGGGAGTGATTGTGGGAAAATAGGAACTCTAGGGACTAATTAACTTATAACTAAAACTTTAAGGACTGAAATAATAACTTTTAAAACTTGGGAGGCTAAAGGGTAATTTCTAAAATAAAAAATTAACAAGAATCTAATATCACTCTCTCTCTCTCCCATTCCCGTATTCTACAGAGGCGAGAGAGAGAAGTCGCGACGAGAAGGGGCTTCACCCTTTCCTTCGATTCGGTCAGGGCCACCGTCGAGTGGTGGCACCGGGGATTTTGGTGCGCGGATTGGGAGTTAACCGATGCTTTGGAGATTTGGATTTTTGAGTTTCTTGGTGGCAAACGAGTTGGAAAAGGTCGGTAAGTTATGGTTTATGCTATTTCTTGATTTTTTTTGTTGTTGTTTCTTGGTTTTATGTGGCTGATTGGGTGTTGGGGTGAAAAATGGTGGCTGCAGCTTGCGTTTTTCAGTCGGTGTTGGTGGTTTGAAGTTGGGTTTCCGGATAGGACTTGTTGGTTGCAGTTTGGTTGGGATGTTGTTGGTTGCAATAGCTGAAATTGGTGGTGGTGGTGGTGGAATGGTGGATTGGGCTTTTGGCTGGAAGGTTGTTGATGAGCGGTGGTTCGAATGGTGGATTAGGCTGATGTGAACCCTTGCAATTTGGGCGTGTGGTTTGAAATTTGGGTAGCTGAAGTTGTTTGTTTTCAGCTGGGGTTTGGCTGGATTGAGGCATGCGAATTTTTGTGGAGTCATCATGTTGATGATGCTAGAAATGGATGTTCTAGCATCATCGAGAGTTTCCAATGTGAAACTGTATTAAGGGAAAATTTGAGGGAGAGTTCCTTACCCAGTGGTTGCTGTTGTGTGACTGTGAGGAGGGGGGAAGGAATGAGTTATATAAACAGTAACATTTTAGGGCGCACATTTCTAGGAGTTTAAATGGGTCAGAAAGTTGGGCTGTAAGGATTTTCAAATTGGGTTTGAGTGAATTGGGCTAAATAATCCAAATTCGGACTATTAAAATTTTGGACCCTAAATAATAAAATATTGTACTTAAAAATTATTAAAATTTGGATTTAAACAAAAATATAAAGAAATCGATATTTTAAAATTATTCGAAATTGGACTTGACTTCAAATAGATTTAAATTTGTTTTACAACGGCTAGACGAACACGTTTTTATTTTAACGTTTGGGGTTAAAATTTAGCGACACGTTTTTCAAGAAAAATAATTTTATATCATTTAAAATTCTCGGTCGCTACACATTTTGAATTACAATAGTTTCTTTTGCTTCAGATTGGCTAATTAGGGTTGGTATTCACAACCAAGCAATACTACAAGTTTCATAATAAAACAACTTGTTTTTTTGGGTTTTTTTTTTTGCTGGTTTTCTTTTTCTAATTTTTTTCTTCTCCTCAATGTGTCTTTTTAGTTGAATTGAAGTTGCTGTAATCTAAAAACAATTGCATCAATGAATTAATCATTTGATTTAGATTTTTATAATAATATTTAATTCTGTTGCTCGTATAAATAATCGCCTATAATGAGGGCATGTGGCAAACGAACGAAGGACCTTACACATTACATGACAACATGGGCAACCCTTCTTTATGTGTGGGAAGGAATCGAAGCGATCCCCTTTGGGCAGAGGCCCCATAGCGAACTGGTCTGGGATGAGGCAAATGGCGAGAGCTATTAAGGATCTTGTAGAGAAGTGATTGACAAGACGACTTACTGTCACCACCACCCCTACATATCTACAGAGTTATGTCCCACTTGAAGGTATTAGGACTAAAATACTAAGAGATCTTAGCCTTTAATGCCTTGATTGACTGATTGACGTTCACCATAAAAGTCCAGTTAATCCGACAAAGCCACGTGTCCCATGATCCAACGGGCATCATTTGTCTCACTCGAGTATGAAAACTCATGTTAGTACTGTTTAAAGCTAATGCAAGTTTATACTCTCAAATCCTCTCTTCTTACCATCGATATCTCATACATATATGATCCAAGCTAGCCCTCTTTTTATGAATTAGAGGCTTACATTACAAGTCCCTCCACATCTTGAACTATTCTTCTTGTTGGTTCACCCGTTCGACTAACAATTGGTCCACACGTTTTGAGATTCAACTTACGTGGAGGTGAGAGTTCTTTGTATCTTTTGGCCACGTCGTTGGTACAGTTTTAGGGTCAACAAATTCTAAAAATCTTAATAAGTAATTCTTTATGAGACAACACTATTGAATTTGACATTACATACAACATAATACTTCACTCAACATTGACTCAAAATAAAGTTTAGAATTATGCACTTAGATTCAAGATTTTTTATAGGGGTAAACACAGTTTAGTTTGAAAGATATGCAACAATACTTGTACTCGATGAACTCAATACTAGTTGGAAATGCAAACTCAAAAACAATTGTAAATATCTTTAGCAATTTGGGAAACAATCTCGTACTTATTTGAATTCAATTTTCATCAAAGTTATATATCAAGTGTAATTGGTCAAATTTTTAAAACGACCGATCGTTCATTTCTCCCAAGTAAATAAGGTCGTTATCAAGTAATATAGTAGTGAATAGAGTGTCGAATCCACAAGGACTGCCTGTTTGATCGAGTTAAAATTAATTGTAACTTTAATCGAATATCTAGCAAACAACTTTTGTAATTTTTTCCCTAAATTATTAACTAAACTAATAAAAGCAAGTAAATGTATTTTTCAAATATGTGAGATGCATTTTTAAGATGTCGAATCCACTTTATTATTCAGTTTTAGTGTAACAATTAAATTGACAATTTAAAATCATTTATGTTGGTTAATGTTTCTAATTTAATTGAAAGCCTCTCCCGATAACTATCAAATATATTCCCCTCATGTGACCATTCTATCTCTCGATGAAAGATGTAATATGATAAATGTATTAACAAGTATTAGAACACATATTGAAACTATATAAAGCATAAAAGTATATCTATATCTTCTATCGAACCTTACAATATTTATTATAATGTGCTTAAACCATATTGTCTCTCCCGATAACAATAAAATCTACTAACTATTCAATTGGTGATCAAGCAATTGAAGAGAACGATAAAATAATAATAAACATCCACAAATCAAATCAAATTAAAGTCAAAATAATTATTTAAAAACTTAACATATCATAACAAGAGTTCATTTCATCCTAATAATGTATAAAATTAGCCTAACATATTTAAATTACAAGAAATTATATTTAAGTGAAAAGACATAATCCAAATTTTTGATAAATTGAGAAGATGAAGATGAATATTGAAATATTGAATATTTTCAATGGTTTCTTGATAAATCTCCACTTTCACCTTCTATTCTTTGTCCAAAAATCAAATTTGAATCTTCACTTGATTGAATTCTTGTAAATTCCCTCCAATTCTCTCACAAAAATTATGAATCTTCCTCATTTGATGATAATAATTAATGAATATTGGAATATAATATGTATATGAGAGGTCTCCAATATGTATTCTACTGTTATGTATTTATAGGAGTCGAAAATTGGTTGAAAATTATGTCCAAATTGTTGACTTATGGTTGATTTCATCCTCAATGTTTTTGATTATAACAAACAAGATTAATATTGTTTCTAACAATTGATTTTGAGTGATGATAGTTCAATGTTAAAATCTATCGAGTATTGCCAAAATCAACAAATCATAAATCGGACTCGAAATGAATAGCAAAGTGAAAGTTAAGCATTCAAGTCAAATCATTCAAGACGAGAGCTTAAAAGATCAAAATCAAGGCTATTAAACCGGGTTCATGAAGAAGGTCAAGATCGAAGTCAAACATTAAATCCAAACAATGAAACAAACTTCGAATCAAGATCAAAGACTAGGCTTTCGAGATTATATGTAAAGGTATAACACTTTGATCTTTAGTAATGAATGATAATAGCTCAAAAATCATTTTTTGCACAAAGAGTTATTTTCATATCACTTGCATAAAATATTTTTGATCAAAAGTAAGATTGATTTTTCAAAGTGATATTTGAACTTAAATCACATCTTAAAAGAAAAAAAAAAGTCAACGGTCAAATATCAACCTGATGTCCGGTTGACCAGGCGGACTTTTGGTACGCCTACCGGACATCCGGTATGGCAGTAACGAACATTTTTTTGACCGTTTTGACTCAACGGCTAGTTGATCGTCCGGTACGTAGGGAACATCCAGTACGGTGCGTCCAGTAGGACAAATTACCCGTTGCATTGCTATAAATAAAATCTCTTCTTGCATTCAAAACATACACTTTTAAGAGCATTATAGAGAGGTTCTTTTGAGATAAAATATTTGATCTTTACTCTTTATTTATCTTTATCAATTTATTTTCTTTGAAAAAACTTTTGATGGATCTTATCCTTGAAAATCATTTCTCTCGTCAAAGTTTTTCATTTCTTTTTGTACTTAACTTATATCTATCTTAAAAGAGAAATATATTTTTAAAGAAGTTATTAATACTTACATTGCATAAACTTATTCTACTTCTTCATAGTGAAACTTTCATCCAAGTTTCTAAGTTCTTTCTTAGTACTTAATTTATCAAAAAGTATTCATTGAAAGAGAGATGTACTTTTGAAGAAGATCTTTGCACTTTCATTGCATAAATCCTCATTCTTCTTCTTCATATCAAAATTTTGATTGATTGAACTAAAACTTGTAAAATCATTATATTCATCAAAGTTTTTTCTAACATAACACTTGAGCTTCATTCATTACTATTTATTAAAGTGTTAGCCTACTTCTCTTCTTGTACTCAATTTTGAAATTATCATTCATTAAGACGAGAAGATTTCATTTGTAAAATTTATTTGAATTGTGGGTCATGTTGAAGTCCCTTAAAGATCAGCATTGTATAGGGATAGATGCTCCTTGTTGTAAGTCACCGTGTGGGTCATATTAAGGTCCCGTAAAGCTCAATAGTGTGAGGTCGTGTTGAGGTCCCGTAAAACTCAATATTGTATAAGGATCGGTGCTCCTTGCTTGTAAGTTACCGGAAGCGTTGTAAAGGGTATAGTGAAAAAGGCATTGCTTGTGTCGAAGAGCTTGGTAATGGGGGACGTAGATCATTGTATTGGATCAAACCTCCATATTACATCGTTTCCACTATCTATCCCTTTTATTTATCGTTTTTATATTTGTGCTTATTATTTGAATTAATCTATTTAGTCCTTACTTGCTTGAATTTAGATTAATTATTCAATTGCTCGTGTTTAATTATCTTTATACTTGTACGTATTTTGTTGAATTGTTATAATTGCTATTATATTGTTTAAGACTTGAATGTATTTTAGAAAACATTTTAAAAACCAATTCCCTCTCCTCTTAGTTAGCCAATCTTAGACTTTCACAAATTGTCTTCCAAAGGAGTTCCAATCGAATAAGGAAAGTTGTATTCACGCGCGAACCTTTTGTCTCTACACAAGAGTCAGTATTTTGGCCATAAATTTCTCTCTCGATATTCGATTGATGCGATTCAAAGTGTGTTGAAAAACTAAGTCAAAGGAATACAACTTTGCTAGGAGTATAATTTTTCCAATTCGGACTTTTACTGTGCCAAAAGTCGATTTCAATTTTCAACTAAAAATTTGGAATATAACTTGTGCGATTGGAAATTGATTTTGATCATATTTCATTCCTTTTTTAGTTCTAATTCCATCCAATTGTCTCCTAAAAATCTTTCAAGTATCATCTTTTGGTCCGAATCAACTATTAAATATTTGCAATTTGGTCCTCAAACTTTGAATTTTGCCATTTTCACCAATTTTCGCTTCTTTCTTTGGATTTTTCATTCAACCATTGAGTTTTTCCTACATAACATAAAATACAACAATTTAAGATATATTTTGTCCAAAGAACTACCAAATATCGATATTATAGGACCCAAATCATTCTAGCAATTAACAATAAAATCTAGAAACTGAGTTAAAATGTAAATAATTAATTAATTGAGTGACCTCACCAGAAAATTGAGATTTAAATAAACAAAAAAAAAATGTGTTCCGTTAGAAATTTAAGAAAGTCCAACACAAATTAGAACAAAACAACACAATTACAATAAAATATAGAAAACAATTACCAAAAAAATCTAAATAAATAGATCTAAAATTTTTCCCAAAATTCATTTGGTATGAGATCGATGAGAATGGTATTCAATTATTTATTCTTAGAACGTATTGATTTGACCCTATAATTTGGACCAAACATGTCGTCGCAAGAAGAAGAGCCCCATATTTCTTCTAGAGAATCTTCTAATTGTTCCAAAACAGCTAGAAATAAATTCTTTAACCAGCTTGACAACTGTTTACAAAAAATATAGGCCTCCGCAAAGTCATAAAATCGTGTATGAATGTGTCGCCTGCCAGCGTCGGAGGGCCAAGGAAGTTGGAGAAAAAAAATTATTTGTATGAGGAACAGAAATGTGAAATTGAATTAGAATCTAGATGTAATTGTCTCCTAAATTGTAACTGGTGGTCGATGCATATGGTTCACTAGAAGTGATTCAAAACTTCACTAAATGAAAGGGTTTTGCATTCAAAACTATGATGATTGATAAGTACTTATGTATGATTTAATTAATTAACTGGGATGAATAATTGTTATATTTAGGTTTAAATTTAATTGTCCTATGTCTAATATGGATGTATCTTTTTAACTGAAATATGTTTAATTTTAATTGGATTGGATAAAATTATTTTAATTTATTTTCAGATTTCTTTTATAAGCGCGGTGTTTTGAAACGGTTCGGTGGAAAATCAAAACGTTGATAGATCCACATGGACCCAAACCAAAGGTTTCGAAAAAAAAAAAAAACGTTTCAGCTTGATTTTGTGGTTTAACACTTTTGTTGTTCAGTCCTTATTCTTTGAGCTTTTTTCCATCTTTTGAATTACTCTTTAATGTTTAGATAATCTTTAAAGAGTAATCCTAAATCTGACCAATATTCACTGAATTTCATGCGTTACATGCATATAATGTTTCACTCAACACTGACTACAAAACAACCCTGAAACAAAAGTGTACGTACATAAATAAAGAGGCTGGTTCTGGCATTTAAAGTTTAGATAATCAAAATCTAGATTCTTTGACTTTTTTCTAGGTTATGGATCAACATTTGTAATTTATTTCTTGAATTGTTTATACTTCTGATGTAGAATGGAATGAACAAAGAATCAAACTTGCTGAAGAAGGGGAAAGAAATGACAAAAGAAAAAGAGATAAGAAGATACGAGAGATTGAAAGGGGATACAAATGAGATAGAAAATGAGAGACAATAGAAAATTATTAGACATATTGGTATACTCTCATTGATAAGTGTTGAAAAAGAAGATAAAAAAGAATAATTCTTTATGTTTTACAAATTACTAAAAATACAGCCTCCTAGCATTTAAATACGTATATATGGAAACTAAACAACCTGAACACTAGGTTACAGTTACAACAACTCAATTACAGTAGATAAATTACTGCTTATCCAGAATTCCTAGGAGGATTAAATCAAGTGAAACGAACTTAAGATAACAAGGAAACGAACCTAGAAAATAGGTAATACAGTTAACTTCCAATGCTCCTTTAAGCTAGTTCGTAGTTATCAAATAAACTAAATTTGGAACAAAAACATTCAAATAGTTGTTTTGGAATCCCTTGGTAAACATGTCTGCAAGCTGATTCTTTGTTGGAACATAAGGCATACAGACCACACCACATTTTAATTTCTCCTCGAACAAACGTCTATCAATTTCAACATGTTAAGTTATATCATGATGTATTGATTATAAGCTATGTCAATTTCTACTTTATTATCAATGTATAACTTCACTAGAACTTCCATTTTTATATTCAAATCTTCAAGAAAGTCTTTTTAGCCATAGTAACTCACACATTCCCAGTATTGGTGCTCTAAATTTAGCTTCTGCAATATTTTTAGCCACAACACTTTATTTTTTATTATGCCACATTGTTAGGTTTTTAGTGTTTGTGATTCTGTGGACAAATGGACTAATTTATAATGTGTTGTAAAAGTCAAGGACCTATGGTACAATTTGTACAAATTGGGTTATGAGGTATAGGGTTCAAGTATGAAAAGAGGAGAAACACAACGCCACAATTTCGGTAGCTTCTCACCTAGCTGGCACTCGAACAGCGAAAGCAAATTGTCTATCACCCGGCCTGTAGCCGACTTCTCGCTCGAACGACAGGCGATTCGAAAAACTCTAATTTGCTATTTTAAAGTATTTTTCCGGCCCATTCAACCTAATTACCCTCACCTATAAATACCCAAGCATATGCACGAATTGTGTGTGGTTGTTCATTGTGCTTATTCTCTAAACACATTCATATCATCCTTTGAAGATCCAAGAGCTTATTTATACATTGATTACAACCACATATTTGGGAAAAACTTCAAATTCATTGAATCTAAAACACCACCTACTTCCTATTAGTCATAGGAAGGTACTCTCTTAATTGGATTTCAAAAGTTTCTAGAAGTTGAGAGACGTTGGACTACAAGCGTAGGAAGAGCACAAGACCTTGGAGCAAGTTCTTGGAATTCCGCTAGGAAGAGACAATTGTAGAAGATCTTAGAGCAGGTCTTGTAGTAGAATTTAGAGTTAGCAGGAAATAGATCGGAAAGTCCAGTGGAGTTGGCTAGATAGCATCTAACTATAAATCACTCTGTATTGTCTATAGTGGAGGTAAGTGGCTTGGATTCAAAGTTTTTACCCAATTGGGGTTTCTCCAACATCATATTGTTGTTTATTATTACTTTCCTTATTACTGCGCTATTCAAACATGGGATAATTAGACTTGTATGCTTAATCATCTAAAAACAATTAAAAGTGGTTTATTGCTTTTGATTGATTAATTTTGCACATAGGTTCAAAACCAAAAAATGAATAAGTAACAACCATTCAATAACTTAAAAGCTGTTAAATTAGTAATCCATGAACTCTTAAGTCGTAGCCAATGCGATACCCAATTTTTCAATTGGTATCAGTGCCCAAATTCATTCCTTGGCCCACGTTATCAAGATGATTAATTCATTATACGTCCCGCCATATTTTGATAGCGGTAATTATGCCTAATAAAAGGTTAGGATGATAGCCTTTTTAAAAATGAGTGTATTTGGCTGAGTGTTGTGAATTGTTGGGTTGCACCTAGTTCTACAATTAATAATGAAGTAATCCTTACCCATGTTGCTAATTGGACTGGAGCGAATTTAGATGAATGTAACTGGAACAATAAAGTCTTATATGCCTTATTTATGGCAGTATCCCCGAAAAATTTTAGGCGAGTGTCTATGTGTAAGGTAGTCAAAGAGGTTTGGAATATTCTACAAACCACACATGAAGGAACTCAGGTGGTTAAGAACTCTAAGTTGCAGATGATGGCCACTAGGTTTGAAGAGATTAAAATGAAAGAGAATGAAAACTTTAATGAATTCTATGTGAGCTTAAATAACATAATAAATTCTAATTTCAACCTAGGTGAGAGAATCCCGGAGCCTAAGATAGTCAGAAAAATTCTTAGATCCCTACCAGAAAGGTTTAGACTTAAATTCATGGCAATGGAGAATTGTAAGGACTTAGATTCCATTAAAATTGAATAGTTGGTTGGATCTCTCGAGACTGATACTTATATTAGGTGAACTTAAGATTGAGAAGTCAATTGCATTGAACACCATTAGAGATGAGGATTCTGACCCTACCCATTCAGATTCTCCTAACGAAGAGGAGTTAGCATAATTTGTTAAAAAATTTAGAAAAATGCGTAGGAATAAAAAGAAACCTAAAGAGAGACTGCGAAGTAATTCCAGTAAGTCTAGAATGTGATCTCAATTTGTGAGATGCCATAATTGTCGAGGTTTTAGCCACGTTATGAGTGAGTGCCCTAGCAGTAGGAGAAATTTGAATAAGGCTATGAATGTTATTCTTACTGAGGACAAGTCTAATTTGGACAATTAGAGCAAGAAATCTACTAATGAGGAAAGTGAAAAAGATATTGCATTTACTACTAGAATTATGAATGAATCTGATTAGGGGAGTAAACAGGCTGAGAACGTAAGTAGTGGTGAGAATTCTGAAGAAGATTTTGATAGTGAGGACAATTTAGATAGTGAATGAGATATTCATGAGGCTTTATGATAGACTCTATGAGGAGAGTATTAAGATTCTAACAAAAAAATAAAGCCTTAAGTACGAGAGTTACATAATTTGAGTCAGAAAACGAGAAACTCGTAGCATACTTTTAGGAGTCTACTTCAACCCTGAGTGAGTTGGAATCAATGAATGAATCTTTAGATACTCAAGTTAGGAATCTCACTAGTGATCTTGAGAAGAGAAGACCTCTAACTCTAAGAGAGCTAATGAACTGACACTTGAAAAGGAAACCTTAGAAATTCATATTAAAAATCTTCTAAGAGACCTAGAGCGTTCCAAGTCTCAACTTCTTGCTTTTTCTAGTGGTTCTATAAAGGTAGATAATATTCTAGGAATATGCAAGTCTGCTGGTAATAAGAGAGGTCTAGGATATAATAAAAATGATCATAATGTTGCTAGTACGTCCAATACCATATTTGTCCCTAGTAATGACCAAGTTAAATATGTGCCTAGCCCGGAACTTAAGAACAAGGGATATGTAGGATAGATGCTTACTAGACAGTGTAGGACCCGCCAATCTAGAAATAGATATCAACGATCTCATAACTTTGGTCTTAGTTTTATCCTTACATGTTTTCATTGCGGTGAGTTAGAACACATAAGGCCTAAGTGTCGTCACTTTTTGAATAGAAATAGAAATCGAAACTTAAATAGAAATAAGAATTAGGATATTCATGTGAGTCAATTGATCAAATTAATGATACAGATGAATGAGAATATTCATGTCACTAAGCAAGTTTGGGTGAAGAAAAGTGATCTGAAAATTTTTGAAATATATTATGGTGCTCTTAAAGGTAAGAACATTTGTATACCTAACTGATTAGGTATTTTTGGTACATGCTCGTACTTTATCATTGCGTAACATTTATTTATGCAAGCATCGTATTTGTTTATTTGTTTTTTGGGTGGAAAACTCATATATATTTTTATTTTTAATTTTTTTTGTGTTTGACATTTGTTTTTGTGCTTGATGCATTCATACTTTAAAATAAAAACAATAAAAATTGAAAAAAAAATGCGAGAAATTGTTTTTACAAGCATAATATGTAATATACTTGAATTTGTTTGTTGTAATCAAGTAAGAGTTTAATCGATGAGCTCAACATAGTTTCTATTGCTGGCTTAAGTTATTATGGAGTATTTAGTATAGGTGTCTTCATGTACCATCTGTACTGTACACACTATGATATTATTAGTGGGACTCAATCGCGTGTGTGAGATTTGGGATGACAATCACATGTTAGTAAGATGACTTTGAACATGAATTGACCTTATTTATTATATTTAAGCTCAATTTTATCCCCGGTAATAAAAACTCAATATCTTATGTCCTTCTTGGAGTCTATTTGACTCGAGCAATCAAGCGTACGTGATTTCTCATAACTTGGTGTCTATGATCAATTGACTTGGGTTAACCGGCATAAAGCTCGCTACATGGGTCATTTAGTCGCTTAATGGAGAAGGGTCTTCACTTAAAATGTGAAAAATAATAATGAGTTTAAAATATTGAAAGATGTGAAAATAAAATATGCTCAAAGTCAATGGGAGAAAAGAAAATATCCATACAAAATGAGATTTTCTTTATGTAATAATGTGCTTTAAATGGTTTGACTTTCATAAGTAGATGAATACACTTATTGACAGTAATGTTTAGCATGTATTTCTCACAAAATTAAGGTTTGAAATCCTACTTACAAAGGATTATTGACAATTAACACATATGGGTCATTTATATAATTTACTCAATATTAACTTGAACTAAGTATGTGGGAAGGTTTACATTACATTGATTATAGTTGTACATGCTAACAACTGCATTTTTAAGTTATTATATGTTAATGTTAAAAGTTTTTAATTATTGGTCCCTTTGTCATTTGTGACAAAAAGGAGGGAGAGTGAAGTATTAAATGTTTTGAATTGGAGAATTTAAATTTTTGAGGTGAAGTAGATTGATAGAGGGAGATTTATTGATTCCATTGCATTGCATTCCGTACCACATCTACCTAACTGTTTGAGTTTTTTATTTTTTTGTGTTACTAATATTTTTGAGGTGTTTGGATTAACATTAGTATTACATCTCAATCTAGCTAGTGTTGGTATCATGTGTTTAATGATTTTATTATTTCCTTATCACGTGCTTTTACACTGGGTATTTGAGTTGTGAATTTTAGAAAACAGGTTTAACAAGGAGTGTAAGAGATATCAGTTTGATGAACCTTGAGTAGTTTAGATTTTGTTTTTAGTTTTTCTTGACTTATATAGTTTTGTCACAGAATGCCAAAGAGGTAGTTTGTTAAGTTTTTATTGTTGGCGATACTGTGGACAAAATGACTAATTTGTAATGTGTTATAAAAGTTAAGACCTAGGGTGCAATTTATACAAATTGGATTATGAGGTCTAGGGTTCCAGTATGAAAAGAAACACAACGCCTCATTTTCGATAACTTTTCGCCCAGTTGTGGCTCGAGCTGTAAAAGTAAATTGCTTATCACTCCCCTATCGCCGAACTCTTGCTCGAGCGACAGTACATCGCCCACCTGTCGTCGAGCTCTCGCTCGAGCAACAATGCGTTGTTCACATGTCGTCGCTTCTCGCTCGAGCAACAGGTCGATCCAGAAAACCCTAATTTGTTAATTTGAAGTATTTTTTTTTGCTCATTCAACATAATTACCCTCTTCTATAAATACACAAGCCTATGCACAATGTGTGTGGTTGGTCATTATGCTTATTCTCTAAACACATTCATATTATCCTTTGAAGATCCAAGAGCCTTTTCATACATTGATGTCATCTTTTCCTCTTGAGAACATACAACCACATACTTGGAAAAAAGTTCAAACCTATTAAATCTGAAACACCACCTACTTCCAATTGGTCATAGGAATGTACTCTCTTAGTTGGATTTCAAGAGTTTCTGAAAGTCGAGAGAGGTTGGACTACAAGCGCAGGAAGAGCACAAGGCCTTGGAGCAGGTTTTTGTAATTCCGCTAAGAAGATACAATTGTAGAAGATCTTGGAGCAAGTCTTAGAGAAGACCTTGGATTTAGTAGAAAATAGATTGGGAAATCTAGTGGAGTTGGCTAGATAGCATATGACTGTAACTTGTTCACGAAAATATGTTTCGAATTTAAATCACCGCAAGTGCACGGTTCGTTGACAAGTAATAAAGTGGAAATCCTAGAATTTCGAGTATCGTTCCCACGAGGATTGATTTAATATGATTATTATTATCTCGACCTTAACCGAATCTATTAAATTCAAGATGATTGTTTTAGATTTTATGATCAAACTATGACTAACATGTAAATTAAACTAAAATTACGACTAAATGCAAGAGTGGTGGTTAAATACAAAAGTTGAAGAAATTAATGTATGAAAAAGCGTACTAGGATCCCGAATCACCAAGCAAGTTCACTTTGTAACTCCTATTCCACAATTTGACAACACGATGAATTGGTTGAAGAATCAATGTTTCTAACTTATTCAATAATCTCTTTCGAGTAGAATTGAACCTATTCTAGCATACCATACTATATTTCTATGACAAATGTATACAAGAATGCATGACGTTTTGTAAACACTTAGAGATTCACATAAAGTATAGCGGTATATTTCTATCCCCTATCGGACCTACGATGATTTATACCTTGTAAATCTATTTCCTTTCTTTCGAATGCATAAAATAAATCACCCAAACTCATACAACTATTGCGCATATAATTGTAGAGACAAGAATGTGTATATAAATCATTTAACATCCATCAAACGTGTTTAAATATCAAATTGCAAAATAGAAATTAAAAGTTCACAATACGAGGTTCATCGTTCACCTAATACAATTAAAACCTAGCCTAGCATTAAATTAAAATAACAAAGAAAATATTTAGGAGAAGACATCACCCAATTCTTGAATGTAAAGCTTGAAATCTTCGATCTTGGGAAATCCTTCGTCCTTGCCTTCGTTCTCGCTCCAAAAAGTTGTTTTTCTCTCTAAAAGGCATAACCCTAGATATTTTAGCTTTTATAGTTGCCCTAAATCATTACCATACGTGTTGGAGTCGGATAAGGAAACCAGAAAATTCGCGCCGGATTTCTTCCTTGCGGCCGCAAGGACAAATTCCTTGCACCCGCAAGGAGTAACTTTTTTCCCAAAATTTTTCCCTGCATCCTTGCTTGCGGCCGCATGGAAGATTACACCTTGCGGCCGCATAAAACAACTATCACATATCTTCATTTTGGTCCTCCAACTTCATTATTCTCTTGTTTTGACCTCTTTTGTTCAGTCCTCCAATCATCCCATGCATTCCTCAATTATGATTAAGCTCCTCTTGAATCGGGTCATCTTTTGATTATTTGCATTTTGGTCCCTGAACTTTTGTTTTCATTTTCTCTACAATTTCCACCATAATCTTCATTGTTGCCCTACAAACACAATTCACACAAATTAAGCTCTATTCCGAATGTTTATCGACAATTATTCATGTTTGTGAACCAAAATAAACGTATAAAAAATGCCCTTATCATAACTCACTCCGCATTGTCTATAGTAGAGGTAAGTGGCTTGGTCTCGGAGTTTTTACGAATTGGGGTTTCTCCGTCATTATATTGGTGCTTATTATTTATTTTCTTATTATTACGGTGTTCAAACTTAGGATAATTGAACTTGTATGCTTAATCGTCTAGAAACAATTAAAAATGACTTGTTGCTTTTGATTAATTACTTACGCATGTGGGGTCAAAACTAAAAATAGATTAGTAACAACTATTTGATAACTTAAAATCTGTTAAATTGATAATCCATAAACAGTTAAGTGGTATCCAATACGACACCCAATTTTTCACACATCAACAAATTATCACGCACAAAAAGTACAGTACCCTGAAGTAGACCTTCTATCATTGATAAGTTTTACCTTTAAAATCAGATTATAATTCCTTTTAAACAACAAACTATGCTTAGGGTAAATTTGAATATCTCATAATCATGTAAATTGTATGCAAATGTTACATTTTTGGTGAGTGCATAAATTGACTTGTTGCACTTACCGAGTAAGCAATATTAGGCCTTGTATGAGACAAATAAATCAATTTTCGTACCAATTTTTGGTACATCACCTTGTCTATATACTTACCAGCATCTTCTGTTAATCCATATTTTTTATTTGGAGCGATGGGAATTTCACTTAGCTTGTAACCTAGCATGCCAACTTCTTTATAACCCTTTGGTTGATCAAGTGACTTCCATGCCAAGAAAATACTTTAAAACTTTGAGATCTTTAATTTCAAATTCCTTGGAAAGAGCCCTTTTGAGACCTTCAATTTCAACTTCGTCATCACCCGTTAAGGTTATTTCCTCAACATAAACAATGAGTAGTTACTTTCCCTCCAATAGAATGTCTAAAGAAGAGTGTGAGATCAGCTTGACTCTGAGAATAACCTGCTTTTCAAATATAGTTTGAGAATCGATTAAACTATACTCAAAGTAATTATGACCATATATAGATTATCTTTTTGAAGTCTATATACCTTATCTCTTCCAAGAGATTCTCCAAAACCAGGAAACTTTATATAAACTTCCTTGACCAAATTACCACTTAAAAAGGCATTTTGAACAAATATTTGATGAAGAGTCCACCCATATTTAGGAGCTAGAGAAATCAACACTTGTATAGTGTTCATCTTTGCTATTGGAGCAAATGTTTTTTAATAATCCAACCAAACCATATGTTTGTGTATTTTACCAATAGTATCACTTTGTGCCTATTCCATCAACTTTAAACTTAATAGTAAATACTTACAGCCTACTGGAGTCTTTCCATTAGGTAAGTGTAACAATTGTCAGGTCCCATACTTTTACAAAGCTCTCATTTCTTCTAGAACAACTTCTTTCCACTTAGGAACTCCTAGAGCTTCTTGCACATTTTTGGAATATATACACTAGAAAGGATGGAGATAAATGCTTGAAAGGAAGATGCTAAATGATGATAAGACACATACTTTGAAATAGGACAACGAGTGTAAGAACGAGGTTGTTTACGAAGTGTGATAGGTATTCAAGATATGTAGAATCGTCAGAGGAAGAGATATCACATAAACTTGCCAGTTTTGTATTGCTGAGGCTTGATTCAAGGCATGGTTGTGGCGAAGTATTTGGCTATATTTTTTCAATATGATTTTTTTCCTTTAATAGACTTTTAGACTAGGTTACATTACTTTCCGTAGCAATTTGGGAACAATCTGTGAGTTTATCACACAATTGGAAGACATTTGTTGCCAGTGGCGGACCCAGCACCCGGTCAGGGGGCTTGGCCGCACATGTTGGGCTTTGGCGGGACAGTTCTAGCCTCTAGGAAGAAAACAGAGACCGCAACGGCACACCTTTGGACTTGCTCTCTGGTTCGTCTTCTTCCTCACACTTTTTTTTTTGAATTAGGCTATTATACTTGAGGCCCAGACCATCCTTATTTTTTTTGTAATTGGGTGATCTGAAAATGGACAACTTTTTTTTTTTTTGTAATTGGGTTAGGCCATTTGTTTGGCGACCCAATCCTTAATTATATATAGGTCTAGCCCAACCCATTTTTTCCCAATTCAATTAAACCAAAATTGCAAACTCAATTCTTCATGCCTGGTGATTCCGATTTCCGTCACTGACTGTCCGCGACTCCGGCCATCTTCTCCCGTCTGCGGTATGCCTGCCGATGAATCGTCAACACCACCGACCGCCATTCCCGCATGTGAACGTGCCCAGCTTCATGACACTTTGCGATGTGCCCGTGAGTTTTCTGTTTTCTTTTTTTGTTTTTTTTTATTTATGATAGTTTTCAATATTGTGTCATGTATGATTTATGAATTGGAATTGGGGAAAGTTAGAATTGGATTTGGAATTGAATATGGAATTGGGTGGGAATTGAAAATTTGGATTTGGAATTGGATTTATGAATGTTGGCACTTTTCACTTTCAGTTCACTGATTTTCATTTGAAATGAGAAATTAGTTGTATGAGAATATGATAAACGAGTTCATTGATTTATGTTGCATACTTGCAATTGTAGATATTTATTGAATTATTTTTAATATTATTTTATTAAATATTAATAAACAATCTCGCTCTTACGATCGCTGATTGTCGACGTTGACCAATCAACGTCCATCTGGGCTGAACTTCAACGATGAGCCCACCACTGCTTGTTGCTTGTTAGTATGTGTAACACCTAAATCTATCATGACATTGGGCATAACAGGTAATGGCTGAGACTGAATGTTCCGAAACGTATGTTACTATTATGTTCCCTTCAAGATGGGTTTTGGTAAAAGAGGAATTCATTTCTGAAAATGTGACATCGAAACTTACAATTAATTTTCTTGATACAGGATCATAACATTTATACCTTTTCTTTGTCGGGGAATAGCCCAAGAAAATGTATTTTTTTGCTTTAGGATCTAATTTACTACAAAATGCACTATGGACATGAACATAAGCTATACACTCGAAAACCCGTAATGGAAGCATATTCGAAAATAATCTAGTAATAGGGAAATTATTTTTCAAACAATCTAGAGGTATCAAGGAGTTCAAAATTCTATTAGGCATCATGTCAATTAGATAAGAAGCTTTAAGGATAGCTTTGTCCCAAAAATATTTTGGAGCCCCATTAGTGAATAATAAGGTCGAGCCACTTCTTGAAGGTGACAATCTCCTAAAACGTTGGAAAAATATTCATGGCCATTGTCAGTTCTCAAAATCTTAATGTGTGCATCAAAACCGAGTTTTTATCATAGCAGGAAACATTTGAAACACAGCTTTAACTTCTGATTTTTCCATAAGCAAATACACCTAAAAGACTCTAGTGTGATCGTCAATAAATGTTAATATTGGCATGTATAAGAACAAAAGGTACAGAGTGAGAAATATTATTTGATGATGCTTTCCAATCTAAAAAATTTCACATTCAAAACGAGGGCTTTTATCTTAAACAAAGAAGGAAACAATCGTTTCAAGGAATTTCATCCTCAGCTAAGCTAGTAACATTATTTGCATCTTGTGCTTGTCCTTCAAGTATGAGAGCATCATCTAAAAAATATAGTCCATCCTTTACTTTTGCATTGCCAATCATCTTCCCCGAGTTCAATTTCTGAACTAACAATGAATGGGAAAAAAATTAGCTACAAAATTATTATCATTAGTAAATTTTAACGCTGAAAAAAAAATTATAGGACAAATGAGAACAAGAAGAACAAAGTTGTTAGGTTTTTGATGTAATTGGCAAGTCTGTGAACAAAAGAGACTAGATTTATTGTCATAAAAGTCAAGGAGTAAGTTGCAATTGTTGTAAATTGAGTTGAATTAGGTATAGGGTTCGAGAATGGAAAAGAAAGAAAAAAGCATCACAATTTCGCTAGACTGTCGACATAACTTGACTCGAGCGACAAAAGCAAAAAACATTGTCACCAGGACTTTGCTCAAGTGACACATCGTCATTCACTTGTCGCCCGGCTTTCGCTCGAACGACTGGGTTATCCGAAGAATTTTAAATTGTATTTTAAAACTTTTTATCCGGCTCATTCATTCCTTAACCTACAGTATAAATACCATAACGCCTCTGAACAATTATTTTTTTCAAGATTGAACATTGAAAGAACATATACTGGTTCTTATCTACTTCTTCAATTTATCCAAAGCTTTCAACATTCATTGTTCGATTTGTTCTTAGCGGTGAAAACATCAAACTTACTTAATCCAAATACCAAATTACTACTTTTTACACATATGTTAGAGTGCTGAAGATTAAGGGAAGGTAGAATGGAGTTTCTGGAACGCAGAGTTTTTCGTTGATCCATGGGAGATAGACGAATTTATAAAGTCGAGAGTTGGTGCAGGAGCACGCAATCTAAGAAGGCTTTGAAAACTGCAGTTGAGAGTTGATGTAGAAGCACGCAATTCAAGAGAGCTGTGAGAATTGTAGTAATGAGGTCAAAAAGTACTAGTGGTAGTCGGGCTTGACGTATTGTAAATTCAAAATTCGTTTATAGTGGATTTTCGACTGACAAAATACTCAAAGTTTTTACCCAGGTGGAGTTTTTTCGAGATCAATCTGCTTGATATTTATTGTTTTCCATATAACTACGGCAATTCAACTTAGGATAATTGGACTGATTGATTAATTATCTATAGATAATTAATAGTGACTTATTGCTAATTAATTATTAAGTTTTAATTCCACATAAATACCTATTCACCCCCATTTAGGTGTAATTTGGGTCGAACCTCGTAATTTCAATTAGTATCAAAGCCACATTTCGATTCCTAACACTTAAATAAATCTACATGAGTCAATCTCTATTCGTGCCTCCGTTTTTTACGAAAGCAACTATACTTACTGAAAAGTTCGAATGAGAGCATTCCTTAAAGCGTTGGACGAACACATTTGGATCAGTTAATAATGGAAGTTCAAAATAATAATTCTAGACTTGTAGCACAATAGGGCAATGGAGTTATATTCTGTCAAGAACATCTTGCTTTAAGATTGAAAACATAAAAAGCTCTAGTACCAAATATTCAACAAAAAGAGTTATATCTAATGGCGTTTCAAGCAACAAACGTTGAATTATCATAAAGACAATCATATATAGAAGAAGAATACAGATCTGATGTATAAACTAATAAAATGGATGCAGACCTAGAAGAAACCTAAAGGAAAAGCAAAAGACATATGAATAGTGTTTAAATGACAATTATCTAGCAAAAAAAGTCAAAAAATTGGAGCTTGAAGGCAAAATTTTCAAAAAGAATTTTTACTGTTGTAAAATAATAGTTAATTATTTAGTTGTAAATTACACACCTGCAAAGTCATACAGTATTTTTCTTTAATTGTAAATCACACACCTATAAAGTTGTACACTATGGAAAGAATAGACATGATGTACCGACGTCTATAAATACCAATACCACCTACAAAGAAACACACATCAAGAAACTAAAACAAAGCACACTATAACACTTGCATTCAAAATTCAAAGACATCCTTGTAAATTCATAGACTTCAAAATTAAAGTAAGTCATTTTCACACTTTTTGTTGCTTATAATTTTCGTTAACTTTTTTTTTTTTAATTTTCGGGTAAGGTCTAAAAGAGAAAACACCAAGTAAGCGATTAATTTATTCAAGACTTATATTTTATTTTCAAATATAATCCTAACGCTCTTAGCCTCTTTATTCTGGATTCCATGGCCAAAAGGATAAAGTAATCATCTAGTTAAGTCGACTATTTTACTAATTAAGGATGTTTGATCAAGCCTTTTAAACTTCATGAAAATCGTTTTTGGTTACAGTGTTAAACCTTTTTAGAAGATCAAGAAAAAAGCTAAGAGAGAGTTAAAAAAAAATCTGAAGTAATTAATCGGTAAATTACTCTAACGCCATTATAATTTTTTTTTTATTTTCGATATTTTAAGCCATTAGATAGTTATATTTCATTCATTTTACTTTGCTGCTCTTTAGAAAGGTTTAAAGAGTTTATTAATATATGTCTAGAAAATCGAGAAATTGGTGGATTAATTATATAAAAAGTCACATATTAATCGCACTAGGTAGAAATAGAGGTGACTCATCTTTACAGATCAAGAAACAAATCACTGCGCCCTCTATCTTTTAATGTCGGAGTTTCTTGATAAAAGATCCTAAAGATTAAAAGTAAAGACAAAAAACCATAAAATTATAAGAGAAAATAATAATAAAAATACAAAGATTCCATTTTTAAGAGAAAAGATCTTTTAGAAAAAACTTAGTGAGATTAGATTCTGATTGGTATTAGAGCCATTTCTTAGTCCAAAGTAATTAGTTTATGAAAAGAATAAATTATTTAAATCTAGAGATTCCAGGAAATTTTAAAAGAAAAAATAGTCTAGACACAGCTTCCTTAGTTTGTAACTTTGATAAAAAATTTAAACATCTTTACATTGTAAAGATAAACAGTTAAATAACATTGTAGATTTACTCGTAAATTTAGGAGAAAACTTAGAAAAAGAACAGTTCAAATAAAAAGGTAGAAACTTTATTAGAAAGTATAAATTAAAATATAAAGACTTTATAAAGTATTTTAGAATATATTTAAAACCAAAATACTGAAATATTAAAAAGAAAGTTTAATCATACAGGAGAAATAGATACTAGTCCTAATTTAGAAAAATTTGAAAGTAGAGCTAAAGCATCACAAAATAAAAGTCAATAGACACTAAACAAGATTTAGATAATATAATAAATAAACTAGAAAATTAGATTTAGGTAAGGTCAAGGAGCCTAGTAATTTAAGGAAACTAAGTGGATTTACACGTAATGGATAAAGGAAAACAAGATTAGAATCCCTAATAATAGTAGTCGATTAGTTGGTAATCCTTTATTAAGGACATTAAGTAGAAAAATGGAATTTGAAACAAGATTAGAATCCCTAATAGATATAGAAGAACGGATAGACATGTTTAAATTTAATTTATTTATATTTTTAATAAGCCTAGATATTAAATTATAGAATAGATGTGGTTGTGTTAAAATATGTCAAATAGAATTTCTTGGCATGTGCGCATGCAGGCTTGTCAACATTATAGGCTTTTAATACTTATCAGTAAACTTTTATAAAATTAGCCAAACATACCCTCTATTCAAT
Organism: Fraxinus excelsior; assembly: GCA_019097785.1. Taxonomy (NCBI): domain Eukaryota; kingdom Viridiplantae; phylum Streptophyta; class Magnoliopsida; order Lamiales; family Oleaceae; genus Fraxinus; species Fraxinus excelsior. Next base: position 4,156,686 of record CM032632.1, read on the forward strand.
TGAGTTTCTGCATTGTCCAGTTTTTCAAAATAATTTAGCTGTGCGAACATGATCATAGGTTGATATAATCTAATTTTTTGTAACTTCAAAAGAAAAATGGTGCCAAATGTTAGTGTAATTCCTAATTTTGTGGCTTGCTCCCAAATTTTGTTTACACATTGACATAAGTTTTGTACCATTAATGCAATTAAGGTGTTTATTATTTTGTATTAATTTCTCTTAGATTTATGCATGTTTACAATAAGAACGGGCTTATTGTGTGTGTGTTTTAATTCATCGACGGCTAGGAACATATTCACTTGTCATTTGAAATATTAACTACTAAGGACTTAAGGTAAGAAAACTTTCCCTTATTGCCGTGCATACATTTATATTGTCAAATGTATAAATGTGTAACTTAAATAATTATTATATGAATGTAATATTTAATTATTACGTTTTATGTCATTAATGTTTCTCATGACATATTCATGCATGACAAATTGGCAATACATTCATAAGCAGTATAAGGTTCAAGAAATAAAAAGTTTTTAACACCCTATTTGATCCACATTCTTACAAAAATTCATTTTTTTATCAAAACTCATTTTCAACTACATATTTTTCAATAAAATAATATTACACGCAAATTCAAAAAATTTCCTTATTTTTTAACCACATATTTTCTATCAAATCACTATATAAAATGCATTTTCCACTCAATAATATGTATCTAACAGTTCGATGTTCAATATCAATGTAATGTTAAATGTTTTGCGATACTACCGATAGATATTGATCGAGTTCCAAATAATTATGGTTCAATGCATTCTGATTGACGTCTACACTAAGTGAGCTCTTAATATTAATTTTAAAGCTTTAAAGAAATGTATGAAAAGAGGATACATATTGAGAAATGCTTTTTATTTTAGGGTAATACATATGAATAACATGAGCATGCGTCATACGCATGGAGATGGATCGTTGAGAAATTCATACGAGGGATTATTGAAAAGAGGGTACATATTGAGGGATTATTAAGAAATTCTACATGAGAGATTTTGAGGAATTCATACGAGGGAAAACGTGGAATGATGCGCTTTCCTTAACTATTCATACGAGGGATTATGTTATAAATATTCATATGAGGGTTATTGAGAAGAGAACACATATTGAGAAATTCTATACTTAAATGTTGAATTTTTTTTTGAAAATAAATTTAATTGTCTTAAATTTTTATTAAATACAAATGATTTTAATAAATGAAGTCATTGATGTTTGTATATTAAGTGAAAGAAATATTTAATCGTGTTTTCGCGTTTATTATTTTTGAGAGAAATTATGATAATACATATTTGCCCCATTGGTACCAACATTCAACTCATCTCTCTCTCTCTTTTTTTAATGGGAACTTATATCTCTCTTAAATGAAAGATAAATGGTTCAAATTATAGGGACGCGAAAGAAATCCTGAGGGGTAAGATATGATAGGTTCTCTCAGAGTGATAACTTGGGCATGAGGCTCGAGTCGTTACATTTTTTAATTTATCAAATATATTTTATTCACACGAGTTTTAAGACCTAAAATTTACTACCCAAACATTCCGTATAACCCACACTTATAAGCCCTGAAAGCTTTGCCTAAGTACACTAAATATTCAGATTCTAGACGGCATGGACTGGAAGAATTCCATCATACATATAATGTAGAATTCTCAGATAACACTCTTATATCAGAATTATTGTCTTCTGAATTCTTGAACAATGGCTGAAGATATTTCTGGTTCCACTTGGGCATTTAAGATTTCTTACAAATAGTAACCATAATAGACTGTTTTATTCAATTCGTCAATGAAAAGCAAAGGTTGTAATCTGGTGCCAACGGCAAACTGGAATTCAAATAGGAACAAGATTACAACATTTAGTATAGCCTTAACCAGCAAGCTGTAACGCTTCTGGCAGTGACTCATTAGTATTCTTCCATGGTTGACAATATAATTCACCTTTTGTACAGTGTAAACATGGGCCATTCGGCTTTACGGATCAGAGACAATAAACCCCACACTTGTGGTACATTCTGTTTGTGAAAACACCATAAGTACCAGCACCATAAAATGTTTTAAATAAGCAGTAAAACTTTGTTGTTCCAAAAAAGTTAAAATTGAATCGAAATCTGAAAGTTTGGTTGGATCCAAGCATATGATACCCAAGATCATCATCCGAAGAATAACAGTGAATCCAACTTCTTCCACCAGGTATAGCATTTTGAATAGCAACAGTTTCTTTTTCTTCAGATAGGCTAATTAGGGTTGTGAACAACAACCCAAGTAATACAAGAAGTTTCATATTGAATCAAAGTTTATTTTTTTCCACTTTTTTTTTTTTCTGTTTCAATTTTTTCTTCCCCACAAAAGTTTCTTTATAGTGGAATTGAAGTTGCTGTAATCCAAAAGAAATTGCATCACTGAATTAATTATTTGGCTTATATTTTTATAATAATAGTTGATTCTAAAAATCTAAATGAATAATCCTAAATCTGACGACACTATTGAATTTCAGATTACGTGCACAGAATACTTCACTCAACACTGACTAAAAACTAAATTTTAGATATGTATAATCAAATTCTAGATTCATTGAGCTTTTTTCCACGTTATGGATTACTCTTTTAAAGTTTAGATTGTCTTTAAAGAGTAATCCTAAATCTGACCATAATTCACTGCATTTCACACATTACGTACACATCATACTTAATCCAACACAAACTAAAAAATAAAGTAGATAATCTATAATCCTATTGTGATGTTTTACATCGCAAAACCATAAAGGAATTGAAAGTGAAACAATAATAATTGAAAACAAACACGTGAAATAAGCCGTTGAAAACTCCAATCGAGTTCCGTTTTGGTGGAGTGATTAGGGGCTCAATTGATAGCCGTCTCCAGAAAGGCAACACCATAAATTGGACTAGAAACCAAATCCAAAACAATCCACAAGAGGCACCACAAAGGATGAAGAATAAGCCTCTAAAAGGAGCTCAATCGCCGTTCACCAAGAAAGCAAAAGGAGGCTCGGTTTGTACCTAGGAAGACGGCAGCCGCTAGTTGTTGGATATTATTGATACCAAATAAACCTCGAGGTGATGATGCAAAGCCGGGAATGATTATTACTCAATGCTTTTAAGCCATTGATCTTTTCTCTAGAAAGTGTTATTAGAACCTCGTTGTGGCTGTGACGGAAAAGATTGGATCATTGTGCTTGAAGTTAATTGCGATTAAATCAAACGTGTGTACTTGATGCAATGGAAGCATGGATCTACTAATTAGCAATAAGGACTTAAATCCTTAAATTAAAACATCTTATATCTCATAAGCACGGGATACAGAAAAGTCTGCTCTGGTAAATTGGTTGAAACCTTTTAATTTTCTGCAATAGCAAGATATCATATGGGTTGACCAATAGTATTGACATCCGACCTCATAGGTTGTTGAGTACAGATTGTTGTACGCATTAAGCTCATTCTAAGTTAAGCTCGGATATTTGAGGTCAGCTCGTATTAACCGTTATCGAGGTTTAAGGGGACATAATGATTGAAGATTCCTTACACATTGTATAGATAGTCAATCAACAAATGACAATTGGAAGGTTTACATCAGCGCCCACCATCCCATCAATCAAATGCATTTGCTTCATTCACTAATTAGTTCATTAATTGTTGGGAACCAATATATATATATATATATATATATATATATATATATATATTGTAAACACTACATATTTTATAGGAATGTAAAATGCATATTTTTTCCTCCTTATTTAATGCACTCATATGACTATTTTATTTCTAAATATACTTAGTATTCTCATATTTTGGTTTAGGTGGCAATTCGATGAATATGGTGTAATTTGAAAGAAATAAGGGAAAAATAACCAAAATGAAAGAAAGCGAAAGTTCGGGAACTAAAGTGCAAATATTCAAAAATTGTATCGAACCTCATGATGAAGACTTGAGAGTATTGGAGGCCAATTGGATGAAGAAATAAGTCAAATAGATGAAATACAATCAAAATATTATCAAATATCAACTTTCAAGATGAAACGTTTTGCATTGATTTTCAGCCTCATTTTGAGACCAATTTTGGACATAGTAAACGATCTAATTCGAAGATTTTTTCTGAAGTAAAGTTGTAGCCTTCTGAGTTATCTTTCTAACTTATCTTGAATTACCTCAATTAGACATCGATAGAGAATGTTATGACCAAAATACTGAACACTATCGGGAGGAAGCTTCGTAATTCCTTGCGGCCGCGAGCCTTTAAAACCATGTGGCCGCACAGACCACTTCTGAGAGTTAAAGTGTTGAGTTCATTTGTTCCTCCCGGCCGCATGGTTCATTTCCGGGACGTGGATTTTGGTTTCCGAATTTAAGTCAACTTCTTATGGAAACAATTATAAATACATATTTTAAAACCTTAGAATACAACCAGAACGTCTCCAAACTCTATTATTCTCTATTTTTCTCTTTGATTCATGAATTGTAACTAAACTTTCACACTTGGTCAAAGGAGATTGATGCTTTCGGAACCACATATTGTGAGATCTAAATGATTTTTCTTAATTTAATTCATATTTTTTAGTATTGAATCACTACAACAAAAATAGTCATTTGTAACACTAAAAAGACAATATTTGTTGATTAATGTTGCTAAAAGGGCCTTTTGGCAACATTTTAGTAAATAAATGTTGTCATTGGTTAATGTAAATGAGTTTTTGGCAATGTTGCGATAGACCCTTTTTTACAACGTTTATTGAGTGTAGCGGAAGATTTTATTTTTTGCAACGTTTGATAAACGTTGCAAAAATTTTGAATAGCTTAACTTTTTGCAACGTTTATCAAATGTTACGAAAAACACTTTTTGCAACGTTTGACAAACGTTGCAAAATGTTAAGCTATTCAATCTTTTTGCAATGTTTAAATGTTGCTAATAAGGTAAGCTATTGAACTGACACGCTTGAATAAAACTAACTAGACCTCATTTTGAAACTACACAAAATACCCAATCTATCTTGCTTTCTCCTACCAACAACAACCCTCATCCATCCTCATCCACCCTTGACCTCCGCCTTTGCTGACGCGGCGATTAGTTACCAATAGTCAAATACCCACTGCCACTACCCTAATATGCTAACTTCCAGCTTGGTGCCGACGATTAATTCTGCTTCTTCCTCCTTCGACAATCGGCAGCGGTTCCTGTTCGCCTTAGTTCCTATTTGATTTCAAAAATCGACATCACCGCAACAGTAAGGATAAAATTTGCTCACAGTAATTTGGGTTCAACTTTAATTTATTGTATATTATTACTAAAAAAATTGTAGATTTAGTTGTAAGTTCTGGGTTTATATGGACTCTGTTATATTCACGAAGTTTTTAGTTCTCATCTGTAAATCAACGGAGTATTTAAAACAATTGCGGATTTGAGAGATATCGAGGTTAGGTTCTATAACATTCATTTTTTCTGATTTGTTTTCTTGAGGTTGTCTCTTAGGTTAAAGCGAGCTCTTTGGAGGAGTTTGCTGGGATTGTTTAACTGGATTTCCTGGAATTAATTAATTGAACTATGTCCAAATTAATTGGTGAGGTGAAATTTGTTTAGTTGTGCCCTAAGAAAATGATGAATTTTGTTCCTCTTTGTGGGCTATAAATTTGGAAGGTTGACAAGTTCCATGCCCAGAACTCTGTTTCTTGGAGAAGCAGGAGTTATTTCGATATGAGATTTTTATCCTCAATGGTATATTCAACAGAGCTTCCTAGAGATCGTAGGTATGTTCTCACACATAAGCAAAAACATATTTAGCTTGTCTAAGGATTAAGGAAGTCTATATTTGATTAAGATTATAGTAGTATCATCGTTGAAGAATACTTTTTATACTTGTGATTTAGCCCTTGCCTCAGAACTTTGATTTACCTATTGTTTGGAAGTGTTAATTCAAGAATATGTTATTTTGAAGGGAGCAGTTGCAATCCAACATGAGCATCAGAAAAAATTCTGAGGAAAGGGACCATGAGTTCCATCAATTGAAGCAGCTGGTGTTCTAATACCATGAGTAGTTGAGAACTCTTGAGGTGATATTCACAAGCTAAAGAACACATAAAAGTGGGTATGCTTAATTAATTAGAAATTTAATCTTTATTGCTTCCTTCATGCTTTAATTGGGGAATGAAAAACAAGTGAATTGGAGAGAACTGTAGCTGCACCCTAAACTATGGCCTAGAGAGACTAATCCTCTCATTTACCAAAATAAACTCAGAGCCCCTTAAAATTGATAGGAAGACAGAAACGAAGGAGACTCTGCTAATGAGAGTTGCAACAACTAGGGAAGCAGTGAGGCATTTGAATAAGTTTGATTATATGGTTGTAAATAATGAAAGTGAATTGGAGAGCTTGGTGAAGCTGGTGCAGTCCATTATTGATGCTGAGAAGGCTAAATAGCAGCAAAGGAGAGTGGTCATGTAGATAAGATTCCGTCAAAAAAATTAGGTTAGTATAGTGCATGTTGAAACTTATTGGAGTACCTTTGAAACAATCTAATTGTCTCATTCGATATGCTTCATCAATTTAGACCATTTTCAACTATTATTAGCACTCGATTGTCAAGAGATAAAAAAGTTGTCTTGTGTAGAGGTGTAATTTTGGACAAGGTTCAATTTTTAGGTGATCCATTCTGATGCTTGATTTTTGTATGTGTAGTCCAAAGGTTATCTTGCTTATAAATGACAAAGATATCCTTTCAGTTAGAAATTATGGATGCAATCTACCCTTTCTTTCTCCAGTACTTTTAGGTTAACAAAATTTTTTGGATGCAATCTACCCTTTTAGCTAGGTTAACAAAATATTATAGATCCAAACCATTTGCAATGCTGTGTCGAGTGTTCAATGGACTAATCTATTTTGTTCCTTCCAGAATGTCTCTTCAGTAGCGTTGGTTTGATTTCTAAGGGAGCATCGATCAGAGTGGGCATACTTTAATGTTGATGCCTATTATGTCGCGTCTTTGAAAACAAGCTTTAAATGCATATCCAGGAATGAGGCCTACAAGATTCACTGGAAGCCAAATCATCATGCCACTTGGACACACAATTGAACATGAAGAGGTATATACTTGTACTAGTTTTACAGATATAACTAATGAATTATGATAATTTTTTAGTTGCCACAGCAAAGCTTTCAGTTCCATCTAACAAAATATAATAAAATAAAGAAAGCAGCAAGGGCTGGTCTTAATTTTTGAATTGTTTTTAAAAAATTGTATCTTTATATTGCAAGAGGTGCCTTCTAAGTTGACTTCACTTTTCCTTGATCTTGATATGAGCATTTACCTTTATTTGAATTATAAGTGAAAACAATTCTGAAAGCTTACAACAATGCAGCATAATTTCATCTCACTTATTTTTATGTTTTGTATTTTAGATGCTTGAAATGATTCGTTTGGGAGGAGATTCTCTCAGTCATGAAGATTCTTTTATTTTGAAAGACATTCACCTATTACAGGTGGCTTTCTTCAGTATCTTTATCTCATTTGAATGAACTTAGTAACTACTAATGCGAGCAAAATAAAAGATATATACCTGATAAATTGATCCTTGTCTACAGATGCATAGTGGAGTTGATGAGAATATAGTGGGGACCTGCTCTGAGCTTGTTTTTGCCCCAATTGATGAGATGTTTCTAGATGATGCACCCCTACTGCTTTCTGGTTTTCGAGTAATCCCACTGGATCCAAAACCAGTTGAGTTAAAAGATTATTTCCCTTTCTTTCTCCACTCAGGTTCTGGCAGTAATGGAAAATGATTAAAAAGATTACTTTCCTCTCGTCAAAATATTTCCTGCAATGTGTATTCTATGTTATTATCTTTGCTAACCTACTCTCTAGTAAGGTAACAGTTGGATTTTTGTTATCCTAATCAGGCAATTTTAGCTGCTAGAAACTCGGCCACTATCTTTCTTAGGACTTTTGGAGCCCTTTGAAATTCCATAATTGTATTATAAAGGAGCCCATGTTTCTTGTTTGGAGAGGCTTGAGGACCATTCAGAAATCATGGACATTAATATTTTGTACACATCTTGAAATTGCGGTAAAGGAGCCTAAGTTGATTCATTCAACAAGCATCCAGCTTTGCCTTGTGCTCTTCATTCTATTCCGTGTTGCGGCCTATTAGTTTGTTTTTGTGTCATTGTTTATGTACAATTTGTAGTTTGGATAGTTTATTGTAGTTTCGATCTTTATAGAGGATGCAACATGAATTTTTTAATCGTTACTCCTTTTTAGATAAGTTTTGTTGTATCACATTCGAATTTTGTATTGATTCAAAAATTTATAATGAAATTATCAATTTTTATGCAATTCCAAAATGTCATAAAATGTTATTTTTAATTTTTGTCACAAAATGTTTACCGTAACGTTGAAAAAATGCTGCAAAAGAGGTCTACCGCAACGTTTAAAAAACGCTGCAAAAGGGTTTTTCGCAACGTTTAAAAACGCTATAAAAAGTCTTCCCTCAACGACAACACTGAACTTCACAACACTTGGAAAAACGCTGCAAAAGGTCTATCGCAGCATTTTTTGGCCACTGCAAAGGTGTTTTTTGGTGTAGTGAATATTCTTCTACACTTATTTCCTTGATTATTATGTTTAATTGCTAGGAGACATATTAGTTTATTAATCGTTGCAATCTACCGCTAAGTTAAATATCAAATCAGTAATTGTTTAATCCCTTTAACTTGTGAAGCACTAAGATTTGATAATTTTCTGCGATAGAGGTTATTGAAACTTAAGAAGAATTTTTAAATAGATTGAATGCAACCGCTGATATTTGTGTTATCTAGTTTATCGATTTTTCTATTGTGTAAAGCTGTTATTAAATTGAATCTTGATTGCTGGTCCGAGATTATTTAATAATTAGGGTTAATTAGAACGCTTGTTTCTAACTAACTAAAATTAAGGAAAAATAGGAAAATTATTTCAACGGTGAATATTCAAAATATGATTTGAATTATCCTTGCATCTATGATCAATTGTGGATTTCCGAAGGTGGATATTGACTTGGACCAAGGTTAGTCTTTTGATTGTTTTCGTTAATTTAGTTTTCATTGTTATTAATTGCGTTATTTACATGTTTGCATACAAAAACTCCACAATCATTGTACGGAGCATAAACTATTGCATTACACACTCTTCATGGGATCGACCATTACTTCCACTACTACATTAGTTTTAGAGGTTTAAGGACTATTTTTGGGTGCCTACGACAGCACATCAATATTTCAAATATTTCATTGAGGAAAGAAAAAAGAGCAACTGCCGGTAGTTTTAATGGTAATTAGCAAATCATTATCTATAAAAGTCTTATTTACCATTTAAGTTATCTTGAATTTTGTTCATAAGATTTTTGACGTCAACAAATAGGATTAGGGTTAATGTGAGTGGTAACCATTGCTTACTGCTAGAAATCAAGTTACTTGCCTATACTTGTGATATTCATTAATGTGATTTGGATTGTTTTTTAATAATTGTTGCACATTTTCGTAATTGTTGCCAATTTGAAAATATATTAAACCTATCACCTTGACTTTACCTGCTCAAAATTTTCCTTGGTCTGAGATCTTAAGTTTCACGAATTCCTTCAAATTCAGATCGGCATATATCACTACAACAAAAAATAGTCATTTACAACGTTAAAAAGGCAACATTTGTTGATAAATATTGTGAAAATGATCTTTTAGTAAGTGAATATTGTCATTGGTTAATATACATGAGTTTTGGCAACGTTTATTGAGTGTTGCGGACTGTTTTATTTTTCGCAATGTTTGATAAACGTTGCAAAATGTCTTACTTTTCGTAACGTTTGTCAAACATAGCAAAAAATCTACTTTGACAAACGTTGCAAAATGCTTTTCTTTTGCAATAGTCTCACTTTTCACAACGTTTGTCAAAGGTTGCCAAAGGCTTTTCTTTTGCAACGTTTGATAAACGTTGTGAAAAGTTTTGTACTTTTTTCCCAAATTAAATTTTATATAGGAAACCAAATAAATGCAAATCCTAAGGAGCTGATCTTTTTGTGTTTAAGTTGTGTTTTGAATTTATTTTGAGTTTTGTGTTTTGAGTGTCCATTTTCAGATTGTTGAAAATGTGTTATTTTTGACATTTTAAAAAATTTCTTTGAAAACACCAAAAACACGTTTTGAAAATTTTGGTTTGATTATAACTGAAATCACCTAAACGACAAATTTGTCGTTTTGGATTTTCGTTGTAAATTTCTAACTTGTTTTCAAATACACGTTTTCGAAAATAAGAAAGAGAATGTAAGTTCACTATTTTGGAAAATTAAAAATAGAAAATGGCTCTATAATGGCCAATTTATTCAACCTCCATCCATTCAAGCCTCCCTAATCTTATTCCCTTACCATCACTCTCTAAACCTTCCTTCTCGCTTGGAAATGCCCAATTCTCCACCACCTCTGGATCATACTCTCTCACTTCTAAATCGTCTGTCATCACCCCATTCTCATCCACCACTCGCATCCTCAGCACAGTCGGTGGTGGTGATGGGGACGAAACCGAAGCTGGAGGCGCTGGAGACACCGAATTCAAGATTTTCTGGCCCTCTTCTTGTTGATTTTACTGGAACCAAGAGGAGTAGAAACCGGGCCATTTAAGATCAAAGACAAATCAAAAGTATTGTTGAGGTTCGGGAACAAGGCAGCGGAAGAAGTGGGAGTTTTGGAGATTTGAGAATTGAAGAAAACGAGTTGCTACAAAGACCCATCTGAAAAATGTTGGATAATTGCCTCGTTTAGTCAAAATTGGTGGCTTAAAGGATAATTGTCTTTCTTTCTTCTTTGTTAAGATTTGAATTAGTCAAAAAAAGGATGAAGAATTTTGTCTTGAATTCTCCTACTCTAGGTCAAAGAAAGTGGAGAATTTTGGTTTAAATTCCCTCCACCTCCATGCATTCCACCTCCTTTGGTTTCTATAAATAGATGACTCTTCTCCTCTTTTAATTCATTCCATCCACGAAAAGGAAAAATTATAGTTTGGAGAGAAAAATAAAGGTTCTAGGCTATTGAAGATTTTTTCTTTGTAATACTTTGGGATTGGGTTGGTGCGTGAAAATTCTATATGATTGTAACAATTTTTCATATAGTGGAAAAGCTTTGACGGTCCATTTGTGCATTGTTATATTTATTTTTCTTTGTTTGCCATTATTTTCTAAACAATAAAAGATCCAGTGGGTAATAGAAAGAAGGGAAATTAGCGCCAATTTCCCAACAAATGGTATCAGAGCGTCAGGTGGTTTAGAGAATTGGAGAAACAGAAAAATATGTCGTTGAAATATGACGTTGAGAAATATGACGGGAGAATCAATTTTGGCTTATGGCAAGTACAGGTCAGGGATTTATTGATTCAAGCTGGACTGCACAAGGCTTTGAAATGAAAAGCAACCCAGAGTTCTGATAAGGAAACTGGATCTGGTATGAGCGATGATGATTGGGAAGAATTGGATTTGAAGGATGCAAGCATGATACGTCTTTGTCTGGCTAAAAATGTTCTTACAAATATTCATGGGATATCTGCTGCAAAGGAACTATGGGAAAAGCCTAGAAGAACTATATCAAACGAAAAGCCTCTCTAATCGTTGTACTTGAATGAACAATTTCATTCATTGCGCATGGAGGTAGGTACAAAAATCTCAGACCATCTGAGTGCTCTCAACGGAATTATTTCAGAACTGGAGTCTATTGGAATAAAGATAGACGATGAGGATAAGGCATTATGTCTCATCTGGTCTCTTCCGTCCACCTATAAGCACATCAAGCCAATCTTGATGTATGGGAAGGAAACTGTGAATTTCGCAGAAGTGACAAGAAAACTGATTTCGGAAGAAAGGAGATTAGGGGGTCAAAATATTTCTTCTGACAATATGGCGCTTGTAACTGAAAATGGGAAGAGGTACAACTCCATGAAGAAGAAAGTAACTTGTTGGAACTGTGGCCAGACTAGTCACGTGGAGAGAAATTGTCCAGAAGGTAGAGCAGGGTCAGCTAACTGGTTGGGGTTGGACAATGCATCTCTCCTGGCGGAGGAAGACGTGATGTAAAGTAATATGAGAACATCCTTATGGCATGTCGCCAGTAGCCATGATAGAGGATGTGTTATTATTGGCACGGGTCAGCATATATGCACATAGCATTGACTGACATTTGATGCAAGGTGCGTAGGTATGTGGTGATGTTGTAGTGTCAATGGCTGATGAGTTCTCTGAAAAGTCAGTAAGAGTGTTGCACCATAATTATCAGTAGGGTTGTTTCGACATGTAGCCAATGAAATGCTCGGAGTTTGCGAATAATTCTGAGTGACTACACTCATATGGTAGAGTATGGGACTGTTAAAGTATGTTAAAGGTTTACCAGTTTTTCAAAGTATTGTGATTAAAAGTTGTAGAAGAAATGACAAGATTTTGACTAGTTTTCGGCAAGGTGGAGATTGTTGGATAATTGCCTCATTTAGTCAAAATTGTTAGCCTTTAACATTCTTTCTTCTTTGCTAAGATTTGAATTAGTCAAAAAAATGATGAAGATAATTGACATTCTTTCTTCTTTGTTAAGATTTGAATTAGTCAAAAATATGATGAAGAATTTTGTCTTGAATTCTCCTACTCTAGGTCAAAGAAAGTGGAGAATTTTGGTTTGAATTCCCTTCACCTCCATGCATTCCACCTTCTTTGGCCTCTATAAATATAGTTTGGAGAGAAAAATAAAGATTCTAGGCTATTGAAGATTTTTTCTTTGTAATACTTTGGGATTGGGTTGGTGGGAGAAAATTCTATATGATTGTAACAATTTTTCATATAGTGGAAAAGCTTTGATGGTCCATTTGTGCGTTGTTATATTTATTTTTCTTTGTTTGCCATTATTTTCTGAACAACAAAATATCCTGCGGGTAATAGAAAAAAGGGAAATTAGCGCCAATTTCCCAACAAAAAATGCTTTCCCAAATTGAAAAAAATGGCAGAAATGATTAAAAACCCAGAAGTTTTGATCAAAGTTGCGACGGTGGAGGTTCGGTTGGACGGAGGTGAGGATGAGGGCAGCACTGCTCCCATTCCGGAAAGGTGAGGTGAGTATATTTGATTTTTCATTGAAATACTTTTAGTTTGGGGGTTTTAATTCATGAAATATTATTTTTTAATGGATTTTGCCTGTGAAGAAACAGATTATTCATGAGAAAAATTGATCATGTTGCTCGGTTTGTGGAACTCCCTGTTATGAATTCTTCAGCGAAGCTTCCACCCATTCTTGTTGTGAATGTTCAGGTATTACCACCTATACTGTATATTTAGTTACTTGCAAGCAAATATGCGTTTTTTATGTTTTCTTTACTATTTTATTGCCAATCCACTTCTTAATCTAGTTCTTCTTTTTGGACACAATTCTTCGATTCTTGAACATTTACATTCCTTTTGAATTTAAGACATTTTTTTTTATTTAACTGCATTGTGTTTTATGCAGTTGAATGTGATACATTCTCTCAGGACTCTTATGCACATTGCTTCTATATGCTAGAAAAAGTAAATGGCTCACTTTTATCTTCTTTATAGTAATATTGGCATGCTTCTCTGGTTTTACTGATACCATTATACCCTGCTGCAATGTTCCAGGGTGAAACAGATGGGGAAGGAATATATTTTGTTTTGTACTTCAAGCTTTCGGAAACCTATGCCAAGGAACTTTCGGCCAATTTTCAAGAAAATATAAGGGTGAGTTGAAATTTGTGAATTCAATTTAGTTTCTGTATTCTATCAACTTATATGATTGTTATAGGTGCTGCTTGACAAAGTTGATTCACATTTAATTTAGTGGCATGATTTTTTCTCTTTTTACATGTATATATTTTTTTAATTCTTTTAATTACAGAGGTTAATTGACGATGAAGTAGAGAAAGTTATGTTAGAATGTATAATGTAGTTTACTTATCAAATAACTTACTTATCCTAATAATTTAGTTAGCATATCAGTAGATTTTGTACATACTTAATAAGAAGACTAGCATATCATCCAGCTGTCCTGCCATCACGTTGCATTGCACATGGTTAGGTGCACAATATTCCTTTTGTTGAGTAGTTTGTTAGGATAGGTTCTTACTCTTTTACCCATTTGTCTTTTCTATTTATTAGCACTTGTATTGAAGTTTATAGTAAGATGAATTACCAAATCTAATTCCAACTTTATCAGAATTCTTCTTCATCTTCATTCATCTGTATTATCAGCTCACCATTATCTTTATTTCACTTTAAACTCTTACATGGTATCAGAGCAATGACCACCATTGCTGAAATGAATTCTACTACCAGTGAAAACGTAGCCCCAACTCCAATCCAAACTCCTGATGTTTCTGACCAATACAAATTAGAAAACTCATATAATCCAGGAGCTATTCTTGTTACAGATCTATTAACCACAGAGAATTACCTTACCTGGTCAAGGGCACTCCGGCGAGCACTCTGAACTAAAAACAAGTTTGGCTTCATAATGGAACACTGCCTAAGCCAGGACCAAATAACACCTCCTTTGATCCATGGGAGAGATGTAATGATATGGTGGTGTCCTGGATCCAAAATGCGATTTCTCCCCATTTTAGATCCAGTGTTACCTTCATGGATGAGGCAAATGAGATATGGGCTGAACTCACGGATCGATTCTCCCAACAAAATGGACCCAGAATATATGAACTGAAGAAATCACTTGCAGATCTGGAGCAAGAAAATGATTCTGTAAGTATCTATTATGGAAAGTTAAAAACCATTTGGGATGAACTGTCAATCTATGATCCTATTCCTGAATGTAGTTGTGGATAGCTAAAAATACTGGTGGACAAACATCAACATGATTGTGTAATTAAATTTTTAATGGGGCTACATGAAGTTTATGACAACACGAGGGCTCAAGTTATGATGCTTGACCCTATTCCACCAGTAAACAAAATATTTTCCTACATCTAGCAGCAAGAGAGACAGAAACAGGTTACCTCAACTGCTATGAACAATGAAGCCATTGTAATGGCAACTAGAAAAACCTATGGAGATAACAGGACTATCAGCTATGGAAAATCAAACTTCACTGGTAAGAGGGATAAACCATATTGCACACATTGCAAAATTCCTGGACACAGTTTAGATAAATGCTTCAAGGTAGGAAACATTGAGCCTCTTATTTGCACGCACTGCAACATGATAGGACACACTATGGAGAAATGCTTTAAACTGCGAGGTTATCCTCCAAATCACAAGCTGCACAGAATCCAAATGAGGGATGAAAGTTTTACAAACCAATCAAGTGCAATAGAAGAAGAAAGTTAGAGGCCAGTTTCTCTAACCAAGGGACAATATGAAGAATTTCTTGCCTTGTTTTGACCCTCATTCGGTTAATCATGTGCAAACCATTGATCATTCAAAAGCTAAGCCTCAATCTTATTTATAAAGCAGCCAATCTATCTTTGACACCCACACACTCTCAAAAATTTTAATAACATCACATAGATTATTGACATTGGTGCAACAGATCATGTGATCTGTAACATCAGTCTCTTTACTTCCATTAAATCAAAAGCCTCATTTTCAGTTAAGATGTCCACAGGTGAGATTGTTCCAGTCACACATACTAGTGCAAGTCACAAATTCTATACTTCTCAAAGATATGCTATGTATTCCTAAGTTCCAATTCAATTTATTATCTGTCAAGAAATTGACAGAGCAGATTCCTTTTTGCCTAATCTTTATGTCTAATGCTTGTTATGTACAGGACCTTTTATCTTGGCCTAATCTTTATGTCTGATGCTTGTTATGTGCAGGACCTTTTATCTTGGAGGACGATTGGGAAGGGTAAAGTATGGCATGACCTGTATCGACTGCTACTGCACAAGGTTCCATCCACAGCACTCATGACCATCCTATCAGCCCTTAATCTTAAGCAATGTTTTACTGTGACCTCTGTTATCAATTCTAATGTTCAGCCAAACTTATGGCACTACCGTTTAGGACACATATCAGACTCTAGAATGAAGCTTATCTATGATATTTCTGTTGTTTCCCACTACAAAAATACCAACAATGTTCCTTGTTTCATTTGTCCATTGGCAAAGCAACATAAAAATCCATTTCCTATAAAATCACATAAGACTAAGCAACTGTTTGAAATTATACATCGTAACATATGGGGTCCCTGCCCCACCACAGCTCATGATGGGTCTAAATATTTCCTTTCAATTGTTGATGACTATTCAAGTGCCACTTGGGTTTATATGCTTAAGAAGAAATCTGATGTTGATCATTCCATTAAGACTTTTATTCAAATGATAGAAAATCAGTTTCAGACCTTAGTTAAAACCTTAAGAAGTGATAATGGACCTAAATTCAAATTGACTGATTTTTACAACTTAAAAGGGATCATTCATCAAAGAACTTATGTTGAGACTCCTCAACAAAATGGAGTGGTTGAAAGGAAGCACCAACACTTAATGAATGTTGCTAGAGCTTTAAGATTTCAGTCAGGTCTCCCTTTGTTTTATTGGAATGATTTCATCCTCACAGCAACATACTTGGTAAACAGAATTCCCACACCTCAGCTACAAGGCCAATCACCATTTGAAATACTCTTTCAATGCACACCAGCCTATTCTCACCTCAAAGCAATTGGGTGCCTTTGCTATGCTTCAACATTAACACATGGAAGAAAGAAATTTGATTATAGAGGGCGTCAATGTATTTTCTTAGGTTACCCCTTTGCAGTTAAAGGATATAAAGTAATGGATTTGCAAACAAAAACCATTTTTATATCTAGAGATGTAACATTTCATTAGACTTATTTTCCTTACAGCCAAGCTGAAAAACCAACTGATGAAACTGAGTTGGTCTTTACAAAGCCACTTTCTGATATTATCAGTGAATCTACATTAGACACCATACTTCACTCACCTAAAGCACATACACCTGATCAAAACATTTCAAACAATCCTACACCTGAAAATAATCCTCAAACACCACCTCCCATATCACCCATCACTCGAATGTCTACAAGGGTCAGGAAAGTTCCTCAATACCTATAAGATTTCCACTGTCATCAGGCCATATCAACTCAGTCATCCCAATCTGCTTCCAAGAGAAGGTCTAAAGCATCTGCAGGTAAGGTATTTTCCCTTTCTAATACCATTTCTTATCATAAATTATCACCTCAGTTTAGAGCTTTTTCAACCTCTATCTGTACACACTTTGAACCCAACACATATCACCAAGCTATGAATGATCCTAATTGGTGCAAGGCAATAAACACAGAAATAGAAGCCCTTGAGTTAAATAGAACCTGGAATCTCACTGATCTCCCACCAGGAAAAGTAGCAATTGGCTGTAAATGGGTATATAAACTAAAACATAACTCGGATGGAAGTATTGAGAGGCACAAGGCAAGGCTTGTAGCCAAAGGATATACACAAAGGGAGGGAATAGACTCCAATGAAACATTCGCGCCCGTTGCAAAGCTTGTTACTGTTAGATGTTTATTAGCTGTCTCTGCAATTCAGAATTGGCATCTCAAGCAGTTTAATGTAAGCAATGCCTTCCTACATGGAGTTTTACATGAAGAGGTATATATGCAAAGACCCCCAGGCTACATAAAAGGAACTCCCAACCAAGTTTGCAGGCTATTGAAAAGTATATATGGCCAGAAGCAATCCTCAAGGCAGTGGTACTCCACATTTTCTGCAGCACTTATAGACTTTGGGTTTTCTCAATCAAAAGCTGATTACAGTCTTTTCACAATGATAACAAATCATTCCTTCACAGCCTTGCTTGTCTATGTAAACGATATAGTCATAGCAGGGTCTGATTTGAACCAAATAAATACAATTCAAAAGTTCCTCAACAGCAAATTCAAAATCAAAGCACTAGGTGATCTGAGGTATTTTCTTGGCATTGAAGTTGCAAGATCAAACAAAGGAATCGTCATTTCTCAACGCAAATACACTTTAGACATAATAGCTGATGCAGGACTACTTGGGGCTAAACCAGTTAAACTACCTATGGACTAGAATTTGAGATTGGAAAAAGGCACGGGAAAGCCAATACCTGATCCCACAGTTTATAGGAAATTGATTGGAAAGCTAATGTATCTATCTTTAACTAGACCAGACATATGTTATGCTATTCAAAACCTTAGCCAGTATATGGAGGCCCCTTCTTATACACACCTTGCAGTAGTTCACAAGGTAATGAGATATCTCAAAATGGAACCAGGACAAAGCCTCTTATTTTCATCTTCATCCACATTAAAAATTCAAGCTTTTTATGATTCTGATTGGGCATCATGCCCAGATTCTCAAAGATCAGTTACTGGTTGCTGCGTCTTTCTTGAAGATTCATTGATCTCTTGGAAGTCCAAGAAATAAAGCGTGGTATATCGATCATCTGCTGAAGCAGAGTACAGGTCCATGGCTAGCACTTGTGAAATTACATGATTAAAGTATCTCCTAAATGACCTTCGAATTGATAACTCCACACCAGTTACTCTATATTGTGACAATCAAGCGGCATTGCACATTGCTTCAACCCAGTATTCCATGAAAGAACCAAACATATCGAGCTGGATTGTCACCTAATCAGGGATCAGTTAACACTCAGTCACAACTTGCAGATATCTTTACTATGGCATTATCCTCCATCACTCTGAGATCACATTTGTCCAAGATGGGAATAGAAAATATCTATTCTCCACCTTGAGGAGGGCTGTTAGAATGTATAATGTAGTTTACTTATCAAATAACTTACTTATCCCAATAATTTAGTTAGCATGTTAGTAGATTTTGTAGATACTTAATAAGAAGACTAGCATATCATCCAGTTGTCCTGCCATCACGTTGCATTGCACATGGTTAGGTGCACAATATTCCTTTTGTTGAGTAGTTTGTTAGGATATGTTCGTACTCTTTTACCCCCTTTGTCTTTTCTATTTATTAGCACTTGTATTGAAGTTTATAGTAAGATGAATTACCAAATCTAATTCCAGCTTTATCAGAATTCTTCTTCATCTTCATTCAGCTGTATTATCAGCTCACCATTATCTTTATTTCACTTTAAACTCTTACAGAGGCTTTCGTGCAGAGATTGTTAAGATAAAGTCAATTTTTTCTTCTTGACTAAGAAACAAGTCATTTTTCTTCTCAATTAAGAAAACATGCAAATAGTGAGCAAATTGGAATTGTCCTCTTGCCAACTAATGCCAACCAAAATCCAGCAAATTGCCAACCAATTTCCAGCCGCCATTGTTGACAAATTGAAGGGAATTGAGGCGGTTAGTTGCCTATAAATTGAAGCTGGATTGGAGAGAAAAATATATACAATTTTGGAAAGAAGAAAAGATACAATTGTGAGGACAGAAAATTAGTGAGTAGAGAGAAAATACTAGAGAGGAAAAATATTGTTTTCTCCTAAAGTTTTTCCTACTTGATTTCTCCTATTACAAGAGAGTTTAATTGTTGTTATCTCCTTGTATGTAGAAGTGTCGTTGTAATCCTTTTGCTATTAGTGAAATCCTTCTACAAGTTGCCCGTGGTTTTTCTCCTAATTTGTTTGGGAGTTTTCCACGTAAAATATCGGTGTTCATTATTTTTCTATCTCTACTTCAGTTGAGATTGTGTGTTCCGTTCCACAACATCCTAACAAGTGGTATCAGAGCACCAGGTTTTATAGCTGATTTTTGTGCTACAGTTAGATCCAGTTAGTGGAAAGAAGGCATCTTCAAATAATGGCAACGAAGTATGAAATAGAGAAGTTCAATGGGAATAATTTCTCATTGTGGAAAATGAAAATAAAAGCAGTTTTGAGAAAAGATAACTGTTTGGCGGCAATTGGAGATAGGCCAGATGAAATCACTGACGACGGCAAGTGGTATGAGATAGATGGCAATGCTATTGCTAATCTGCACCTTGCACTAGCTGATGGAGTATTGTCAAGTGTGGCGGAGAAAAAGACAGCAAAAGAGATATGGGATACTCTGACAAAATTGTATGAGGCCAAATCATTACACAACAAAATCTTCTTAAAGAGAAAGCTCTACACCCTTCGGATGATGAAATCAACTACGGTGACTGACCACATCAACACCCTCAACACTCTATTTTCACAGCCCACGTCAATGGGGCATAATATAGAGATGGGTGAACGTGCTGAAATTCTACTTCAAAGTCTACCTGATTCGTATGATCAACTCATCATCAACATAACCAACAACATTGAAGTTCTAGTCTTCGATGATATCGCAGCTGCGGTTCTTGAAGAAGAAAGTCGGCGCAAGAACAAAGAAGATAGATCAGGAAGCTCACAACAGGCTGAAGCTTTAACGATGATAAGAGGGAGATCAATAGAACGTGGCTCCAGTGGGAGTCATAATCAGAGTAGATCAAAATCTAGGAGTAAGAAGAATGTCAAGTGTTATTACTGTGGCAAGAAAGGACATTTAAAGAAGGATTGTTGGAGTTTCAAGAAAAACGAAGAAGCCAGAGGAAAAGGTTCTGAGACATCAAAAGCTCAGGGTTGTGTAGCAAGCACCTCAGATGATGGTGAAATTTTATACAGCGAGGCAACAACAAAAGAAGGCAGAAAACAGTTTTCTGATGTCTGGCTTATGGACTCAGGAGCTACATGGCACATGACCCCCAGGAGAGAGTGGTTCCATCATTATGAACCTATCTCAGGAGGATCTGTGTTTATGGGCAATGATCATGCTTTGGAGATCGCTGGTATTGGTACCATCAAATTAAAAATGTATGATGGTACAGTTCGCACTATCAAGGAGGTACGACATGTGAAAGGCATGAAGAAAAATCTATTGTCTTTGGGACAATTAGATGATAGTGGGTGTAAAACCCATATTCAAGATGGGATCTTGAAAATTGTTAAAAGAGCGCTTGTGATGATGAAAGCGGAAAAGATAGCTGCAAATTTGTACATGCTTAAAGGAGAAACACAACAAGAAGGAGAAGCATCTACTGCGTTGACAAGTTGGGCAGAAGAATTAACAAAGATGTGGCACCGTAAACTTGGCCACATGTCAGAACGAGGTTTGAAGATTCTTGCTGAACAAAAACTTCTTCCAGGGCTCAAAAAGGTTTCATTACCATTTTGTGAGCATTGTGTTACTAGTAAACAGCACAGATTGAAGTTCAGTAGTTCCACTTCTAGAAGTAATGCAATCTTGGAGTTGGTTCATTCTGATGTTTGGCAAGCACCAGTTTTGTCCCTAGGAGGAGCAAAATACTTTGTGACTTTTATTGACGATTATTCCAGGAGATGTTGGGTGTATCCAATGAAAAGGAAGGCAGACGTATTTCCAATTTTCAAAATATTCAAAGCGCGGGTTGAGCTTGAATATGATAAGAAGATCAAGTGTTTAAGGACAGATAATGGAGGAGAATATACTGGTATTGAATTTGATAGCTTCTGTCAACAAGAAGGTATCAAAAGACAGCTTACAATGGCGTACACTCCACAACAAAATGGAGTAGCAGAGCGGATGAACAGAACCTTGTTAGAACGGACAAGAGCAATGTTGAGAACTGCGGGGATGGCCAAGTCATTTTGGGCAGAAGCAGTTAAGACCGCCTGTTATGTGATCAATCGGTCACCATCAACCGCAATTGATCTGAAAACACCGATGGAGATGTGGACTGGTAAGTCAGTTGATTATTCTCACTTACATACATTCGGAAGTCCTGTTTATGTTATGTACAACACCCAAGAAACATCGAAGCTGGATCCAAAATCCAGGAAATGTATTTTCTTAGGGTATGCTGATGGAGTTAAGGGGTATCGCCTGTGGGATCCCATTGTCCACAAGGTGCTAATCAGCAGGGATGTTGTATTTGTAGAAGATAGGGTACAAGAAAATGATAGCACTTCAAAAGAGAAATCAGATACTATTACAGTTGAAGTTGAAGAAAGGCAAGAACAAGAAGTTCCAGATTTTTCTGAAGTAGCACCAGAGCACGATGAACAAGAACAAGCTGAGTTTGCAACTCCACAAGTTTGACGGTCAACTCGAGAGAGAAAAGAACCAGCTTGGCACTCAGAGTACATTATGGAGGGAAATGTCGCATACTGCCTACTAACAGAGGATGGAGAGCCATCAACTTTCCATGAGGCTACAAAAAGCCAAGAAGCTTCTCAGTGGATGGTAGCAATGCAAGAAGAAATTGAAGCCCTCCATAAAAACAAAACATGGGATCTTGTTCTACTACCACAAGGAAGGAAGGCCATTGGGAACAAATGGGTCTACAAAATCAAGCGAGATGGAAATGACCAAGTGGAGAGATATCGTGCTAGATTGGTGGTAAAAGGATTTGCTCAGAAAGAAGGTATAGATTTCAATGAAATATTTTCTCCTGTTGTTCGACTTACAACGATTCGAACAGTCCTGGCGATGTGTGCTACATTTGACTTATGTTTAGAGCAGTTGGACGTGAAAACTGCATTTCTTCATGGAGAACTTGAAGAAGAAATTTACATGCTCCAACCAGAAGGTTTTGAAGAAAAAGGAAAAGAGAACTTGGTTTGCAGGTTGAACAAATCTCTATACGGTCTCAAACAGGCGCCGAGATGTTGGTATAAGAGATTTGATTCCTTCATCATGAGCCTTGGATACAACAGACATAGTTCAGATCCTTGTGTTTACTACAAGAGATTTGGTGATGGTAACTTCATTATTTTGCTGTTGTATGTTGACGACATGTTGGTAGCAGGCCCCAACAAAGATCGTATTACAGATTTAAAGGCACAGTTGGCTAGGGAATTTGAAATGAAGGACTTGGGACCAGTAAACAAGATTCTAGGGATGCAAATTTACCGAGACAGAAATAATAGGAAAATCTGGCTTTCTCAGAAAAACTACTTGAAGAAAATCTTGCGACGCTTCAACATGCAGGATTGTAAGCCAATTTCTACCCCTCTTCCTATTAATTTCAAGTTATCCTCAAGTATGAGTCCTAGCAATGAAGCAGAGAGGATGGAAATGTCTCGAGTGCCGTATGCATCAGCAGTGGGTAGCTTAATGTTCGCTATGGTTTGTACAAGACCAGACATTGCACAAGCAGTGGGAGTGGTTAGTCGATACATGGCGAATCCTGGTAAAGAGCATTGGAATGCTGTAAAGAGGATCTTGAGATATGTCAAGGGTACCTCAAATGCTGCATTATGTTATGGAGGATCAGACTTTACTGTTAGAGGGTATGTTGATTCAGATTATGCAGGTGATCTTGACAAAAGTAAGTCCACCTCAGGTTATGTGTTTACTCTTGCTGGAGGAGCTGTAAGCTGGGTTTCAAAATTACAGTCTATCGTGGCTACTTTTACGACAGAGGCAGAATATGTCGCGGCTACACAAGCTAGCAAAGAGGCAATATGGTTGCAAATATTACTGGAGGAGCTCGGACACAAACAAGAGAAGATTGCTCTATTTTGTGATAGTCAGAGCGCTTTGCATCTAGCAAAGAATCCAGCATTTCATTCGAGAACAAAGCACATACGAGTTCAATATCACTTTGTTCGTGAGAAGGTGGAAGAAGGAAGTGTGGATATACAGAAAATCCATGCAAAAGACAACCTAGCTGATATGTTAACAAAGCCAATCAACAACGACAAATTTATTTTGTGTCGATCCTCTATTGGCCTAACAGAAATGTGAGCAGCATAAAGATGGCAAGTGTAGAAAAGGAAGAAGGATTACAAAATTGACTTTAAGTGGGAGAAATGTTAAGATAAAGTCAATTTTTTCTTCTTGACTAAGAAACAAGTCATTTTCTTCTCAATTAAGAAAACATGCAAATAGTGAGCAAATTGGAATTGTCCTCTTGCCAACTAATGCCAACCAAAATCCAGCAAATTGCCAACCAATTTTCAGCCGCCATTGTTGACAAATTGAAGGGAATTGAGGCGGTTAGTTGCCTATAAATTGAAGCTGGATTGGAGAGAAAAATATATACAATTTTGGAAAGAAGAAAAGATACAATTGTGAGGACAGAAAATTAGTGAGTAGAGAGAAAATACTAGAGAGGAAAAATATTGTTTTCTCCTAAAGTTTTTCCTACTTGATTTCTCCTATTACAAGAGAGTTTAATTGTTGTTATCTCCTTGTATGTAGAAGTGTCGTTGTAATCCTTTTGCTATTAGTGAAATCCTTCTACAAGTTGCCCGTGGTTTTTCTCCTAATTTGTTTGGGAGTTTTCCACGTAAAATATCGGTGTTCATTATTTTTCTATCTCTACTTCAGTTGAGATTGTGTGTTCCGTTCCACAACATCCTAACAGAGATGGATGTAAGGTTAACAATATTGGGTCGTGTTGTAAATGTTGGAGACCTTCCTCTAAGTGCAACAGAGAGGAAGCTTATGAATGCCTCCAATGAGAAACCCGTTCTTTCACATCCGCAACATGAATTTTACTCGGTAAGTTTGAGCCTGATGTTGTGCCCCCATTGACCAGGAACTTATAGCATTTCTAGAAAAGTAGTTTCATCAGTAGAAAAGAGTAACTTCGAAAATTATTTGTGGCAAAGTAAGGAACTCCAAAAACAGATTACTTATTAATGGGACCAATGTTGAAGATGTCAAAAATCATTTTATAACCGTCCTACTTTTGGAAAAGGAATCATATTAGTGCATTTTCTTTGTGCACTTGTAATTTGAATTCTTGAACTAGGAATTGATTGTGAATGTCACAATCTGTCATATGACATTTGGTAGCTAATATCGTATGAAATTTGGGTTTGTAAGGGACTTCGTGAGTTCAAGTTTGCAAGTATCTTGAAAAGGTTAATCAATAGATTAACTGGAAAAAGCTTTGGGCCAGATTCAAGGGAATTTTAAGATAAAAAATTAGAGCTATAACTTTCACTAACTAGGAGCAAGTTCTTTGATTCTCAGAGCTCTTTTCTCTTTGCAGGGTGAAAATTATTTTGAGCTTCATTTGGATATGCATAGATTCAGCTACATTTATAGGAAAGAGTTTGAAACATTCATAGATTGGCTAAAGCTCTGCGTCTTGGATGTTGGGCTTACAATTCAGGCAAGTGCTTACATTTTAAATACTTGATAATTTTAATAGGTACTTCACTTCATATTTGAATTCTTTCTCCTTTTCCATGAATTCTAGTGGACAAATCATGTTAATATCTGCTTTCTATATTTATGTGCCAGGGTATCAAAGCTGAAGAATTACCTGACCAGATCTTGTGTTGTATACGGTTGAATGAAATCAATTATATGAATTACTAGCCATTAGGGTCTTTTCAAGAAACCTTTGAATAGGTGTTCAAAAAATAAAATAAATTTTAGTATAACAAAAGGTGTCAAAAGGTATTGATGAATCATTTTCTTTTACTATGATTGACAATTAGAAAAAATATGACTAACTTGCATATACCTCTATTAACTTGATTTATCTGGATCTATTTTGTAAAAAGTTCGTAAACATGTTTCAACTTAAAAACTTTGGAAAAAGTTGGAAGAACTTTACTTGAAACTATCCATGCCTAATAAACTTTTATTATTTGAAAGTTTCTTCAATTTCAAAATTGGTCTCTCAAAAGAATTGGATGACAATCTTGATGTTTTGAATAAACTAGTAAAAAATATTGAAAATAGTGGTGAAAAAGTACTATTATCCTTTTGAATGATATTCTTGATGTGTACAAGTCAATAATGTAATCCAATATGAAAAGGAGATCTTTATATCCAATATTGTCATTGATTCGTTGAATAGTAAGGAGAGAAAAATAAAAGGGGAAAAACTCTTGAGAAAAATAGGAGTGATTCATCAAATGAAGATAGATCTCATTTTAGGGATGGTGAAGGGCAAAATGGTGGGGGCAAAACGAAGCATAGATCTAAATTACAAGAGAAAGCGAATGGTAGAAAGTTATTGTTATCGTAAACTATAACATTTCATAAGTACCATAAAGAGAAAAATAAGTTGAGAGATTAGAGAGTTGGTGAAGCTAACGAAGTGAACATACTTGGGAATGAACTTGGTGAGGTATACATGCTCTTAAATTTGGAAATAGCCGAAATTAACATGTCTATAAACTTCTTTATATATGAGTTAGATATTGACTCGGGTGCTTCTTTTCATGTTACATTCAATAAATTTTGGTTTGATCATTTACATGAGACTGATCATGGACATGTGTTTCATGGGGGTGAAGTGCATATAAGATCATTGGTACAGGCAGTGTAAATGTTAGATTTGACAATAGCTTTGTGTATACATTAAAAGAAGTGATGTGCATTCACATATGGGTAGAAATCTAGTTTCTATGTAAATATTAGAGCGTATAAGTTTCACTAGTGATAAAAATGTTTAAGGGAACACTTAGGACTTTTAAAGCTATACATCATGCATGTTGAAGTAATGGGTGGTTTAAATTCCACTATCACTAACACTGATCACACAATAAAGTGGCCAACAGGTTAGCTCATGTTAGTATTAAAGGACTTAAGTTCCTTAACGATAAGGGTGTGTTTGGTAAGGATCAAGTGTCCAATATCTCATTTTTCTATCATTATGTGCTTCATAAATTTCATAGGATGTCTTCACAAAGCATCTAGAAAGTTAGAATACATTTATACTGATTTGTGGGGTTTAGAGAGCAATCCCACTTTTTGTGGTAACAATATTTTCTATCTATAATTGATGATTTCTCCAAACGTCCGTAGGTTAATTTACTTAATGATATCTAAAATGTTTTCGAACTTTAAAAATTGGAAAGTCAATATGGAGAACTAGACAGATAAAAAGGTTAGATATTTGAGAATTGATAATGGTCTTGGATTCTGTAATGTTGAGTTTAATGAGTTGTGTAATGAATCTGACATAACTAGACATGGAACTGTACCTTACATTCCTCAGCAAAATGAGATTGATAAAATGATGAATTGTACTTTGCTTGATAAAGTTAGATGTATCATGTAAAGTTCTGGTGTGCTAAATCTTTTTGGGATGAAGCTATTATTATGACTACATGCTATTCGACTAATATGACTCCATCCGCAACCGTAAATGATGATACGCCATATGAGAAATGGTACAATAAATGTGCTAATTATTCTATGCTTAAAACCTTTGGTTGTTCTGCTTTCTCTCATCAAAGTGAGAGAAAATTAGAACTTAGAGATAAGAAATGTGTCTTTTTTAGAATACCCTAGGGTGTTAAGGGATATTCATTGTGGGATAGAAGCCAAAAGAATTTGAGAATAATCATAAGATGTGACGTCACATTTAATGAGTCTGAAATGCCTTACATGGAAGGTGAAGAATGGCAATAAACTATTAGGAAAGAGTCCCCTATTGAGGTAGAGAGAGAGAGTGTCCACTTTCTACTCACTCTCTCTACCTCAAGTGAGATGGAGAGTGATAAACAACAAAATCAATAGAACATTGAAGTAAAATTAAATTATGCTACTAATGAGTGAGAGAGAGAGAGAGAGAGAGAGAGAGAGCCCACATAAGGAATCCCAAAGGTTGTTTGATTATACCATAGCCTACACTAATTATCAAGAACTAGTTGATAAGGAGCCAAACACTTATGGAGAGGCTATGAGGATTGAAAAATGTGGATAATGGCAGAGTACCATGAGAGAAAAGATTATTTCTATTGCTAAAAATCAAACTTGGGATTTAGTTCACCGACCTAAGGATAAATCCATAGTATAATGCTAACGAGTTTATAAGATTAAAGATGAAACACTAAGAGTAAGCCCGTGAGATATAAGGCTAGGTTAGTAGAATGATAGAGATAAAAAGAAGGGGTACATTATAATTATCTTTCACCCATTGTTAAGTATACAACTATTATGGTCATGCTTGATTTTGTTGCTAACAATGACTAGGACCTTGAACAACTTGACGTTAAAATTGCTTTCTTACATGGTGACCTTGATGAAAAGATTTTTATAAATCAACTTAAAGGTTTTGAAAGTAGATACAAACTTGATAATGTGTGTTTTTTAAAGAAATTTCTTTATGGGTTATGTCGACGTTGAAAATTATATGAACAAAATTCAAGCTAGCTTAGGATGTAAATATGAACTTGATTGATTGTAAATCGAGAGATTACAAGTGTTAATACAATAATTCATTTCTCTTGTTGAAGGAGATATTTGAAATATGAAAATGTACGAAAAATTGTAGTGTCAAATTCCGTGTATTTGTTTTTGTCCTTCTTTTCCTTCCCCCCTTCCCTTTCATAGGGAGAAATTTGCCTGCATCCTCCATTTCCCATTTTATGAGGTACAGTTACAAGCTGAGAAAGTGCACTTATTGGCATGTTTAGATTGGTTAACGAGCTCATCCTATCAGGTTATCATGAGTTAGTCTTACATGTGGTCCCCAACAATTAATGAATTACTTAGGGAGGGAAGCTAAAGCATTTCATTGGCGTAATTAGTGGGTGCTGATGTAAGGCATGCTATGTGTCACTTGATGGTTGACTATTAGTACAATGTGTAAGAAATCATCAATCATTATATTCCCTTCAAACTCACATTAGCACAAGTTTATTACACACGCTAAACTGTACTTATTGACCTCGAAGGTCGGATGTCAACAGGTTTAAATAGTCTCTACGTCAGTGGTATAAAACGCTTGATTCTTATGTGCTTTCTATTGGTTTCAAGATGACTGATTTGACCATTATTTGTATTAGTAGCACCACAACACTAATAAAGATTGTGTATCATTTTATATAGGTGAAGTGTTACTAATTAGACCTAACACGAAAGTGGTACACGGGATTAAGAGTGAATTGAGTAAAAAATTTAACAAGAAAAAACTAGGATGTTCTAGGAGAATCCTTGGTATGGAGATTAACATGAATATGTATAATTCGTGCTTATTTGATCATCAAACTCATGTGAAAGTTTTTTAAAAAACTTATCATGATTGTTTACAAACCTGCTTATGTACCTTTTAGCAACCATTTTATTTTGTTGAAGGAACAATCACCAACTAAGGATTAGGAAAAAGAATTTATCAGTAAAGTTCATTACTCAAATGTCATTGGTTACGTTATGTACCTTATGGTCTGCAGTAGGCCTGGCTTGACTTTTACTATTAGTGTGTTAGATAGGTACACATCTAATTCAGGTCCTAAATTATTGAGAAGCATTAAAGTGGTTATTTAGGTACTTGAAGGGTACTTTTGATGAGTGGTTAGTTTATAAGTTAGTTGTTGAAGGTGTGAAACTTCAAGGTTTTATGAATGCTGACTATAGTAGAGATAGAGATAATAGAAAGTCGACATCTTCTTATGTGTGTACTTTGTGCGACTCCAACAAATTTTTGTTATATCCACTATTGTGCCCGGGTAGCAGCCACCGATGGTATTAAAGAATCTTAGTGATATAGGGGTTTACTTAATGAACTAGCTATTTTTAAGTGATAATGTAGGTTTATGCATTAACTAAGACAGTTTGTTGACAGCGAAGGAAATATCCAAGCAAGGGAGTGACGGATATTGTGCTATCACAAATCTAAATTTTGTGCTATCAAAAAGGGAGTACCATCAATTAATTGCAGTGTAGTGCTTGTGGACAACGAGGTAGAAATATCCTTGGCACCAAGCATATTGGTTTTGGTCAGTAAATCACAAATGTACTTATGCTAAGATAGAAATAAACATGTGGCAATGGAGATTACCTCAACACCCAATAAAAGTAGAGTTGTCCCATGTATTTTAGAGAAGTGATAAGAATGTAAAATGCACATTTTTCCTTCCTTATTTTATGTGCTCGTATGATTATTTTGTGCTAAACTGTACTTATTAATCTCATATTTTGATTTAGGTAGCAATTTAATGGAGATGGCGTAATTTAGAAGAAATAGGTAAAAATGGACCAAAGTGAAAGGAAATGAAAGTTCAAGGATTAACGTGCAAATAAACAAAAGTAGTGTCGAACCAAATGATGGAGATTTGAGAGTACTAAGAGTCAATTGGTTGAAAGAAGACGTCAAATGGATGAAATATCATCAAAGTGTGATCACACATCAATTTCTAATTGAAATGTTATGCACCGATTTTCGGCCTCATATTGAGACCCATTTTTTACATAGAAAACAATCAAGTTGGAAGATGATATCTGAAGAAAATTTGTAACCCTTTAGTTAGCTTTCCAACACATCTTGAGTCGTCCCAATCGGACATCGGTAGTGGAAGATATGACCAAAATACTAGGCGTCTGCCTAGTAATAACCCGACCATATACTTCATTAACAGAAGCCAATATTTATGCCTGGGCAACCACTTCATTTTCTACTAGGCGCCCGCCTAGGCCAATTCGGGGAAAACATTTGGTTCTTAATTTGAATATAACACTTATGGAAACAAATCTTTCTACATTTTATAAACCCTAGGAGACGTCCAAAACGAGGAATAACACCTACTAACTATTTTTCTCTCTGTTATTTTTAGATTTTTCATGTGTAGCTAATTCTTGGAGCTTGATCGAAGGATACCGAAGCCTTGAAAACATTATAACCGTGAGGTCTATCTAGTTTCATTATTTATTTATATTTTTAGTATTGAATGTTCTTCTGCCCGTAATTATATGGTTGTCATGCTTGATTGCTAAAAAGGCCGATTAGTTTCTCATGTATTGCAATTTATAGCTAAATTAAATTTTAAATCTATAATTGTTTGATTCCTTTAACTTGTGAAGCACTAGGATTTGATGATTTTTTATAACAGAGATTATTGAATCTTAAGAAGAATGTTTAAATAGATTGAATGCAATCGCTAGTGTTTGTGTTATCTAGTTCATCGATTTCTCTATTATGTAAAGCTGTTATTAAATTGAATCTTGAGAGCTGGTCTGAGGTTATTTAATAATTAGGGTTAATTAGAACGCTGGTTTCTAACTAACTAAAATTAAGGAGAAATAAGAATTAATTCTAACGGTGAATATTGAAAATTAATTATTCTTTGTGAATCGATGATTGGTTATAAATCTCCAATGGTGGAAGTTGACTTAGATCAAGATTTGTTTTGTTGATTTAATACAACTCGTTAATTTACATTGTTATTGGATATAAGATTGATCTCATTACAAACAAAACCCCACAGTCATTGTACGGAGCATAAAATATTGGATTACATGCTCTTCGTTGAATCGACCCTTACTTCCACTACTATATTAGTTTAGAGGTTAAGATATTACATTTGGATGCCTACGACAGCACACACCAAAATTTGGCATCGTTGTTGGGGAGTTGTAATAATTTGTTTTTATACTTATTTAGTTGTTTATTTTATTTTTGAAAAAAAAAATCATAATTTTCTAGGTTTTTAAGCAATTTATTGTTTTTAGAAATTTTAGCATAAAATTTTATTTGTTTTCTTACTCTAGCTTCTTTTTAATTTGTTTTTCATTTGTTCTATTTGTTTATGTCCGCAATTTGATCTTCTAATCAAGGTGATTTGCAGTACGATTTGGAATTAGAAAAAACCTTGCACATGTTATTGAGTGACACTCGGCAAAATCTTGTAGAAAGCAATCTCAAACCCAACATCCTATTTGCAAATGGTTTTGATTTTGAAGGAGAAAAAATTATGGCCGAAAATAGGACTTCAAAGAAGATTGCAGCCCCTAATTTGATTTATCAATCTCTATGCATAACTTTTCCTAATTTAGATGACGCTACCACATTCGAGCTTAAATATGGACTAATGCATCTTTTGCCCACTTTTCATGGTCTTACAAATAAAAATCCTCATAAACATTTGAAGGAGTTTCATGTGGTATGCACGAGTATGAAACCTATAGGAAATTACTGAAGAACAGATTAAATTGAGGGCCTTTCCATTTTTTTTGAAGGATTCGGCTAAGGATTGACTCTATTATCTACCATCGGGAAGCATTACCACATGGGATGGAATGAAGAGGTTATTTTTGGAGAAATATTTTCCAAGTTCGAGGGCCGCAAATATTAGGAAGGAAATCTGTGGTGTAAGACAATATAACAAGGAGTCCCTACATGAGTATGGTGAGCAATTCAAGAAATTGTGTGTAAGTTGTCCCCACCATTAGATCAGTGAGCAACTTCTCATTCAATACTTCTACGAATGTCTTCTACCTACAAAAAGGAGCATGATTGACACTGCAAGTGGATGAGCTTTGGTGGATAAAACTCTCGAATGAGTGAGGAACTTGATTGCAAACATGGCAGCTAACTCTCAATAATTTGGCACTAGATTTGACCCCCCTTTTAGATAAGTTAACGAGGTAAATGTCTCATCCCTTGAACAACAAATAGCGAGTCTAACTACTCTTGTTCGTCAAATGGCCACAAGTAATGTGCAGACAACGAAGGCTTGCGGAATTTGCTCAGTATTGGGACATCCAACTGACACATGTCCAACTCTTCAAGAAGAACCCACTAAAGAAGTTAATGTAGCGGGTGGCTTCCCTAGACAACCAAAAAAGAATTATGATCATTTTTCAAAGATATACAACCCATGATGGAGGGATCGCCGTAATCTTAACTATGGAAATTCGAAACAAATCAACATGTGACTCAAAATCGCCCAAACTCTCAACAATATAAACAACCATATCCGCCTAAACAACAACATGGCCAATCTTCTAACTCTGGTATGTCTTTAGAAGATATTGTTAAGTCTCTTGCAACTAACACTTTCCAATTTCAATAGAAGACGAGGGCCAGCATTCAAGGTTTGGAAAATCAAATGGGTCATATGGCGACTGCAATCAGTTAATTATAGTCACAAAGTTTGGGAAAGCTACTGTCTCAAACAGTAATAAATCCAATGGGAAACACAAGTGCAATTGTATCGAAGAATGGCAAGGAAGTGGAAATCCCAATAATTGAAATCCCTACATCATCATAACAAGAAAAGGAGAAAAACATCACTGCGGAAAAGAGTGACCCAACTGACGATGATACACCCAAACGTAAGTTTCCTCCCTTTTCTGATTATAAACCAATAGCCTCATTCCTTCAAGATTTGGTAGAATCTAGAAAAAAATGATCCAAATATGGAACCTTATAAAACTTTTCGAAAATGTGAGATAAACATTCCCTTGTTAGATGCTATTAAGCAAGTACCCCGTTATGTTAAATTTTTGAAATAATTGTATACTATTAAGAGAAAGCAGAAACTGAAGGGGTGTGAAAATGTGAAAGTTGGAGAAAACGTGTCTGCAGTCATTCAAAGGAAATTTCCTACAAAATGCAAGGACCCAGGTATGTTTACTATCCCTTGCATGATAGGTAGCACCAAATTTGAGAAAGCCATGTTAGACTTAGGAGCTTCTATAAATGTCATGCTATATTCCATTTATACTTTTTTAAAACTTGGCCCCTTAATTAAAATTGGTAGTAATTCAATTAGCTGATAAATCAAATGTCTACCCAAAGGGTGTGATTGAGGATGTCTTTATACAAGTTAATGAATTGGTTTTTCCTACTGACTTTTATGTGCTTGATATGGAAAACAGTGACCAAACTAGCCCTATCTTGTTAGGAAAATCATTCTTAAAAACATCCAAAAACTAAAATTGATGTCCATAGTGGTACACTAACCATGGAATTTGATGGTGAGATAATTAAATTTAATATCTATGATGCTATGAAGTTTTTCTATTGATGATAATGATGTGTATTATATCGATGCAACTGATTATCTAGCACATGATGTTTTTGAACTTGATGGGAAGGATGAGTTGGAGTTTGATATTCGTAAGAGTGTGGAAAAAGAGAGTAAGAATTAACTTTGAGTCCCAGCTTGCGAGAAGCTATTGCAATGTTGAATTCTCTTCCAAAGTCACAGTAAATAAGTACGGGTTCATATGTTGATTTGTCTATTTCTAATGAAAAGCCTCTACCTTCTGTTTTGAAGGCCCCCATTCCGAATTCGAAGCCTCTCCCCAATCACCTCAAATACATATTCCTTGGAGCTGACAAAACATCGCCAGTGATAATTTCCAAAGAACTGACTACATTGCAAGAAGAAAAATTGGTGCAGGTCCTTAAAGACAATCGAACAACCATTGGTTGGACAATTGCAAACATCAAGAGAATCAGCTCATCCACCTACATGCATCGTATTTTGCTTGAAGGAGAAAAATATTCCCGTCAACCTCAATGAAGATTGAACCCACACATGATGGATATAGTAAAGAATGAGATCCTCAAGCTTTTGGAAGTTGGCATAATTTATCATATCTCCGATAGCAGTATGGTCAATCCAGTTCAAGTGGTTCCTAAAAAGACGAGGATAACTATGGTAAAGAATCATAACTATGAATTGGTTAGCACCCGTGTTCAAAATGGGTGGCGGGTTTGTATAGACAATAGGAAGTTAAATACTGTAACCCGAAAAGATCACTTTCCTTTACTATTTATTGATCAAATGTTTGAAAGGTTAGCTGGTCATTCTTACTACAGTTTTCGTGATAGCTATTCAGGTTATTTCCATATTACAATTCTCCTTGAAGATCAAGAAAAGACAACCTTCACATGTCTATTCGAAACATTTTCATACCGTCACATGCCCTTTGATCTTTGAAATGCTCCGGCCACTTTTCAACAGTGTATGGTAAATATATTTTCGAATTATGTTGAACAAATCATAGAAGTATTTATGGATGACTTTACAGTCTATGGGGATTCATGATAACTGTTTGCATAATCTTGCACTAGTCCTTAAAAGATGCATGGAAACTAACATTGTATTGAATTCTGAAAAGTATCACTTCATGGTAGAACAAGGTATAGTTCTAGGGCATGTTATTTCATAGGTAGATAAAGCTAAAATTGATATTATTCAATCTCTACATTACCTCGCCAGTGTGTGGGAAGTTCGCTCTTTTCTTGGACATGCAGGTTTATCAAGGACTTCTTCAAAATCGCATTACCCCTATGCAAATTGTTACAACAGGACATGGCTTTTGAGTTTGATGAGGCGTGCAAAAAGACATTCGATAAGTTGAAAGAACTGTTGACTTCTGTTCTAATCATTCAATCTCCGACTGGAACTTTCTCTTTGAAATCATGGGTGATGTAAGCAACTTCGCAATAGGCGCAGTGTTGAGTCAAAGAACTGTAAAGGTGTGTTATGCTATCTATTATGCTTCCAGAACTCTAAATGATGCATAAAGAAACTACACCACAACTGAAAAAGAACTCTTAGCTATTGTTTTCACTTTAGAAAAATTACGTCCTTATTTACTTAGTACTAAAGTGACTATTTATTCTGATCATGAAACTTTGCGTTACTTGATGAAAAAGAAAGAGGCGAAACTAAGACTAATACAATGGATACTTCTCTTGAGTGAATTCAACCTAGAAATCAAGGGCAAAAGAGGAATATAAAATAGTATTGCTGATCATTTGAGTCGTTTAACTAACGTGGATGCCGAGCTCCAATTGCAGGAAACCTTTCATGATGAGCAATTGTTCTTCACAAGCAAAATGTTATCGTGGTATGCAGACATTATAAACGTTTTGGTTATTAACACATTGCCTTCTGATTTGTCTAGGGCTCAAAGAGATAAGCTAAAAAGTGATGCAAAATATTATGTAAGGGACAATCCATACTTGTAGAAGCATTGGGCAGATCAAGTGATTAGAAGATGTTTTCCTAAAAATGAAATTACCTCCATTCTCACCTTATGTCACTAGCATATCACTCTTATGCCAGTGGAGGACATTTTGGAGCAAAAACGACAACAAAAAAAATGCTTGAATGTGGCTTCTATTAGCCATCTTTGTTTCGAGATGCCTACTCCTTCTTCAAGTCATACGAAAACTGTCAAAAAATAGGTAATATAACCCAAAGGAATGAAATCCCACAATCCGCCATACCTTTTTGTGAGACTTTTGATGTTTGGGGCAGTAATTTCATGGGACCATTTCCTGTATATTTTGATTTTGCTTATATTTTGCTTGCGGTGGATTATGTTTCAAAATAGGTGGAAGCCAAAGCCATCAGAACTGATGATTCTAAAGTTTTTGCAGATTTTATCAAGTCTAATATATTCTCCAGGTTGGGGACTCTGAGAGCTCTCATCAGCGTTGAGGCACTCATTTTTGTAATTGAACTGTGGAAGCTTTGCTGAGAAAATACCATATCACCCACAGGGTGTCAACTGCATATCATCCACAAACTAATGGACATGGGGAGGTATCCAATCGAGAAATCAAATCCATCATTGAGAAAACGGTATGCCCAAATAGAAAATATTGGAGCTTGCACTTAGATGAGGTTTTATGGGCATAGAAGACTGCATATAAGACACCCATCAGTATGTCACCTTACCGGTTAATATTCGGGAAACCATGTCACATTTACTGAGCTTCCAAGAGTTTCAACATGAAGATAGATGAGAGTGGAGAACACATAAAGTTGCAACTTTAAGAGTTGGAGGAAATTCGTAATGATGCCTATGAGAGTGCAAGAATTTACAGGGAGAAGACGAAGGCTTTTCATGACAAGATGATCTCTAGGAAGGAATTTGAAGTTGGTCAAAAGGTCCTCATATACCAATCGCGGCTTCATCTGTTTTCAGGTAAATTGTGTTCCCGTTGGATTAGACCATTTGTTATTACTAATGTCTTTTCTCATGAGCGGTAGAAGTCTAAAGTCTGGAAACCTCAAAGGTATTCAAGGTGAGTGGTCATGGACTCAAACCTTTCTATGAAGGTCTTTAGGTGGAGGACGTGACACAATTGGATCTCGAAGACCCATTCTATGCCGGTCGAAGGAAAAAGTAATAAGTTTAGCCAAAGACAATAAACAAAGACACTGTTTGGGAAGCAACCCAAAAGGTGTTTACTCTTTTACCTTTTTTTAAAAAAAAATTTACATTCTTCTTTAGTTAGTTATTTGCGTCAATTTCCTTGCATTACACTTTACATTGGGGACAATCAAAGAACATTATTTTTGAAATATAACAAATACATTGAAAAATCATTTTTAAACGTCCATCTTGGTTAGTCAATCTTGGGCTTTCAATTGGTATCAGAGCAAGGTGCTCAATTTAAAAGATTTTGCAATCTTGAGTAATGGCTAACCACATTTTTCAAAATATTGAGGGATATTCTACAAATCATCCTCATTTATTTGATAGTACTCATTATAACTATTGGAAGACTAGGATGATGATATTCATTCAATCAACAGATTATAATATTTGGGAAGTTATTGAATTTGGTCCATATGTGCCTAAAAAGGTTATTAAAGTAGATTGTAAACCGAATCAAATAATTTCTAAACCTTGATAGGAATGTAATGAAGAAGATAAAAGAAATTTGTCTTTAAATACTAGAGCAAAAATCTACTCTATTGTGCTTTAGATAGAAATGAATTTAATCGTATTAGTACATGTGATTCCGCTTATGATATTTAGCATGCTTTAGAAATTACTCATGTTGGAACTAGCAAGTGAAAGAAACTAAGATAAATCTCTTAGTTAAAGATTTTGAAAATTTCTTCGTGAAGGAGAATGAACCTATTTTGACATGATTACTCGCTTCACCGATATTGTTAATAGCCTCAAAGGCTTTGATCATAAATTTATTAATGGTAAGCTTGTAAGTACTCGAAAGAATGGAGCCCAATGAGAATGTTGATAGAAAATACCAAAGATATCAACATATATCAATTGGAAGAGCTCTATGGAACATTGATGACATATGAGTTAAATCGCATCGAGAAAAAGGAAAAACGTTGAAAAGCAAAGAAGAGGAAATGTGCCAACTTGCTTTTAAATTCGTAGTTGATGAAGGCACTTCGAGTGAAGGTGATGATCATGATGAAGATAAAGATGAGAGTCAAGAAACAATCGCCAACATGTGCTTCTTGGTAATCAATGATGAGGTAAACCCTATTGAAAAACTATCTTATGATGATTTATCTTCTTCTTATGATGAGATGTTTGAAGAATTTGAAAAAACTCGCCCTTAGTCACTCTATTCTTAAAAAGAAACATAAATTATTAAAGAGTGAAATGGAGAAAAATTTGAAAACCAAACAGGAAAATATTGACTATGATTCATTATATAAAGAAAAATGCTTTTTAAAGGAAAAAATAGAAGATTTGACAAAAATTATTTTTAAATTTACTCAAGGAAAGAAGAATTTTGATTTAATGTTCGGTAATCAAAAATGTGTTTTTAATAAAGGAGGCATTGTATATAAACTATCTTAGAAACAAAAATCTTTAGAAAATATGTTTGTTAAAGCTCCCACTTCCCCTATTTCAAATGTCACATGTAATTTTTGCAATAAAAATGGACATGTAACTTTTTATTGTTCTACCAAAAAGAGATTACATTTTGAAAGCAAACACAAGTGGATTCAAAAATCCATTAACACTAACTATCGATGACCTAAGGATGTATGGGTACCAAAAAA
This sequence comes from Fraxinus excelsior, assembly GCA_019097785.1. Lineage (NCBI taxonomy): Eukaryota > Viridiplantae > Streptophyta > Magnoliopsida > Lamiales > Oleaceae > Fraxinus > Fraxinus excelsior. The sequence continues at coordinate 4,195,195 of CM032632.1, forward strand.
ACAAAAATTGAATTATTTTTGTAGGTACCAAAAAACATAGAGAGCAATGGACCTTAGAAAATGATTGCTCAAAGCACATGACCAAAAATCAAGTTTTATTGTCAAGCTTCAAAATAAAGGACGGCGGTCATGATACTTTTGGAGATAATGAGAAGGAAAAATCAATGAGATTGAAATTTTTGGTAATTATTCATCTTCCTTTATTGAAAATTTTCTCTTAGTATATAACTTTAAACGTAATCTACTTAGTTTTAGTTAATTGTGTGACGAATATTATCATATCAAATTTTATCTTCCAAGTGTCTTATTAAGGATACTACATCAAAAGGAGTGTTGTTTATAGGAAGCCAAAATTAGTATGTTTATGTCATAAACATTGAGTTTGAAAAAGTGAAGAAAAATGTTTGTCACATTAAAAGATATTTGATTGAAGGGTAGAAGATTATGTCATATTTGCATGAACGTACTTCAAATATTTCCAAAATTTGTCTTGTTAAAGGTATGTCATATTTGAGATTTTTTTTAAAAAAAAAATAGAAAATTTGTTATGTATGGGAAACGAGTAAATGGTTCTTTTAAAATTAAAAAAAAACATTCTTCAACTACAAAATCTTTTTGATCTCTCAACATGAATATTTTTTATCATCTAGAATTACAAGCTTAAATGATAAACATTATGATTTCATCATTATTGATGACTTTTCTAGATTACTTGAGTTCCATTTTTTAACCTAAAAGATGAAGTTTTGAATGCATTTGAACATTATTTTTTTGTTCAAAATAAAAAGGGACGTACTATTACTACCATTAGAAGTGATCATGATGGAGAATTTGAAAATATTACATTTAATGATTTTTTGCAAAAAATTATGGCTATAAACATAATTTTTCGGCTCCTAGAACTCTTTAACAAAATGATGTAGTGAAAAGAAGAATCACACATTACAATAAATGATTAAAATCATGCTAAATGAAAATAGCATGACAAAATATTTTTGGACCGAAGCCGTTGACACTACTTGGTATATTGTTTATAGAGTTTCAATTAGATGAAAGAAAATACAAAGCCCCCAATGAGTTTTGGAAAAATAGAATTTCAAATATCGGTTATTTCAAATTTTTAGTTGCAAATGCTTCATTTTGAATACAAAAGAAAATTTCAAAAATTTTTATTTCAAATCCGATATTGAAATCTTGCTAGATTTTTCATCAACTAGCAAAGTTTATTAAGTCTTTAATAAGATGACTCTAGTAGTTGATGTTTCTATGCATGTTACTTTTAATGAAACTAATCATCTTGATCAAGAGAAAGGTATTGATAATGATATAGGTTTGGAGATTCCTTTTGAGCAAATAAAATCTAAAGATGTTGAAGATCAACACGAGGAAGAAACAAATGTGCAACTAGATCTTTTGAAGTATAAAGTGATCAATCTCTTCCTAAATAATGGAGTCAAACAAAGTACATCATGAACATGCTCAATAAGTTTGAAATGGAAGAGTTGAAATCAATGAACGCTCCAACGAGCTCATCAATCAAAATTGACAAAGATGATCAAGGTACTTCTATAAACATTACAAAATGTCGAGGTATGATCAAATCTCTTAATCGCAAGTAAACTCGATATTATGTTTAGTGTGTTTATATGCTATATTTCAATACAATACTCAAGAATCACACTTTAGTTCCATAAAACGAATTTTAGATATCATAATGGCATTAAGACATTACGTCTATGGTATTCTAAAAGCACCCAAAAGTGGGATATTGCATTCGTATTTGTGAATATGAATAATCAATCGATAAATTTTCTTACTAAGCCTCTAACACTTGAAATGATTTTAGGCATAATTGATGAATTTGAAGTACATGGTTAAGTTCTTGACTACATACACTTACTTATTCTTATCTTGTTAATTCATGTCCATCATATTTACATGTTTTCGTATGTTTTATCATCATTAAAAAAACAAACTGGACATCCGGCACAGAACGTTCAGATTGGCAGAACTTTTCTGCCAATTATATCAGACGTCCAGTACTCATAGCGGATGTTCGGTACTGAAACTTTTCAATTTCTTTTAAATCGCATTTTCCTCCATTTTTCTTTCATTTTCTCCTCCACCTCCTCTCGCCTCCCATCATGGTTTAAACTCATCTACCATACTCATCACTTTCACTTAATTTTTCTCTACCTAAAGTCGATTCTCAATCAAAAATGGTTCTCAAATTTCAATATTTCCGGCCCAAACACTCATTTTCTTTCAAAACTTGAACCTTAAAGCTCTTTTCCACATTTTCACTTCAAATTGTTCGAAACCCGTACTTTGATAGGTAAAAATGTCATTTTTTTTTTACTAAATTCACTTTTGATGCACCCGCATTTCACATTGGAGAATTTAAAAATAAAGCATAGGTTGAGTTTCGGTTTACATGTTAGAAGAGAATGCATACCCCCGGTTTACAATTTTATACAATGTAATGCAAATCATCTTGAATATGATATCACTACATTTTTATGCTATGGTTGACTTCTTTCTCGTATTTCTTTTTGCTTATGCCAAAAGGAGGAAGATGGATTACATGATTATGCATGATAGGGGGAAGATGGATTAAATGATTATGCTTGATAGGGGGAATGTTGAAAGGGGGAAGTTATAAACTGCGTGCATATTAAAAGGGGAAATCTTTTATTGTTTCATATAATTGTCTTTTGATCTTAAATGCTATACCTTTTTGCTTATGTCAAAAGGGGAAATGAAGGGAGATGATTATTGCATGCTTTGATTTAAAAATATAACATGCTTTGAATATATGATTATTGATTTGTAAAAGATAGGGGGAATATGAATTGCATGATATATTTATAATATATATTCATTTATCAATATGATATCAATTGTTCAATCTTACCTTACAAATCATCTTATTTGTCATAATCAAATCATCTTGTTTGATTATGTATTATAATGACTGCTTGAATTATGTATTGAAATGCAATGTTTTTCTTTGAATCATTCTTACGTTCTATAACTACCTTTTTGCTTATTATTACTGTACTTTTTGCTTATGTCAAAAGGAGGAAGAGATAAGATATAGATTTGCATGATTATGTTTAACAAGGGGAATATAAGTGAAATAGCTAGGGGGTATATATGTATACAATTTTATTCCTTATCAATTTGTTTAATTTGCACATTGCAAATCATCGTGTTTGTCATAATAAAAAAGAGGAAAATTGTTGATATATGGTTGACGTCTCGTTTTGATTATCACAAACAAATTGCGTTTATTTCTAACAAATTGATTTCGAGTGTCTATAGTGATTATTGTACAATAATAAAATTGAAGACACGAGGTTCAACGCCAAGAAATTTGCATGCAACAAACGACATGGAAACAAAATTGATCAAACAAGGTTATGAAGATTGATATTAACAAATTCGCTAAAAGATGTCTCAACAAGAATCGAGATAAAAGTTGAAGTACGTTCAAGCATGCACGTCAAAACGGTTCAAAGAGTTTAGACTGTTTACGATCATATGTGAAGGTAAAACATTTCAATACTTGACAATAAATTGTAAAGAGCTCAAGTTTTGATTTTACTTGTGTCAGAGAGCTTGGTAACGGGGGTGTAGATCATTGCATTGGATGTAACCTCCATAACTATATCGTTTGCACTCTCTATCCCATTTTACTCATCGCTTTTACTTCGTGCTACCTTCTCTCGCCTCCCATCATGTTTTAAAATCATCTACCATACTCATCACTTTCACTTACTTTTTCTCTACCTAAAGTCGATTCTCAGTCAAAATGGTTCTTAAATTTCAATATTTTCGGCCAAAACACCAATTTTCTTTCAAAACTGGAGCCCTAAAGCTCTTCTCCACAATTTCACTTCAAATTGTTCGAAACTCGTACTCTGATTGGTAAAAATGTCAATTTTTGCTAAATTCACTTTTGATGCACCCGCATTTCACATTGGAGAATTTAAAAAAAAACATGGGTTGAGTTTCATTTTACATGTTAGAAAAGAATGCATACCCCCAGTTTACAATTTTATACAATGTAATGCAAATTATCTTGAATATGATATCACTACATTTTTATGCTATGGTTGACTTCTTTCTCGTATTTCTTTTTGCTTATGCCAAAAGCAGGAAGATGGATTACATGATTATGCATGATAGGGAGAAGATGGATTACTTGATTATGCTTCATAGGGGGAATGTTGAAAGGGGAAAAGTTATAAACTACATGCATATTAAAAGGGGAAATCTTTTATTGTTTCATATAATCGTCTTTTGATCTTAAATGCTATACATTTTTGCTTATGTCAAAAGGGGAAATGAAGTGAGATGATTATTGAAAGCTTTGATTTTAAAATATAACATGCTTTGAATATATGATTATTGATTTGTAAAATCTTTGAATCATTCTTACTTTCCATAACTGCCTTTTTGCTTATTATTGCTACACTTTTTGCTTATGTCAAAAGGGGGAAGAGATAAGATCAGATTTGCATGATTATGTTTAACAGGGTGAATATAAGTGAAATAGCTAGGGGGGACATATGTATACAATTTTATCCCTTATCAATTTGTTTAATTTGTATATTGCAAATCATCGTATTTGCCATAATCAAAAAGAGGGAAATTGTTGACCTATGGTTGACGTCTCTTTTTGATTATCACAAACAAATTTATTTCTAACAAATTGATTTCGAGTGTCTATAGTGATTATTACAAAATAATAAAATTGAAGACACGAGGTTCCAGGCCAAGAAATTTGCATGCAATAAACAACATGGAAACAAAATTGATCAAACGAGGTTATGAAGATTGATATTGACAAACTTGCTAAAAGACGCCTCAACAAGAATCGAGATAAAAGTAGAAGTACGTTCAAGCATGCATGTGAAGACGGTTCATAGAGTTTAGACTTGTTATGATCGTATGTAAAGGTAAAACATTTCAATACTTGGCAATAAATCGTAAAGAGCTCAAGTTTTGATTTTACTCGTGCTAGAGAGCTTGGTAACGGGGAACGTAGATCATTGCATTGGATGGAACCTCCATAACTATATCGTTTGCACTCTCTATCCCATTTTACTTAACGCTTTTACTTTGTGCTAATTACATTGTCTCACTTATTTGCTTACTTGTGTTTAGTTGTCTTCGTTTACATGCATTTATTGTTTGATTGATCTACTTGCTTGAACTAGCTTACGATAATTAGTTTATCAACGTGTTTTTAACTTATGTGATTTTAGTTAATTATTCGAAAAAGTTTTAAAAACCAATTCACCCCCCTCTTGGTTAGCCAGTCTTAGGCTTTCATCATACACACAAACGGCTAGGTCAAAGCAACATATATATAGAAATAGGTTAGACTTTAGTTGGACAAGAAAGGGATTAAAATGGGCCAAGATCCAAGACCCTTTCAGTAGGTAAATATATATGGGACGTGAGCATCATTAATTTCTTAAATTACTTCCAACGGGTCCATGTTATTTTCAGATCGAGTCTTTGGACTTGCTTGTTAGTAATCAATTCACTATTGGCCGAGACTTGTGAAAATATATTATGACGTTCAAATCATCGTTCGAGAGTTATTGGGTATCAGAACCCAACACTTTTGATACCTAACTCACAAAATACAAGCATTTCGGAAATTCTCTTATATTTTCGCAAGCACGATATCAATTATCATTCTTGAATCCTGGACTAGTTTCAAGCTACAATAGAGAATATAGGATAATGAAAAGACATGTAGTACTTTATAGCACTTGGCAATAGAATCATCAATAATTTAGTTTATTTTTCTTCATTAATATTGTTCAATACTATCTTATCGAACATGCTTCAGGTGCCATAAATGAACAACCACGGACTCTCAAAATGGTAATAACATAGACATCAACATCATTCATTCTTTTCAAACAAACGCTATAAAATGAATAGGAAACTTGCAACAAAATGTCAATCTATGACCAACGCAATATATGTTTGAATGATACAAAAAACATGGGCCACAAAACTATTTTAAATTTTTAAACATCTAGCTACACAACTAACCAATCATCAGCTTATTAGATGAATAAACCATTTGTCAAGAACAAGCTGTTAGGAATTTACTTAATCATGCGCAGCGGGAATAAACAATTTTCAATTCCCAAACAATGATCTGCTTTATGTTTAGATAGAAACTGTGATAGAAATCATACATTTGATGAATTCTACAAACTCCTTTGCTTCACAAACTCCAATGATCACGATCTAAGATCCAATAGTGATCCACATAGAGAACAAGAATGATAACTAGGGTTTTCTTTTCTCCTGCTAGCAAGAATGAAATTAATTCTCTACCATTTTTCAAACCCTAACAGCCTATTAATACAAGTCCAAACGGGTTTGACACATCTCTTAACTTAACATGGTCCAACATTTAATTAATCAAATTAATTAAATCTGATTCATGAATTAATTAATAAGCAACCCAATTAATTAATTATCCAACACTTGTCAATTAATTAATTGGTAAATCTCATTCTTCTGATTCTCTTTTGTGTGTGACCCATTAGGTTCCCGATGCCTAACAACGTGAATTATTATTTTGATCTAATCAACATTGATAAATTAAAATACCCCTTTTAACTTATCATCAATTCACATTCGTCGTCCCAAATTGACATCCAACAATGTGTCGGGCAATACATGTGACGGGAAATGTCACATGGCATGACAAAACCAAACTTGTTCGTTTACCGTGAAATTATAATCCCTTCATCAATATGATCCGATCAATTACGAGATACGGATATGTGTCAATCTCAATTATTGATCATATCTTTTATCCTACTGTTAAGTCAATGTAAGTCGAAAACTTTTTTTCAACTTATGAGTTCACCTTGGTCAAGGATTTTATTATCAACTTAACTGGATGAAATGCAGATCATAATCTCTTACTATCTAAGAGTGACGAATCATCTATTGATCATTCACAAACTTCATATGATTCTTGACATACCTAAACGATGTCGTATTAGCGACCCTTGACAGAGAAACATCCGACATCACCAAAGTATGACTATCCTCATATAAGGCACTATGATGACCTCAAGTCAAAGGACCAATTCCACTACCGAACGTTGGAGATTAACCAATGATACTCAGATAGTTTTCCATGTGAATCTCTCAGCGGGTCTCCAATATTTTGTTCTATAACAAAACATTCACGTGTTCATTCAAGTGTCACCACACTTTAGCTTGTGAGATCAACTATTTACTTCATAAGTAAGAAATGCCACACGTGATGGTTTATCAGTAATAACGATATTCGTATCTCGTTATTACATACGACCATGGACAATTTAAGATTCAGTCATATGTAATTTCTATCTCACAATCACAACTCCTTGCGATTAACAAATCACCAAGACTTGAATCTACGGATTCTATTATTTAATTAATTAGAATATTAATTCAATTAAATAATAGATCTTGCCATAAATATGTATGGGTTATATATATACATTAAAAGTGTTTATGTCCAAAGTTGATTGGACTTAGGGCATAACACTTACAAACTCCCACTTGCACTAGATCTAATCCCCTATGTATCTTAAACCATAAGAGTCTACATGACGATCATATTTATGATGCGACAACTCTTTGTCAATGGATCTGCAATTTAATAACTTGTGGAAATTCGTTCTTTCTTTACGTTATTTCATTGTATTATCTTTCCAATGAGATAATACTGTCTTAACATATGTTTGGACCATTGATGATAAATTAGTTCCTTCGCTTGCACGATGACTCCATTGTTATCACAATATAAAAGCGTGTGATCAACAATGTTAGGAACTACTCCAAATTCATTAATGAACTTCCTGTTCCAAATCACAACTTTAAGCAATGATGTATAAGGCTTCTATTATTGAATCAACGGTTATTTTCGATTTGGAACCTTTCCAACATATCACTTAAGAGTAAACCAATATTCCAATTGAAATATGCTATCATTCTAGTTTGAATAGAAGTTAGCATCAGTGTATCCATGAAATCCAGTTCATTTTCTCCATATAAAATCTTCTTAAGATTTTATCTATATAGATCTGAATGAGCTAAGCAATCTTATAGATCTATCTCTATAGATCCAGCTATTTATCACATATCTATTATGAATAAATTATTCAACAACCATAATTTCAATAATCGAAATATAAAGACGTCGTTTCCTGTTAATAATATGTCTTATATATATTAATATTAGGAATATGACAATGCTCCCACTATCTTTTTGTAAACACAAAATTTGTCTTCATTTTTTATAAAATCAAACATTTTGACTTTCACATCAATTTGAAGATTTCAGTTCCAAAAGACTTATTTCAATCCATATTGACATTTTCCTTGTAAACTCATTTACAACCTATGGGTTTTAATCCATTAGGTAGGTCGGCCAAGGTTCAAACCTTGGTTACATACATTAAGTTCATATCGGATTTCATAGCATTCGTTATCTCAGCAAGTCAACACTTTACTTATGCATAATTATTAGGTTCATCATCCTCGATTAGTAATACCTGATTAGTAATCATGGATTTGTACCTTCCAGATGGTCGAATGATCCTACAAGATTTATACGGACCTGACGTGTCCTCAAGAGTCTCCACTTCTTGATCAAGAGTATGTCCCTAGCAGGTATGAGATCAGACTTATGTTCATCTACTTGGTCAACTATATTTGTGGATTCTTGAACTTTTTCAAGATTCATTCCGCTCCTACTGTCCTCTCCTAGAATAAACATTTTCTCTAGGAGTATGGCATGTCTTGAGATGAACACCTTCTTCTCAACGAGATTATAGAATTGATATCCAATTGTCTCTTGAATATCTCACAAATATATATTTATCGAATTTAGTCTCAAACTTATCCGATTCATTGCACTTCACATAAGCGTCACAGCCCAAACTTTTACATAAGAAAAGTTGGGTCTTCTGGCTTTCCATAACTCGTATGGATTTTTGTCAACCAATTTAGATAGGACACAACTTAGTGTGTAGTACGTGTCAATTAGTGCATGATCTCAAAACAATTTTGAAGTATTGCATGGCTCGTTCTTAGTTGCATTATATCTAATAGTGTACGATTTCTCATTTCAGATACACTATCATGTTGCAGTGTATGTGAAGGAATCCATTGCGTGAGAATCTCATTCTCTTTTAGATAATCTAAAATTTTACATTTTATGTATTCTCCACATCGATCAAATTTTAGTGTGAGAATTTATTTACCTATTTGTTTCTCAATTTCTAGTTTGAATCCCTTGAACATTTCAAGAGTTTCATACTTGAATTTCATCAATATACATGACCATTTCTGAAATAGTCGTCTAGTAAATCTGATGAGATAAGAGAAACTTTATCTACCATTAATTAACATGGGTCCACATACATCACTATGTATTTAGACTCAGTAATTATGTAGATCTTTCTCATTTTCAAGTAAAAGGAGATTTAGTCACTATGCCTAACGGGCATGATTTGCATTTGTCAAATGATTCAAAGTCATTTGACCCAAATATACATTTCCATGTAAGTTTGGAATTACATTTTCATTTATGTGACCAAATCTACAAAGCCAGATATATGTGTTATTCAGATTATCATTTTTATACCTTTCAATATCTATACTTATTATAGAATGCTTAATATTTAGAATATAAATGTCATTTGTAATTTACCATAACCATTAAGATCTTATCAAGATAAAAAAGAACAACAATTATATCAACAATTAAAATAATTCATGTCCAAACATTAAATTTATTTAATGCTCTTGGTAATGGTGAGAACAAAATAACATTTCTCTAATTCTAATATTAAGACTAAAGGCAATGGCAAGAAGTAGCTCTTATAAACAATGTAGCAACCTTTGCTCATTTTCAACATATAGGTCAACTTCTCCCATTTTACAGTGATTTACTTCTGTTTAGTTTCTGCATATTTATACAAATATGAGATCCATATCTGATATCCAGTACCCATGAAACTAATGAAATAGATATAAGCCTTGCAATTTCCTTTCCAATGACCTATCATTCCAAAATGATAGTAATGGTAATTAGATTTGGTATTTGTCCTTATTTGCTTTAACTGTCTTAGCCATCTTGGTTGTTTTCCTTAAACATTCTTTAGACTTCCTTAGAGGAATCTATGACTAAGGTTTGCCCACTACAAGCATAGATATTGGGCTTAACAATCTTAAGCATGTTCAACAACTCAATAAGTGTACATTCGAATTTATTCATGTTAAATTCATAATTAGTTATGAATAACTCTCTGGCAAATATTGCAGAACCAAGTCATACTTAGTTCTTTGTTCATGCCTGAACTCGATCGAGACAACTTCTCAAAGTAGTCAACGTCTTCAGCACACCAGCACTGGCTGAAGACTTCTGTCATTATGCACTAGTATAATCATGTGTTAGCATCTATGCTCTTATGTTGCTTTTGTAACTCGGGTGACATAGTCGCAAACATCACACATGTTGCAGTGCTATAGTCATCACTGTGTTTATTATAGTAGCCACATCTTCCTTTATTGAGTCGTTAACAAGTTTCTCTGGAAAGGGCTACTCAAGGACAACCAATTTTTCATTCCTAAAAACAATTCTCAGATAAATTTATGGAATTCATACTTGATTCCCAGTGGGCTGGGATCCCATTTGTTATATTAAAACCTTGAGTGTACTCAACAAGCTTTAATAAAATATTTGTGTAGATATTATTATCAATTGTATCTCTATACAACTCCCAGATCATTAAGTGACAACTCCTTGTCTTCACACATCTTATGTGTTAGCTTAACATGCCTCTAAAATTTATCTCATTAAGTGTACTCAACAAAAGATAAATTGTAGTTAAGTCTAACCATCATTCAGAAATATCTAATATTTCATAGTGTCAAATATATCTATAATAGATCAGCCTTGAGTGTACTCAACAAGTTGAGATTGATTTAGGACTCTCGTTTTTCACTATAATGATGGAATGTGAATATAAATATGACTTAATGTTTTAATATGCATCTAAAATTTACCTCCTTGAGTGTACTCAACAAAAGATAAATTTTAGTTAAGTCAAACACATCATTCATAAATATCTAATATTTCATAGTGTCAAACATATCCATAATAGACCAGCCTTGAGTGTACTCAACAAGCTGAGATTGATTTAGGACTCTCATTTTTCACTATAATGATGGAAGGCAAATAATAAATTGACTTAATATTTTGAACGAGGTATTTTGCATGCAAAGGTCTCATCGATTCAATCATGTATATATATGTACATATTTCATCAAACATGCAAATAAACATACATATAAGAGTGGATGATTATGGACTAATTCTATCTAGTCTTCCCGAACCATAAGGAAGACTAGTTGGTCAAATCCTAGGAGGTATTGCATTGAATTAATATCAATGCACCATCTCCATAGTTCCCTCCTCTTTTTGCATCTTCAATCAGTCTTGCCACAACTTGTATCCTATACTAGTGGCAAGCATACCTGAATAACATTGGACGCGCAGGCCCAAAATAATTACAATAATAACATATTCGCGTGTCCAAAATAAATTAAGAGCTCGCATGCCCATAAAACAACAAGAATAAAATAAACCATTCAACACATCCACATGGTCGAGTCCATAATCATCCACTAATTAAACATTCATCTAATAAATGAATTCATATATAATATCTAATATTATATGCAAACATGTTTCAAGCTTCTAGCAATTAAGGTCGTCTAAACTAATTTAGACAAATGGATCGGGACAATTAAATAATTAATTAATCAAATTACTCAATTAATTTAATTAGCGGGTATATTTAATTAAAATCAAATTTTAATTTTATATACCAAATTAGAATCTCATTCTAATTCCACTATTACAAGGCAGAACTATTTAATTAAAATCAAATTTTAACTAAATACAAAAACTAAGTCAAACTCTAATTCCAAGATATTAAGACGAACTTATTTAATTAAAATCAAATTTTAATTAAATATCAAATTAGAGTCCAACTCTATTTTCGAGAAAAAATTAGGGCAAGACAATTTAATTAAAATCAAATTTCAATTAAATGGCAAATTAGAGTCCAACTCTAACGGCAAGAATATGTTAGGGTGAAGAATTTAATTAAAATCAGATTAGGGTCGAACTCTAATTTAATTAAATTAACAGTTTAATTTATGATAAAACTCCTAAATAAAATAAAATTTAATATTTAAGTTAAAATCCAATTTTAACGAAAATATGAAAAGTTGTCAATTTTAAATAAAATTTTAAACGAGTCAAAATTGATAATATGGGTCAAAACCCATTTAAATTCAAATCTAAAACCATTTAAAAATTTTAATTCAAAACTCATTTTGAAATTTGCAAAATTGACCCCTGGTTTAAAATTACAAACAGAACCTTCGGATTTCATAAATTACGGAACAGGCCCTAAGTAAATAAATTGCTAATTGACCCTTTTTTCATTATTGTGGACGGGTCCCCAGAATTTCAGAAATCGCAGGGGAGACCCCATCCCCAAATGTCAGTCGTTCCTGAAAAACCCTAAAGTTTCACCCTATTTTTTTTCTTTGAGGCAGATCGTCGCCGCTGTCATACAACGGCAACATCTGCCGCTCGCAGGCAGCGTTCGTACTGCAGTTGACTGCAACGCACCCTGCAGCATCGGACGCTGCAAGGTCCGGCGACGCCGCCACCAGCCCTTCTGACCCGATCTATTGTTGTTGTTGTTATTATTATTATTATTATTATTTATTTTTAAAACTGATTTTACCAATGAAAAACATTTTTTCAAAAATTGCTAGAAACAAGAAAACTAACCACAACAACCTTTTAATTGTTATATCATGTAAACAATTTCTAACAAACATAAAGTAGGCTCTGATACCATTGTTGAGAATCTACTTAATCATGCGCAGCGGAAATAAACAATTTTCAATTCCCAAACAAGGATCTGCTTTATGTTTAGATATAAACTGTGATAGAAATCATACATTTGATGAATTCTGTAAACTCTTTTGTTGATTCGCGAACTCTAATGACCACGATCTACAATCCAAGCTGTCCAATTGTTCAGCCTCCAATGGTGATCCACACAGAGAACAAGAATGACAACTAGGGTTTTCTTTTCTCGTGCTAGTAAGAATGAAATTAATTTTCTACCGTTTTTCAAACCCTAACAGCCTATTAATACAAGTCCAAATGGGTTTGACCCATCTCTTAACTTAACCCGGTCCAACATTTAATTAATCAAATTAATTAAATCCGGTCCATGAATTAATTAATCCAATTAATTAATTCGAGCCTATTAATAAGCAACCCAATTAATTAATTATCCAACACTTGTCAATTAATTAATTGGTAAATCTCATTCTTCTAATTTTCTTTTGTGTGTGACCCATTAGGTTCCCGATCACGATGCCTAACGACATGAATTATTATTTTGATCTAATCAAAATTGATAAATTAAAATACCCCTTTTAACTTATCATCAATTCACATTCGTCGTCCCAGATTGACATCCAGCAATGTGTCGGGCAATACGTGTGGCGAGAAATGTCACGTGGCAAAACAAAACCAAATTTGTTCGTTTACCGTGAAATTATAATATGTTCGTCAATATGATCCGATCAATTACGAGATATGAATATGTGTCAATCTCAATTATCGATCATATCTTTTATCCTGCTGTTAAGTTAATATAAGTCGAAAACTCTTTTTTGACTTATGAGTTCACATTGGCCAAGGATCTCATTATCAACTTAATTAGATGAAATGTAGATCATAATCTCTTACTAACTAAAATTGATGAATCATCTGTTGATCATTCACAACCTTCATATGATTCTTGACATACCCGAACGATGTCGTATTAGCGACCATTGATAGAGCAACATCCGACATCACCAAAGTATGATTGTCTTTATATAAGGCACTATGATGACATCAAGTCAAAGGACCAATTCCACTACCGAACGTTGGAGATTAACCAATGATACTCAGATAGTTTTCCATGTGAATCTCTCAGGGGTCTCCAATATTTTATTCTATAACAAAACATTCACGTGTTTATTCAAGTGTCACCATACTTTAGCTTGTGAGATCAATTATTTACTTCATAAGTAAGAAATGCCACACGTAATGGTTTATCCGTAATAACGATATCCATATCTCGTTATTACATACGACCATGGACGATTTAAGATTCGGTCATATGTAATTTGTATCTCACAATCACAACTCCTTGCGATTAACAAATCACCAAGACTTGAATCTACGGATTCTATTATTTAATTAATTAGAATATTAGTTCAATTAAATAATAAATCTTGCCATAAATATACATTGGTTATATATATATATATATATATATATATATATATATATATATATATATATTAAAAATGCGTATGTCCAAAGTTGATTGGACCTAGGGCATAACACTTATACTAGCATCGTATGATATTAAAAATGGAAAAGAGTTTAGAATCGTAGGGCATGTTCTCTTTGTTATTTTTAAGATATTTTCAGTTTTCAATTTTCGAAAACATTGAAAACACGTTTACTTACCTATTTTTAGAAATGAATTTCCAAAGGGAGTTTAAAATATACAAAGAAAACGGAAAACGCTAAAAAAATTGATTTTTGTTGTTTTCAGTTAAAACCAAACCAAAACTTTTTTTTTTTTTTTTTTTTTTAAAAAATAATTTTTCAAAATGACAAAAAGAACGCGTTTTCAACAATATCAAAATGGACACTCAAAACACAAAATTCAAAATGAATTCAAAATTGAAAACTGAAACACGAAGAGAACAGCCCCTTAGTCTTCAAAGATTGCAACACTTAAGAGCTGCTTGACAACCATTTTGGTAGACAAAAAGAGAGTTTTGATTAGTATTTTTTAGAAGAATGCATGGTTAAAAAGTAAAATTAATTTGGTAAATGTGTAGAATATTTTATTGTATGAGTATGTGGTTGAAAATAGTCATGTAGCAAATCATAAAATAAATTAAAGAATGTCAAACATGCACTCAAGTAGAGAGGTGAACATATATAAATCTTGGGAGATTGCAGCACTCAACATGCGCCCAATTACGTCTGCTGAGCTTTGATACTCAAACTTGACATAACCTTCCTATCAGGGTCGATTTTTGAGAATTTTTAAACCTTTGCGACTATTTATTATGTGGTCCTAATACATAATTTCTTTTACAAACGTAATAATGTTAAATATTTAAATAAATAGCATAATTATATTTTAAATGAAGAGTTTATACAATCCAGAAAATAGAGTAGCAAAGTATTACATCTCTCACAACCCAAGTGATTATGCTAACGTAATATTAGTCTTCTCACATTTTGAGATGCAAAATTAGTAATCAAATTTCTAAATCAAAATTTTCCAACATATCTTTCCGATAGAAATCATAGATAATTCATTCAATCTCTCTTGCGACATGGTTAATCGAAAGTAAGACTTAATCAACTCCAACTTTGAAAAACTTTTTTCAATGGAAGCAACAGGGATAGGAATAGTCAATAGTACTCTGTAAACAACCCAAGCATTTACAAAACAACAATTCATTCTCTTAATATAATCTAACACATCAATTGCTCCATTAGTTTCAGTAGGTATGTCTTCTCTTAAAACTTTCAACTCAAAAATAATTCTACCAAACAATGTTAGAAACCATGTTATGCTTCAAGTAATTTTGAAGACAAACACTAGAACACTTCAAACTAATATCATCAATATATTTAAGCTTTTCCAAGTCAAATAAAAATTCAATAAAATCATTATATTTCTGAAATTGTCTAAATCGATTAGGTTTACAGAGTGAAGATGGGGGAAAATCAAGAATTTTATGGAGAAATGAAAAAAAACGATTCTTCAAATTTCTTAAGAAAAAAGTTATTTTGAAATGGGTTTTATCCATATGTCAATTTTTAACACTGCTATTGGCCACATGAGTTTTTTTGCTTAGGTGGATGGGTGGAATTGAAATGGATTATGGATAGGTAATTTCGTTTAAAAGGTGGGCAAACAATGAGTAACACTTTATTTTTGGTGAGCAAGTGTAACCCAAGATAAATGTGGGTGATGGATGATTTAATTAACTTGTTTGTAACCAATAATTGGATAATTTAATGCTAATAAATAATTTTATGGCCTATTAAACATGCTATTTGAGACTCAATATGTTATTGTGATTCACCAATTGTGTCTATTTGACTGTGACTTTGTATGATTTATGATTATTATGTGATTGTAATCATTAATTGTATTATTGTGAAATTATAGGTCACAAAATATGACCACTTGATTTTTGAAAAATTTCACGATTTTGTTATTGTTGAAATTGTATTTTGAAACCTTTATAGTTATTTATTTTTTTTCTTCATACTATATAAAAGTAAATATGGGATGGATTAAGCGAATAACCCGACAAGTATCAAAAAACTTTGTTTGGATATAATTTATTTTTCTGTTAATTTAGATTTCGAGATAAAAATGTGATCAAAAATTGTTAAGGCCCTATTTGATTTAGATTTTCTGAAATAATTTTTTTTGTGAAAAGTGATTTTATTAGAATTTGTGTTTAAAAAATAAGGAAAAATTATGAGTCCACTTGTAAAAATTATTTTGTGATAGATATGCAAATCTATGGAAATCCTAAAGGGAGAATACGAACTTATCAAGGAAAAAGTTATTAGTAAGTGATAAGAATAACAAGTTATAAACCTTATTGATAGATTAAGTCCCTGTTTGAAACATTTTTTTGGGTTAAAATGGGTTTTGGTTTTTTTTTTGGAAAAATGTGGTTAAAAAATAATGATATTTTTTTTTTATGTGTAAAATTATTTTATGGGAGATGGTGTGGTTGGAAATGAATTTTTAAAAAAATGGAGCCCAGGGATGGGCTAAATTAATCTTCTTTTCTAGAAAGAAATTTAAATACAATGAGATTGAATTCAGTTATAATTATTTGTACCTCGATCACCTTTATGTACTAAAATTCATTTTTACATTCTCTAATGTAAAAGTTAAATGACTATCAAGTCATATCACATGTCATCCATTTAAAATTGAAGAAAGTGTGAAGAAAAAAGAAGTAGCGATAGGAGTAGAGTATTGATTGGAGCATGCAATTAAGATTTGAGGTTCCATTTTAAAATATCAACCTTGTTAAGAGGAGTACCTCAAATTCTTATAAAATGATCTATATTTTCATCTTTTTTCGATGTGGGATACTATCTCTTAACATGCCCCTTCAAGATGGTGGCTCGTTTGAGCAGATCAATCTTGAAATCCATGTGCTCAATTTTTTGAGTCTTAATCGGATCGAATTACTCGTTGGAGCTTAACGGATTCTGATACCATATTAAGATTTGGAGTTCCATCTTAAAGGTCAACATTATTAAGAGGAGTAGTCCAAACTCTTATAAAATGATCTATATTTTCATCTTTACTTGAAGTGGGATATTATCCCTTAACACATGGTAAGTTAGTACGATATCACTCCTGAGTCCCCTTGGTCATTCCATTCGAGAGAAATAAAATTCTAAAATAACTATATATAGCTTAAACTTCTAAACTTGCGAGTTATTAATGAGTTTTTTGCACATTTCGTTTCGAAACTTTCAAAGTAATATAAATCTAGCCTAAACCAATTTTTTCAGGCAATAATCCATTAGTAATCTTCAATTAATTAGCAAAGTGTGTCCTTCCGTTGCTCTTGGTCGTTCAAGTTATGTTAAATGACGAATGTACTAGTCTTTTTAAATAATATTCATATTTTGTCACGATATTCATGATTGCTATTTCGTGTAATAGAAATGTTTTCATAAGGGAGATGACGTGAATACTTAAAGTGCTTACATACCCGGTTCTAGGAAGTCAATCCATGGAGGATGGCATAGTGGATAGTGACTTAGAACAACTTAATTCTCATTTTAAATATCAACTTATTTTTTTAAAAAAAATCATCATAATTATTGGACCCAAACTGATTTCTTGGACTAATATTTTTATATAGTATTAGGCTATTTAGATAATAAAGTCAAACTAAATAAACCAATTAAAAAATGCACTCTTATAATATCAAATAAAAATCTCAATACCATATCAAATAAAAGCCCAAATTACATACACATATTCTACACAAAATGTGACAGCCTATTAATGGGAATAATTAAGATTTTTTATAACAAAAAATTCGTAAAGTTGAAAATTTTGAATATATATATATATTAAGTCTACAAAACCGATTTTTTTTTATTAAAAAAAACTCTTAGTTCTAATACCAACTGTGACGATTCGAATCCTTGACTATTCGAGTGTCACTAAATAAAATTCGATTTTTTTTCATAGGGACTTAAATAGTACTCCATCCGTCTCACTTATATAGGCTTGTTTTGTGAAATCTTATTTAATGTTATTAGAAAAACAATTTTTGCCAAAACGTTTCCTAGTTTACTCTCATTTAATTATTAATAACCCAATCAGAATTGAAATGTTTTGGTAGGTAACGTCCTCATATCTGACTTACTAGCCTATCTATTGATAGATTCTAGTGCAACTTACTCTTTTATAGCCCTTAAGTTTGTATGTAAACTGGATGTTATGGTTGAATATGCACAATTCCCTTTAGTAGTGACAATGTCCGCTGGGGATATAGTGAATACTAATCACATAGTTAGAACAACAAGAATAGAAATTGATGGTAGATAATTGGAGATGAAATTGTATGTATTAGATTTGGCCAAATCGATGTGATTCTTAGAATGGACTGGCTATCCAAGAATCACGCAATGACTCGTTGCTTGGAGAAAGAAATGATTTTTCAAAGACACGAGGAAGATAAATTTTTATTATCTATAGCTGGAGGTGGAGGTGGAGATGGACCATTACCCCACATCTTGTCTGCATTGGAAGCACGACAGGTTGTACCATTAGAAAGCACTATGGGACTCCTGATATCTGTAATAAGTAAGGAAGAGAACAATAGATTGATAGTAGACAAGGTTAGGGTGGTATATAAATATCCAAAAGTCTTCCCCGAGGAGTTGCATGGCATGCCACCAGAATGAAAGGTAGAATTCACAATCGACCTTACTCCTAGCTAGACACCTACCTCCAAAGCCTCGTATAGAATGGCACCTAAAGAAATACAAGAATTGAAGGCACAATTGGATAAACTATTGGAAAGAGGTTTCATTCAGCCCAGTGTATCGCCATGGAGAGCATCAGTATAATTTGTTAAGAAGAATGATGGGTCGATGAGGATGTGCATCGATTATAGAGAATTGAATAGAATCACTATCAAGAATAAGTATCATCTTCCCGAAATTGAGGATTTGTTTGATCAGCTTAGAGGTGCAGTGGTGTTTTCCAAGATCGATTTAGGTCTGGTTATCATCAGTTGAGAATCAAAGCTAGTGATATCTCTAAGACCGCTTGTAGAACTCAATACGAACACTACAAGTTCTTAGTTATGTCATTTGGGCTAACTAATACTCTTGGAGTCTTTATGGATTTGATTAACCGTGTTTTCCACAAGTATTTGGATCAATTTGTTATCGTGTTCATCGATGATATCCCAATCTACTCAAGAAGTAATGAGGAGCATTTAAGGATTGTGTTGGAGTTTTTGAAGAAGGAGAAGCTTTATGCCAAGTTCAGAAAATGTGAGTTTTAGCTGGAGTGAGTAGCATTCATTGGACATATTGTCACGGCATGAGGGATCAAGGTTGATCCTAATAAAGTGGAAGTAGTGTTGAATTGGTCAAGGCCAACAAATGTAGGAAAAATTTGTAGTTTCTTAGGCTTAATAGGATACTATCAAAGGTTCATTGAAGGATTCTCCAAAATATCAAGACCGCTGACATAGGTAACACGTAAAGGTGTAAAGCTTGACTGGACAGTGAGGTGTGAACAAAGCTTTGAGGAATTAAAACAAAAGTTGGTGAATGTCTGAGTGTTAATCGTACCTAATGGGTTAGGTGGTTTTGTGATCTATAGCGATGCATCGAAGCAAGGTTTGGAATGTATCTTAATGCAACACAGTAAAATGGTAGCCTATGCATCGAGACAATGAAAGCTACATGAACAAAACTACCACATGCACGACCTAGAACTTGCCCCAATGGTCCATGCATTAAAGATTTGGAGGCATTATCTTTACGGAAGTACATGTGACATTTATACGGACCACAAAAGCCTCAAGTACATCTTCACCCAGAAGGAGTTGAATATGAAATAGATAAGGTGCCTTAAGTAATTAGGGTTACAATTGTGAAATTCATTATCACTTAGGCAGGGCGAATGTGGTAGCTGGTGCATTGAGTCAGAAAACGACAAGTCAATTAACTATGTTGACTACGCAAGAACTACTATGGAGAGAACTTTAGAGATTGAATCTTGAGGTTGTCATAACTCAGCCAGGTGTGGTCGCTCGAGTGGCAACTCTCTCTATCCAATCCACACTTCATTGCAGAATTAAAAGACATTAAAATGGTGATCAGCCTTTTGAGTATATCAAATCCGAGATTAACTTAGAAAAGTGGAAGGATTTCACCATAGCTGAAGATATAGCATTATATTATCAAGGACAGATGTGCGTACCGAATTTCGAGGAATTGAAAAAATAGATTCTTGAGGAAGCTCACTCTTCTCCTTATTCAGTACACCCGAGAGGCACAAAGATGTATAAGGATTTGAAGGCAGTATTTTGATGGGAAGGCATAAGGAGGGATATAACTGAGTATTGAAAGCCCAAGATTGGCTAAACAAGAGGGGGATGAATTGGTTATAAAAAGTTTTTTGTTAATAACTCAAGTTTTAATATAATAAGTGAATAAATAATAGAAGACAACTAAACACAAATAAGCAAGTAAGTGGAACAACGTAATTTGCACAAAGTTAAAGTGTTAAGTAAAAGGGATAAAGAATACAAACGATATAGTTATAGAGGTTCGATCCAATGCAATGATCTATGTCCCCAGTTACCAAGCTTTCTGGCACGAGCAATGCCTTTTTCAATATGTTGATTGACTTATGGTGCAATCCAACCCTTTACAACGCTTTTGGTGACTTACAACCAAGGAGCACCGATCCTTTTACAACGTTGACCTTTTCGGGATCTCAACACGACCCACACTATTGAGATTTTCGGGACCTCAATATGACACATACATCGACTTACAACAAAGAGCACCGATCCTTGGTACCTACAAAAATAATTCAATTTTTGGTCTTTGGTACCCATACATCCTTGGATCCTCGATAGTTAGTGTTAGTGGATTTTTTAATCCACTTATATTTGCTTTCAAAATTTAATCTCTTTTTGATAGAAAAATAAAAAGCTATATGTCCATTTTTATTGCAAAAATTATATGTGAAATTTGAAATAGGGGAAGTGGAAGCTTTAAGAAAGAAATTTTTAAGAGACTTTTGTTTCAAAAATGATTTATATTCAATTCCTCCTTTATCAAAAACATATTTTTGTTCACCGAACATTAAATCAAAATTTTTCTTATCTTGAGTAAATTTGTAAATAATTTGAGTCAAATCTAAAATCATTTCTTGTAATGAAAAATTCTCCTTAATTAAAGAATCATAATCGATTTTTTGCTTTTCAAAATCATTTTGAATTTTTAAACGTTTATTTACCTCAATTTCCAATAAAGAATTTTTCAATTTAAAGCAAGTTTTTCAAATTTTTTAAAAATTTCATCATAAAATGTAGATAATTCATCATATGAACAATTCGAATTTACCTCATCATCAATAGTCATGAAACACATGTTGGCAATTTCCTCTTGACTTTCATCTTCTTCATGATCATCATCTTCACTCTCATCCCATGTTGATTGAAGGGCTTTCTTTTTGATAAATCTATTCTTCTTTTCGTCATTTTCTTCTTTTTTTTTGGAATCGATGATTTTTGTGAAAACCTTTCCATTTCTTAACAAGAAGAACTAGATCATCAAGTTCTACATCATTCATATTTTTTCTTGAAGTGTCTTCATCAACTGCAGATTTAAAAGAAATTTGGCATATTTCCTCTTCTTTGGTTTTCAACGTTTTCTACTTTATCTCGGTGCGATTTAACTCATATGTCATCAATGTTCTATAGAACTCTTCCAATGGATATGTGTTGATATCTTTGATATTTTCTATCAACACCTCAATGAGCTCCATTCTTCCGAGAGTGACCTAATCATTTTACTTACAAGCTCACCATTAGTAAATTTACAATCAAAACCTTTGAGGATATTAACAATATCAGTGAAACGAGTGATCATGTCAACAATAGGTTCATTCTCTTTCATGAAAAAATTTCAAAATCTTTAACAAGAGATTTATCTTAGTTTCTTTCACTTTACTAGTTCCAACATAAGTAATTTCTAAAGCATGTCAAATTTCATGAGTCGAATCACATGTACTAATGCCATTAAATTCATTTATGTCCAAAGCACGATAGAGTATATTTTTGGCTCTAGCATTTAAAGACAATTTTCTTTTATCCTCTTCATTATATTCGTCTCTACGTTTAGAAATTATTTGATCTGATTTACCACCTTCTTTAATAACCTTTTCAGGCACATAGGGACCAAATTCAATAGCTTCCCAAGTATTATAATCTATTGATTGAATAAATACTGTCATCCTAGTTTTTCAATAGTTATAATGAGTACCATAAAATAAAGAAGGAAGATTTGTACAATACCCCTCTAGATTAGGAAAGATGTGGTTAGCCATTACTCAAGATTGTGAAATCTTAAAAATTGAGTACCTTACTCCGATACCAATTAAAAGTCCAAGATTGGCTAACCAAGAGGGGGGTGAATTGGTTATATAAAAACTTTTTCGTTAATAAATCAAGTTTTAATATAATAAGCAAGTAAATAATAGAAGACAACTAAACACAAATAAGCAAGTGGAAGCGTAAAGTAAAAGTGTTAGAAAGTCCAAACGATATAGTTATGGAGGTTCGATCCAATGCAATGATCTACGTCCCCCATTACTAAGCTCTCCGGCACGAACAAGACCTTTTTCACTATGTTGATTGACTTATGGTGCAATCTAATTATTTACAACGCCGGTGACTTACAACCAAGGAGCACCAGTCCTTTTACAACGTTGAGCTTTTCGGGACCTCAACACGACCCACACTATTGAGCTTTTCAGGATCTCAATATGACATACACGGTGACTTAGAACAAGTAGCATCGATCCTTATACAATGTTGATCTTTAAGGGATTTCAACACGACCCACATTTTATCAAAGTGATTTTACAATGAAATTCATCTCTTGATAAATAATATAAAGAAATTAAGTACTAAGAGAGGTTAACACTTCAATGAATAGTAATAAATGATAGCTCAAGTGTTAGATGAAATTTTTTGATGAATATGATAGTTAAAAATTAGATTCAATCAATCAAAGAGTTTCAATGAGAAGATGAAAAGATAAATACAATGTAGATTCAAAAATCTTCTCAAAAAATATTTCTCTTTTAATGGATGATTGTAATAAATTAAGTGCTAAGAGAGAAATGAGAAAATTTGATGAATATAATGATTTTACAAAATTTGTTCAATCAATCAAAGTTTCAATATGAAGAAGAAGAAAAATTTATGCAATGTAAGTACAAA
The DNA here is from genome assembly GCA_019097785.1 of Fraxinus excelsior. NCBI lineage: Eukaryota > Viridiplantae > Streptophyta > Magnoliopsida > Lamiales > Oleaceae > Fraxinus > Fraxinus excelsior. The sequence continues at coordinate 4,218,949 of CM032632.1, forward strand.
AAATCTTCTTCAAAATATCTCTTTTTCAATGAATAATTTGTGATAAATTAAGTACTAAGAGAGAGAAACTTTGAGGAATATTATGTTTACAAGTTTGATTCAATCAAAGTTTCAATATGAAGAAGTAGAAAAGTTTATGCAATGTAGGTGCAAATAATATTTTTCAAATGAAAAACTTTGATAATAGATTTTCAAAAGTTCATTTGATCAAAAAGTTTTTCAAAACTAAATGGTTTCATAATAATAAATGAGATGAAAAATCAATATAATTTTGCTTAAAAGTATCTCATTTGAATGTTCTTGAGTGTTAAAATGAATGGCAAGTGAGTTGGTATTTATAGGAATCAAAACACAATAGATTTTGCACAACCGGACGACCATCAGGATGTCCACCACTCATCCGAACGACCAACTAGTTGTTTCAGTCAGAACGGTCAAAAAATGACTATTAGGGATGAACCGAACGTCCATCTAGACGTCTGGATTGATAGAAGTTTTTCTGTCAAACCGGACGTCCAGTTGATCGTTGACTTTTTTTTAGAGACGTGATCTAAGTTTAAGTATTACTTTGAAAAATCAATATTACTTTTGATCAAAAATATTTTATGCAAGTGATATGAAAATAACTTTGTGCACAAAATTATTTTTGAGCAATACCTTTACATATGATCTCAAAAGCCTAGTTTTTTATCTTGCTTCAAAGTTTCTTTTATGTTTGGCTCTTAAACTCTTGATCTTGATCTTTCTTGACATTTGGCTTTAATGCTTGACTTCGATCTTGATCTTCTTCATGAGCCTGATTTATAATGTGTAGATTTTGACAATGCTCGATTGATTTTTACATTGAACTATCATCACTCAAAATCAATTGTTAGAAACAATATTAATCTTGTTTGTTATGATCAAAACATTAAGGATAAAATCAACCATAGGTCAACAAGTATGTCAAGAAATGTTTGGTATGTCAACAAGTAAAGTCCGAACACCAGTGACCGTCAAGGTTACTTAAACTATTGGAAGTCCCAGAGTGTAAGTAGGAGCATGTAACTATGGACTTCGTGATTGGTTTTTCAAGGTCAGCAAGAGGTCACGATGCTATTTGGGTCATAGTGGATCGACTAACCAAATCGACTCATTTATTGCTGGTTCGGATGACGTTTACTATGAACCAGTTCGCATGTGAATGAGATAGTAAGGTTACATGGTGTACATGTTTCTATTGTATCGGATAGAGATCCAAGGTTCACATCGAACTTTTGGAAAAGTCTACACCGAGGTATGGGAACTAAACTAAAGTTTAGTACATTATTTCATCCTCAGACGGATGGGTAGTCTGAGCGAACAATTTAAACATTAGAGGACATGCTTTGAACTTGTATACTCAAGTTTGGGAGACAATGTGAAAAGCATTTACCATTAGTTGAGTTCTCATACAACAATAGTTACCACAATTTAATTGACATGGCACCATATGAGGCATTGTATGGGAGAAAGTGTAGATCACCAGTTCATTAGGACGAAGTCGGTGAACGAAAGATTTTAGGGCCATAGATTATTGATAAGACAGTGCATGCAATTAAGAATATTCGTGCCAGCATGAAAATTATCTTTGATAGACAAAAGAGATATGCAAATAGAAAGAGAAATGGTCTAGAATTTTCAGTTTGTGACAAGGTATTCCTCAAAGTGGCATCAATGAAAGGAGTGCGACATTTGGGCAAGAAGGGTAAGTTGCGACCAAGGTTTATTGGCCAGTTGGAAATCTTACAACGTTTCAAGAACGTCACATATCATTTAGCGTTATCACCAAAAATTTCAGTTGTACATGATGTCTTCCATGTGTCAATGCTTAGGAAGTACGTCCCTGATCCGAGTCATGTGGTCAACCACCAATCTATTGAATTACAGCGATATTTGAGCTATAAAGAAGTAGTACCAATAAAAATTGTTAATCAGAAATTTCAAACCCTTCGAAACAAGGTGATCCCACTAGTCAAAGTACAGTGGCATAATCACTCGGTCGAAGAAGTCACGTAGGAGCAAGAGGTGGAGATGCGGGCCAAGTACCCACAGCTTTTCGATGAATTTCAAGGTAAATTTCGAGGACAAAATTTATTTTTAGCAGGGTAGATTATAACACCCGCACCTGAATTACTGGTGTAATTATGAGAATTGAAAATTTAGGGTCTCATTTGAGGGTTAATCCATCTTTAAGGACCTTGTAGCAAACTTAGAATAAATGTCAAATCCCACAAGGTTTGCTCTTTGAAAAGGGGTTGAATGTTTGGTCAAACGCTTATATAAAAATCCTTGATATATGTTTTTTGTCATATCATGATTGACCAAATATTGGGTAATGTGTAGTGTGAATAAATATGTATATAGAATGTAGTATTCACATGAGGAATGAGGGAGAGATTCTTGCTCATTTCACAAATTTCAAGAAACAATTTTCAATGCTAGAATTAATAGTCTTCCCACCATCATGGCTTTTTCTTCAATGATGCATGTCTAATCTTGTCATGTTTAAACCCCTCATTCACATTCACACGCTACCACTCACTATTATTTTTTTAGTCCAAATAATATACATACATACACGCACATAGCCGAGGTAGAAATTGTAGGATGGATCAAACAATTTTATTCGGTCTCTATTACTCTTTCTTTTAAATTTCACAGTAAATACGCTACCTTTATTTGGATTATTATTATGTTTCAAGAAAATCATTATGGGTTACATATGGTACGATATGATTATGATTATGTTAAGGGGACTAGAGTTTAGTAGTGCTACACATAAAAATTCTTACCACCTATGTTCGGTAAAATTCTTGTGTCTCCATTATGTTGATTATGATTATTAAGCTCATTTAAGTTATACACAATAATAATCCATGGCGTACTTATAGGGATTTTATAAATCTCACTCTATGATATTTTTCCCTTTCAAGCAATTGTTCAAGGCAGTCAACGTGGAGATGGCAATGGGTTATGATTAATAAATTATATTGGGTTTGAAACACAACTTTTTAAGTTTCAATTTTTTTCAAGACATTATTTAGGCTATGTTTTACGTCAATGCATTATTTCACAATACATTATAGAAGTTAAAACCTTTTTTTTTATTTACTTAATGAGTAAAAATCGTTTCTAATTACAATTTAAATCTCTATGAGAAAATCGAATTTTATTTAGTGAAACTCGAATAGTCAATGATTCGAGTCGTCATAGGGATGTCCAAGAAGCTTGTGTCATCCCTCAATCGAAGTCCGCTCATGCACGTAGGCAACTAGTTTTGTACAAAAATCCTCCAGTGAGTTAGGGAATGTGCAAACACCATTTTCATATACACCTCTGTGTAGGATCGCCCTCGTGATCTCATCCTTCACAAGGAAATAAAAGGGTTGAAATTCATCAAAAACATGATTTTGTAATGATGAACATAGATCAAATTTTTGTATATACTTGGAACATAAAAGTGTATTCTCTAAACGGAAGGTGATGGTAGATACGTAAAGTACCACATAACCAGTATGTTAGATGAGCAAACTTGATGCATCACCAATCACAACTTCATCAGTGCAATCATATTCAAAGTGAATGGAAAAATTTGCCAGATCACCCATGATATTGTGAGAAGTATCGGTCAATTAGCTACTTATTGTCTATGGTTCGAGAAGTGGAGGTACAATTCATGGTGACATCAGAAGTGTTCAGCCTCGAGCAATTTATGGCAGTGTGGCCCAGTTGATCACAAAATTGACACTTGAGCTAATAGCAATGCTGACCCATATTGGAACAGCCTATGGAAGTAGGAAACCTATAGTCATGAGATGAGCCACTATTGTGGCGACTGGGCCAGAAGAGCAAGAAGGGCCATTCGACTTATAAGATCCTCTTCGTTGAATATGCCCAGCCAATGTGTTTGAACCAAGGTAGCGGTGCGTCTAGTGTGCGGTTACCAATTCCTGGGTGACAGTTTCAAGGCAGTACATGTAGCTTTCATAGTCGACGAGGAGATCATGGAGCACTTCAAACGCGATGGAATGTTTCCGAGCTCGAATTGGGCAGCAAATTCGTGGAAGTCGGGACCTAGATCGTTGAAGATGTAGAGGGTGAGATCATCATCAGATATAGAGTGGTCTATGAGAGAGATTTCATCTGCAAAGGCCTTTACAGTATAGAGATAATCTAGTATGGTCCAATTTTCTCTTTGAATCAGGGTAAGCTAATCCTTAAGTTGCATTGCTCTTGTTGACCCCTAAAAATGGCTCTTACGTGGCCAACAGGACAAGTCTTCAAGTCGGTCCTTCCCTGCCCAATCAGCACAGCGTCAGTCACCCTGCTGACCTTCTCCCAGGGAGATGGGAGCGGCCATGGGCACTCCGATGGTCAAGTCAGTATAAGAATCAACCGGAATAGGGGTCACCAACGACAGAGTATGGGCCGGGCGGCAGTTGACAAATGTATTTTTATGGGGGTGCTAATATGCGAGGAAAAGAGAATGATACCAAGTTTTTGTATTATGATGTCCTAAAAATTGAAATCCCATCTCTTTTTCGAGCACAAGGGTGTTGTATTTATACTAAGTGTCGAAGGAGGAAGGCCGTCAGATGGGAAGACACGTGTAATCAGTTCCTTAGGGCTTGTCCCATCCTAAGCATCAACCTGTCTTTTCATAGGTTGGCTGACATTGAATGCATCTGACCGAATTGATCGTTTAGGTCCTGCCATGTGTCCCATCAGTAAGTAATTTGACTTTGCGAAGATATCCATGTAAGGGATCTTTATTAGGAGCGAGGCAGGAGTGGCGTCTGTAGAAATGGAGTGCGGGCCTTTGCATCAGTGGTGTGCTAGTGATGAGTTCGGTTCCTTGCCCCTAGTGTAATCGGATCGTCCCATGCATAATCACCTCAGTAGCCACGTGGTGTGGCATGTGCCACTATGCTGACACGTGGCGAATGAGGTGTAGGGTCGGATCAGACCCGTAACAATAGTCCCGCAAGTCCGTTTATGGATATTTATATGGTGCAAGGACTTTCAAATTAGTTGTCGGTAGCCATGGGGATAAGACGATAGGAGTTGGCAACTCTTGGGAGAGCTATAGCAATGCAAAGTTCTTACGGCCGAAGCGATAGGAGTTGGCAACTCTTGAGGGAGCTGTAGCAACTTCACATTCTGTCCTGGCCGAGGTGCTATGGGTTGGCAGCACTTGGGGGAGCTGTAGTAGCGAAAGGTTCTTGCGGCCGAAGCGATAGAAGTTGGTAACTCTTGGGGGAGCTCTAGCAACTTCGCATTCTGCCCTGGCCGAAGTGCTATGGGTTAGCAGCTTTTGAGGGAGTTGTAGCAACGTAAAGTTCTTGCGTCCAAAGCGATGGGAGTTGGCAACTCTTGGGGAAGCTGTAGCAACTTTGCATTCTACCATGGCCAAGGTGCTATGGGTTGGCAGCTCTTGGGGGAGCTGTAGCAACGCAAAGTTCTTGCGGCCGAAGCAATAAGAGTTGGTGACTCTTGGAGGAGCTGTAGCAACTTTGCATTCTACCCTGGCCGAGGTGATATGGGTTGGCAGCTCTTGGGAAAGCTATAGCAACGCAAAGTTCTTGCGGCTGAAGCAATATGGGTTGGCAACTCTTGGGGGAGCTGTAGTAACTTCACATTCTGCCCTAGTCGAGGTGCTATGGGTTAGCAGCTCTTGGGGGAGCTGTAGCAACGCAAAGTTCATGAGGCCGAAGCGATAGAAGTTGGCGACTCTCGGGGGAGCTATAGCAACTTCGCATTCTACCCTGGCCTAGGTGATATGGGTTGGCAGCTCTTGGGGGAGCTGTAGCAATGCAAATTTATAAGGTGATGGGTTCGGAAAAGACAGCTTTGGGTTTTGTACCAATGATTTGAAAGCCTTCGCGTTTTCCCAATACACGCAAAATGGAGGCACCTGTTGTTTCCAAGGCACGCCTCTTTTGCCATGAATTGTAATGATGGTTGGTGGTTCTCCATATCTCGGAGCAACGTGTCTAAATTGCACGTGAATTTTACTGCTTCATCAGGATTGTTCATCTCGATGATCTTTGAATTTAACGGTGATCTAAAGGCCTTGAGCTTGGATGGCTCAGATATGATTGGGGTTGATCCAACGGCTGGGGCGAGCCCTGAGATGCCTATAAAAGGCCCATTCTTTTCATTTTGAAGCTTTTACCTTCGCGACATACAACATTAGAACAAAAAGGAAAAGACACATGTAATCTCTTTGCATTTTCTTCTCCGGCGAGTTTTCAGGTTTTCGACGGTCATTCCATCAACTTCGACAAGCGGGGGTCTCTTGCGTTTAACTAGGTAATAACCATTCTTCAGCTTCATCTTTATCTTTTTGTTCTTTTCAAACTTTTCTTGGGATGGCAAGTGAACAGTCTGTTGTGAGGGGAAGTGGGGAGGGGCGAGGAGATGAGGGTTCTGTTTTGAGAGAGCCTTTAGTAGTATCGTCGAACGAGCTGAGTAGGGCCATCATGGTCGGGGAGAATATTTGGAGACGACCTACTTCTCCCGTAGATACATTCGTTCAGTGGGGGGCGTCAAACTACCCTTCTGCAGTTACTTCGGAACAGCTAGAAAGGTGTAGGACAGTATTTAGGGTCCCCCACAACATTCAACTCATCCTTCCTGAACCGCATGAGAGGGCATGTTATCCTAGGCAGGGGTGTGTAGCGGTGAGTGACAACCTGCTCCGAGCTGGGCTAAGACTACCCTTCCACCCCTTATTTAGGCTAGTACTTAGGTCCTATTGGTTGGCCCCGACCCAGTTTAATCCGAGCTCATGGTCCCAGATGGTAGGGACCTGGATACTATAGCGTCGGGCCAGCCTTGGAATGGACATGCCTTTCAGCGTGTTCCATTCCATTTTCTTTCCAAAGGTTATCACCGGGGGAGAGGGGGAAGAGCCGAGGCTGGTACTACCTAGCCCCGTGGGGGTCACACTCTCCATTTCTGCATGGTGCGCCTTCCTCAATCAAAGGTTGGAAAAGCTCATGGTTCTGGGCTTCGGGCCGATGGGATACTATGGAGAACGATCCTATGGCGCCTCTGACCGTCCCTACTACTTATTCCACCTGCAGTAAGTAGTTATACCGAAACGATTTCTTTGAAACTGCCCTGCTCATGTTTTAATATTCTTGTGTATTGTAGGATCTCTCCCGAAGTGCGAAATAATCGAAGAGGACTGGGATATCATCGATTAAATATACCAAACACCCCTGCCAGAGAGGAGCTACAAAGAGATCATCGACAAGAGCCATCACCTAGTATTGCACGGCCTGATGACTAATCAGGGTAAGTGATAGGAATGTAAAATGTATATTTTTCCCTCCTTATTTTATGTGCTCGTATGTTTATTTTGTACCTAAATGTACTTAGTATTCTCATATTTTGGTTTAGGTGGCAATTCTATGGATATTGCATAATTTGGAAGAAATTGATGAAAAGAGATCGAAATGGAAGAAAGTGAAAGTTCAGGGACTAAGGTGCAAATATTTAAAAGTTGTATCGAACCTCATGATGAAGACTTGAGAGTGTTAGAGACCAATTGGATGAAGAAAGGACTCAAAGGGATGAAATATGGTCAAGACAATTTCACATATCATCTTTCAAGCTGAAAAGTTTTGCATCGGTTTTCAACCTCATATTGAGACCAATTTTGGACATGACAAACGATCGAATTTGAAGAAGGTCTCTGAACAAAGGTTCTAGACCTTTGAGTTATCTTTCTAACGCATCTTGAATCGTCTCAATCGGATATCGGAAGAGAAAGTTATGATAAAAATACTGAAGCTGACGTAAAGTGGACAGATTTCTAGCGCTCAAGCGCTACGAACTCAGTGCTCAGGCGCTTCACTAGCCGAGAAAACACAATTTCAACAGATTTTCAGCGCTCAAGCGCTGTCCTATAGCGCTCAAGCGCCACGCGCCGCCACAAATTTTAGGTTTTTATTGTTTGGGCCGCGAAAACTCGAGAAAAAGACTCCAAATTGGCCAAGAACGTGTAGGGAAGTATAAATAGACCTAAGGAGGCCAAAACACAGGGCTCTAACCTATTTTCTCTATATTCTTCCTAGATCTATCATGTGTAACTAACTCTTGGTGCTTGATTGAAGGATACCGAAACCTTGGAAAACATTATAACTGTGAGATCCACCTATTTTCATTGTTTAATTTATATTTTCAGTATTGAATATTCTTCTATGCATAATTTTATGATTGCCATGTTGAGATCTATTAGTTTTTCATATATTGCAATCTATAGCTAAGTTAAATCTCAAATCCGTAATTGTTTGAATCATTTAACTTGTGAAGCACTAGGATTTGATAATTTTCTGCGATAGAGGTTATTGAATTTTAAGAAGAATGTTTAAATAGATTTAATGCAACCGCTGGTGTTTGTATTATCTAGTTCATCGATTTCTCTATTATTTAAAGCTGTTATTAAATTGAATCTTTAGCGCTGGTCTGAGATTATTTGATAATTAGGGTTAATTAGAACGCTGGTTTCTGATTAACTAAAATTAAGGAGAAATAGGAATCTTTTCCAACGATGAATATTGTGAATGTGAATTGATTATTCTTTGTGGATTGATGAATGGTTATAAATCTCCAATGGTGGAAGTTGACTTTGATCAAGACTCGTTTCATTGATTTAATACAACTCGTTAATTTACATTGTTATTTGTTATAAGATTGATTTCGTTATAAACAAAACTCTCCAATCGTTATATGAAGCATAAATTGTTGAATTGCACACTCTTCGTGGGATCGACCCTTATTTCCACTACTACATTAGTTTTAGAGGTTTAAGGACTATTTTTGGGTGCCTACGACAGCACGCCAAATTTTGGCGCCGTTGCCGGGGAGTGGTGTTAATTTATTTTTGTGCTTCTTAATTGTTTATTTTTGAAAAAAAAGGGGAAAAAATCATAATTTTCTAGGTTTATAGGTATTTTATTTTTTTTTAGAAATTTTAGTATAGAATTTTATTTGTCTTTCTTAATCTAGTTTTTTTTTTATAATTTACTTTTCGCTTGTTTTGTTTGTTTATGACCACAACTCGATCTTCTAATCAAAGTGATTTGCAGTACGATCCAGAAATTGAGAAAACTTTGCGCAGGTTAAGGAGTAACAATCAACAAAATCTTGAAGAAAGCAATCTCAACCATAACAATCCATTTGCAAGTGATTTTGAGTTTGAAGGAGAAAGAACCATGGCCGAAAATAGGACTTTGAAGGAGCTTGCAGCCCCTACATTGAATCAACAACCTTTATGCATAACTTTTCCTATTTTAGATGCTACTACTACATTTGAGCTTAAATCTGGACTAATACATCTTTTGCCTACTTTTCATGGTCTTGCACGAGTATGAAACCCACAGGAATTACTGAAGAACAGATTAAACTGAGAGCCTTTCCATTTTCTCTGAAGGATTCGGCTAAAGATTGGCTATACTATCTACCATCGGGAAGCATTACCACATGGGATGGAATGAAGAGATTATTTCTAGATAAATATTTTCCAGCTTCAAGGGCAGCAAATATTAGAAAAGAAATTTGTGGTGTCAGACAAGATCACAAGGAATCTCTTCATGAGTATTGGGAGCGGTTCAAGAAATTGTGTGCAAGTTGTCCCCATCATCAAATCAGTGAGCAACTTCTCATCCAATACTTCTATGAAGGTCTTCAACCCACAGAGAGGAGCATGATTGATGCTACAAGTGGAGGAGCTTTGGTTGATAAAACTCCCGAAGGAGCAAGGAATTTAATTGCAAACATGGCGGCCAATTCTCAACAATTTGGCGCTAGATTTGATCCCCCTTCTAGACAAGTTAACGAGGTAAATGTCTCATCCATTGAACAACAAATAGCGAATCTGACTACTCTTGTTTGTCAAATGGCCACAGGTAATGTGCAGACAGTGAAGGTTTGCGGAATTTGTTCAGTAATGGGACATCCAACTGATGCTTGTCCAACTCTTCAAGAAGAACCTACGGAACAAGTTAATGCAGCGGGTGGTTTCCCTGGACAACCACAAAGGAATTATGATCCTTTCTCGAAGACATACAACCCAGGATGGAGGGATCATCCCAATCTTAGCTATGGAAACTCGCAATTAAATCAACATGTTGCTCAAAATCGTCCAAACTTTCAACAATATAGACATCCATACCAGCCTAGACAACAACAGGGCCAAACTTCTAACTCTGAAATGTCTTTAGAAGATATAGTTAAATCTCTTACAACTAACACTTTACAATTTCAACAGGAGACCAAGGCTAGCATTCAATGTTTGGAGAATCAAATGGGTCAAATGGCTAGTGCTGTCAGTCGACTGGAATCACAAAGTTCAGGAAAGCTACCATCTCAAACAGTGGTAAATCCAAGGGAGAATGCAAGTGCAATATTATTGAGGAATGGTAAGGAAGTGGAAATCCCAATAAATGAAACTCCCACCTCGTTAGAACAAGACAAGGAGAAAAACATGGACATCACTGTGGAAAATAGTAACAAAACTGAGGATAATGCACCAACACGTAAGTTTCCTCCACTATCTGATTATAAACCAGTAGCCCCATTCCCTCAGGCTTTGGTAGAATCTAGGAAAAATGATCCAAATAGGGAGCTTTATGAAACTTTTCGAAAATGTGAGGTAAACATTCCATTGTTAGATGCTATTAAGCAAATACCCCGTTATGCTAAATTTTTAAAAGAATTGTGCACTATTAAGAGAAAGAAGAAACTGAAAGGGTGTGAAAAGGTGAAAGTTGGAGAAAACGTGTCTGCAGTCATTCAAAGGAAACTTCCAACAAAATGCAAGGACTCAGGTATGTTTACTATTCCTTGCATGATAGGTAACACCGGATTTGAGAAAGCCATGTTAGACTTAGGAGCTTCTATAAATGTTATGCCATATTCTATTTATACTTCTTTGAAACTTTGCCCCTTAACTGAAACTGGTGTGGTAATTCAATTAGCTGATAGATCAAATGCCTACCCAAAGGGTATGATTGAGGATGTCCTTGTACAAGTTAATGACTTGATTTTTCCTGCTGACTTTTATGTGCTTGATATGGAAAACAGTGACCAAACTAGCCCTATCTTATTAGGAAGACCATTCTTAAAAACAACCAAAACTAAAATTGATGTTCATAGTGGTACATTGACCATGGAATTTGATGGTGAGGTAATTACATTTAATATCTATGATGCCATGAAATTTCCTGCTGATGATAATGTTGTATATTCTATCGATGTAATTGATGATCTAGCACGTGATGTTTTTGATCTTGATGGGAATGATGATTTGGAGGTCGCTATTCGTGAGAGTGTAGAGAAAGAGAATGATGAATTAATGTTGAATCCTAGTTTGCGAGAAACTGTTGATATGTTGAACACTCCTCCAAGGCCACAACAAGCAGGTAAGGGTTTTTATGTTGATTTGCTTGTTTCTAATGAAAAGCATCTACCTTCTGTTGTTCAGGCCCCCCGTTCTGGATTTGAAGCCTCTCCCTAATCACCTTAAATATGTGTTCCTGGGAGATGACAAAACATTACCAGTGATAATTCCAACGAACTGACTTCATTACAAGAAGAAAAATTGTTGCAGGTCCTCAAAGAGCATCGAACAGCCATTGGTTGGACAATCGCCGACATCAAGGGAATCAATCCATCCACCTGTATGCATCGCATTTTGCTTGAAGAAGGAGAAAAACCTTCCCGTCAACCTCAACGAAGATTGAACCCACCCATGATGGACGTTGTGAAGAAAGAGGTCCTCAAGCCTTTGGAAGTTGGTATGATTTATCCTATTTCTGATAGCAGTTGGGTCAGTCCAGTTCAAGTGGTTCCTAAGAAGACGGGGATAACTGTAGTGAAGAATCAGAACGATGAATTGGTTACCACTCGTGTTCAAAATGGGTGGAGAGTTTGTATAGACTATAGGAAATTAAATGCCGTGACTCGAAAAGATCACTTTCCTTTACCATTTATTGATCAAATGCTTGAAAGGTTAGCTAGTCATTCTTACTATAGTTTTCTTGATGGTTATTCAGGTTATTTCCAGATTGCAATTGCCCCAGAAGATCAAGAAAAGACAACCTTCACATGTCCATTTGGAACATTTGCATACGGTCGCATGCCCTTTGGTCTTTGTAATGCTCCAGCTACTTTTCAACGATGTATGGTGAGTATATTTTCTGATTATGTTGAGCATATCATAGACGTTTTTATGGATGATTTCACAGTTTATGGGGATTCATTTGATAACTGTTTGCATAACCTTGAGTTAATCCTTAAAAGATGCATGTAAACTAATCTTGTTTTGAATTCTGAAAAGTGTCACTTTATGGTAGAACAAGGTATAGTTCTAGGTCATGTTATCTCATCTAAGGGTATTGAAGTAGATAAAGCTAAAATTGATATTATTCAATCTCTACCTTACCCCGCTAGTGTGCGGGAGGTTCGCTCTTTTCTTAAACATGCAACAGCGTTTTTATCGCAAGGTTTTATCAAAGACTTCTTCCAAATGCTTAGCTATGCAAATTGTTAGAAAATGATGTGACTTTTGAATTTGAATGAGGCATGTCAAAGATGGCATTTGACAAGTTGAAAGAATTGTTGATTTTTGCACCAATCATTCAACCCCCTGACTGGAACTTTCCTTTTGAAATCATGTGTGATGCGAGCAACTTTGCAGTAGGAACAGTGTTGTGTCAAAGAACTGGAAAAGCATCTCATGCCATCTATTATGCATCCAGAGCTCTAAATGATGCCCAGAGAAACTACACCACAACTGAAAAAGAACTCTTGGCTATTGTTTTTGCTTTAGAAAAATTTCGTTCTTATTTACTTGGTACTAAAGTGATTATTTACTCTGATCATGCAGCTCTGCATTACTTGATGACAAAGAAAGAGGCGAAACCAAGGTTAATACGATGGATACTTCTCTTGGGTGAATTCAACCTAGAAATCAAGGATAAAAAAGGAACAGAAAACAGTGTTGCAGATCATTTGAGCCGTTTAACTAACGTGGATGCTAAACTCCAATTACATGAAACCTTTCCTGATGAGCAATTATTTTCTGCAAGCACAACTTTACCATGGTATGCTGACATTGTGAACTTTTTGGTTGTTCACACTCTACCTTCTGATTTGTCTAGGGCTCGAAGAGATAAGTTAAAAAGTGATGCGAAATATTATGTATGGGACGATCCATACTTGTGGAAGCATTGTGCAGATCAAGTGATTAGAAGGTGTGTTCCCGAAAATGAGATCACTTCCATTCTCACATTATGTCACTCTTATGTTTGTGGAGGACACTTTGGAGCAAAACGAACGGCAAGAAAAGTTTGTGGAGGACACTTTATGTTTGTGGAGGACACTTTATCAAGTCTAATATATTCTCCAGGTTTGGGATTCCGAGAGCTCTCATCAGCGATCGTGGAACTCATTTTTGTAATCGAATTGTGGAAGCTCTGTTGAGAAAATACCATGTCACCCACAAGGTGTCAACTGCATATCATCCACAAACTATGGTCAGGCAGAGGTGTCAAATCGGGAAATCAAATCCATCATTGAGAAAACGGTCTGCCCGAAGAGAAAAGATTGGAGCTTGCACTTGGATGGGGCTTTATGGGCGTACCGAATTGCATACAAGACACCCATCGGTATGTCACCTTACCGGTTAGTGTTTGGGAAACCATGTCACCTTCCAGTGGAGTTAGAACACAAAGCTTACTGGGCCGTCAAGAGTTTCAACATGAAGATGGATGAGAGTGGAGAACACAGAAAGTTGCAACTTCAAGAGTTAGAGGAAATTCGCAATGATGCCTATGAGAATGCAAGACTTTACAAGGAGAAGATGAAGGCTTTTCATGACAAGATGATCTCTAGGAAGGAATTTGAAGTTGGTCAAAAAGTCCTCCTATACCAATCACGGCTTCGTCTGTTTCCAGGTAAATTGCGTTCCCGTTGGATTCGACCTTTTGTTATTACTAATGTCTTTCCTCATGGTGCTGTAGAAGTTCAAAGTTTGGAAACCTCAAAGGTATTCAAGGTAAATGGTCATAGACTGAAACCTTTCTATGAAGGTCTTCAGGTGGAGAACGTGACACAATTAGATCTCAAAGACCCTTTCTATGTTAGTTGAAGGAAAGAGCAATGAGTCGAGCCTAAGACAATAAACAAAGGCGTTGCTTGGGAGGCAACCCAAGGGGAGTTCGTTCCTTTATCTTTTTATTTTTCGCATTCCATTTTTTATTTTAGTTATATTTGTCATTTTCTTTGCATTGGACCTTACATTGGGGACAATGTAAGTTTTAAGTGTGGGGGAGGGATTTAAATTTAAGTTGCATTTATATTGAGTGAGTTAATTTTAAAAAAAAAACACAAATGTGCATGATTTTTCAAGAAGAGAACTTAAGGTTAAAAGATTTTTGGTTGTGTATGCTATTTGCTAGAATTAATTAGGCTTTTGAAGAACTCATAACATGATTGAATGAATAATCCTCCAACTTAGAGTTGATTAGTGGAGTTATTTTCTTTGAGGATGGTAGTAACTAAATTCTGTAGACAAAAGTCGGTGAGATTTTTGAGCCTTTAGACTGATACATTCATAACAATCTCATTATTTCTTTTCATATGTGATATTCTTCCATGGTTTCTTTTCTCTAGAACTTGCATTGATTCTCTTCAAGATCACATTGATACATGCATGCACGAACATGATTAAGGCCATCTTTGTTACATAAATGAGTTTCATTAGCCAAATAGCCAACCCTGTAATTGAATTTTCCATTGTTGAGCCCATTTGAGCCTTATTGCCTTTTCTTTGTATAAACTCACATTACAAGCTTTAAACTAGAAAAATAATATCTTTACCCAAGCCTTAGAGCTAGTGGAGTATCGTTGAATGTCATGAGAAGTATGGGTACGCAAGAAAATAAGTGTGAGGGTATCAAGATTTATGGCAGTGCTATTATTGATGAATTGAAACAAATTTTCTATGTCAATTCAGGGAGTTCCAGTATTGGTGTATAAATTAGAGTTTACATTGTGCAAGAAAAACGCAAGAAGGAGAAGAAAAAAAAATAAATGATTGAAGAAAAAGAGAAAAAAAATAAGTGATGAAGGAGAGTGATTTTAATGTGAAAAAGATCTATATTCATAACTCTTCCTACATCTCAAGAGGAGTTGGATTTGTGTGGGATAGATGCAAAAAAAAAAAAAAAATGATGAAGCTATCATGTGGAGTGGTTGGTTTACATGTTTTATGTATATGTTTGAGCTAAGTCTTTTTATCTTTACTCCACTAGTTTCGATGGCTCTTGAGTCACATACCCAAATATTTCCCACCTTGACCATAAACCACATTACAACATTTGAAAAGTCCTTATGATTCTTGTAAAGCATGTGATCTAAGTGGTGGCGAGTGAGAAGATATGCAAGCATATGGTAGAACATCTCCATTGGAATGAATTTGAGCGAAACACTTACCATTTTAAACACATGAGAGTTGAGTGCTTATATCCGTGAGGGTCTACATGTTTAGTTTACTCCATCTTCATATGAACATGTCGCTAATTGATAATGAGTTGTGTGAGATGTTTATTCATGATATTTTATGTGTTTTGAAAATGCTTGATGGTTCTATGTTCTTGGCATTATGACCTGGTGTTTTGGGAAATTAAATTTGAGTTTTGCCCGAGGACGAGCAAAAGCTAAGTGTGGTGGAATTTGATAGGAATGTAAAATGTATATTTTTCCCTCCTTATTTTATGCGCTCGTATGTTTATTTTGTACCTAAATGTACTTAGTATTCTCATATTTTGGTTTAGGTGGCAATTCTATGGATATTGCATAATTTGGAAGAAATTGATGAAAAGAGATCAAAATGGAAGAAAGTGAAAGTTCAGGGACTAAGGTGCAAATATTTAAAAGTTGTATCGAACCTCATGATGAAGACTTGAGAGTGTTAGAGGTCAATTGGATGAAGAAATTACTCAAAGGGATGAAATATGGTCAAGACAATTTCACATATCATCTTTCAAGCTGAAAAGTTTTGCATCGGTTTTCAACCTCATATTGAGACCAATTTTGGACATGACAAACGATCGAATTTGAAGAAGGTCTCTGAACAAAGGTTCTAGACCTTTGAGTTATCTTTCTAACGCATCTTGAATCGTCTCAATCGGATATCGGAAGAGAAAGTTATGATAAAAATACTGAAGCTGACGTAAAGTGGACAGATTTCTAGCGCTCAAGCGCTACGAACTCAGTGCTCAGGCGCTTCACTAGCCGAGAAAACACAATTTCAACAGATTTTCAGCGCTCAAGCGCTGTCCTATAGCGCTCAAGCGCCACGCGCCGCCACAAATTTTAGGTTTTTATTGTTTGGGCCGCGAAAACTCGAGAAAAAGACTCCAAATTGGCCAAGAACGTGTAGGGAAGTATAAATAGACCTAAGGAGGCCAAAACACAGGGCTCTAACCTATTTTCTCTATATTCTTCCTAGATCTATCATGTGTAACTAACTCTTGGTGCTTGATTGAAGGATACCGAAACCTTGGAAAACATTATAACTGTGAGATCCACCTATTTTCATTGTTTAATTTATATTTTCAGTATTGAATATTCTTCTATGCATAATTTTATGATTGCCATGTTGAGATCTATTAGTTTTTCATATATTGCAATCTATAGCTAAGTTAAATCTCAAATCCGTAATTGTTTGAATCATTTAACTTGTGAAGCACTAGGATTTGATAATTTTCTGCGATAGAGGTTATTGAATCTTAAGAAGAATGTTTAAATAGATTGAATACAACTGCTGGTGTTTGTATTATCTAGTTCATCGATTTCTCTATTATTTAAAGCTGTTATTAAATTGAATCTTTAGCACTGGTCTGAGATTATTTGATAATTAGGGTTAATTAGAACGCTGGTTTCTGATTAACTAAAATTAAGGAGAAATAGGAATCTTTTCCAACGATGAATATTGTGAATGTGAATTGATTATTCTTTGTGGATTGATGAATGGTTATAAATCTCCAATGGTGGAAGTTGACTTTGATCAAGACTCGTTTCATTGATTTAATACAACTCGTTAATTTACATTGTTATTTGTTATAAGATTGATTTCGTTATAAACAAAACCCCTCAATCGTTATACGAAGCATAAATTGTTGAATTGCACACTCTTCGTGGGATCGACCCTTATTTCCACTACTACATTAGTTTTAGAGGTTTAAGGACTATTTTTGGGTGCCTACGACAGCACGCCAGTAAGCACATCGCCTCAGATGAGGATGTTTTTCCTTTCGGATAACACTTAATAATTTTCCCTTCTTTTGCAGATGACTTTTTGAACAAGAGGGCATCGAAGCCCGACCTTGCCTTCATTTGCCGAAGTGTTACGGAGGCCAAGACACTGAAAACCAGCTTGGCTGCCTACAAGAAGCAGTCGAAGCATTTCCTTGCCTCGAGCAAGGCTGGTCAGCAGCCTATCGAGGGGAACGAAGTGGAGGACGGAGCCTCCCTCATGCCGAGGAGAAGACGGAGGGCTGGTCCATCTGGGACCTCTACTTCTAACCAGGCCGCTAAGGCCTCTTCTCCCCCTGGCGATGCCGAAGTTACTGTGGCCTCTCATCAAGTGTCCCGGGCCATTGTGCCCATAACCGTGTATTTTACTGGGGAGACGGCAAGGAAAAGGCAGACAAAAGCCTGCCAGTGGCCCGGCCCGAAGCAAGGTTGCCAATTTCTTGAGGAGTAAGGAAGAGGACCTCCCTAAGGCCGTTTTGGAGATGCTTCCTCCTGAGACCGCCTCTGTTGGTCGGATCCATAGCAAATTCTGGACTGAAGACTGGGCCAATCACGCTGCTTCGTGCGAGATTGAAGACCTCCTGGCTGCCAATAATGCATGTGCAGCCAGGGCGCTTAGCATGGGCGCTGCGGCGGAGGATCTAGTTTGAGGCCTTCGCAAAAGATCTGATGAACTAGAGGACAAGTTGAAGGCCGCGGAAAGTTGGGAGGTCGAAGTGGCCAAGGCCAAGAAAGAGGCGGAGGAGAGGTGGATAACAGCTACCTCGAAGCTGGACACGGTGGAGATCCAAGTCAACCGTCTGAGGAACGAGCTGCATGAGTCCACCTCCCAAATGGCGGGTCTGACCAAAAGGGTTGATGATGCCAATGAGCATCAAAAAATAGACTCAGAAGCCTTGACAAAGGTAAATAGGGAGAAGGGCGAGCTGAAGAAGCTTACTGAGGCCCAAGCCGAAGATATCGACTCCTTCAAGGCTGAGGCGAAGACTGCTGGTGAGGCGGCAGTGAAGGAGTACAAAGATAATTTTCACACCACACCGGAGTATGACGACTTCGCCAATTATTGGGCCTCCTAGGCTGCCAAGGAAATGATGTCTCGCCTGCGCGAGAAGCATCCCGGATTGGACATCAATTCCACTGAGGAAGAGTTCGAGGGTCCTATTGGGGGGTCGCCCTGTTGCCGAAGAGGGAGTGGATGAAGAGGAGGAGGCCCCTCAAGAAAAAGCGGATGCCATAATTCACGTGGATTAGCCATTTTGTAATTTTTGTTTCTTCCTATTTAATGGCCTCGGCCTATTCCTATGATTTAATGTAGATCATTTTCTTCAAGTATTATTGCTTCGATCTATGTTATTTTTGTCGCGCAAACAATCACATCTTTAAACAGTACTCCGTTCTAGTAGCAGTAGGAGGTGACCGTGCTAACCCATCTTGATAAAATAGGGCAAGTAATATCGCATCGGCAATGTTGGACCCTTTAATAAAATGGGACAAGTAATATCGCATCGGCAATGTTCGACCATTTAATAAAATGGGACAAGTAATATCGCATCGGCAATGTTCGACCATTTAATAAAATGGGACAAATAATATCGCATCGACAATGTTCAACCATTTAATAAAAATGGGACAAGTAATATCGCATCGATAATGTTCGACCATTTAATAAAATGGGACAAGTAACGCCTCTGAATACAGAGTACCTGGGAGGCGAGCCCTTAGGAGGGAGTTTGCACCTCGGCAAGGTCGTGTTAAAGTGTGCCGACGAGAATAGAGGTAGAAAACATTCCCTTTATTCGATAGCAATATTTACATGGTTAATACACTTCTTACTGGTAGTACATTCTCAGATGTTCAATGTTCTAAGGATGAGGCATAGCTTTCCTTTCCAGGTCTTCAATTGTGTAAGTGTCGGGTTTGATTTCTTGGGTTATTCTGTACGAGCCTTCCCAATTTGGCCCTAGAGTCCCCGTGCCAAGGTCTTTAGTGGAGGGAAAAACCTTGAGAAGTACCAAGTCGCCGATGCGAGACATTCTCTTCTTTACTGTGGCGTTGTAGAAACGCATCATCTTGCCCTGGTAGGAAGCTAGTTTTACATGTGAGTCGTCTCTCTTTTCTTTGAGAAAATCCAACTCCAATCAACTTAGGTCATTATTTGTTACTTCATTGAAGTGAATGCGGCGAGGGGAAGAAATGTTGACCTCCACAAGGCTCATGGCTTCGGCTCCGTAAGTCATGGAGAATAGAGTTTCCCCAGTGACCGTTTTGCAAGTGGTTCTGATGGCCAAGAGAACCCAGGGAAGTTCGTCTACCCAGACTCCTTTGGAGGCGTCCAGCTTTCTTTTCAGGGTAAGCTTTATGGTCTTGTTGACTGCCTCGACTTGGCCATTTGCCTAGGGATGATGAGGCGAAAAGAAATGCTTCCTGATTTCGAGCTCCTTACATAAGTTCTAGATCTTCCGATTGTCGAACTGTTTGCCATTATCTGAAACTAGGGAGTGGGGTATGTCGAACCGGCATATAATGTTCTTCCATAGGTACTTAGAGGTGTTTGTTTCAATGATTTTGGACAGAGGTTCTGCCTCCACCCACTTGGTGAAATAATCAATCGCGACAATAGCGAATCGAACGTTTGTTCTTCCCTTGGGCAGGGGCCCTATGAAATCCACGCCCCATTTGGTAAATGGCTAGGGGCTGGTCACCACAGTGAGCTTCTGAGAGGGTTGCATCTGCACGTTGGAGAAGCGTTGGCACTTGTCACATTTTCGCACAAATTTGATAGCATCCCTTTTCAGGGTTGGCCAATAATATCCCTGCCGAAGTATCTTGTGTGCCAATGCTAGTCTGCCAGAGTGGTTTCCGCAGAAGCCTTCGTGTACCTCTCTTAGGATGTAGTTTGCTTCTGCTCCTCCTGTACACCTGAAGAGGGGTGAGGAGAAACCACACTTATACAGGATATCGTCATGAATGATGAAGTGAACAGCCCTTCTTCGAAGCCTTCTCGCTTCCGTCTCACTATCTGGCATGGTCCCTTCCTTCAAATAATTTAGGATAGGTAACATCCAAGCTGATGTGTCTTCTATCCACATCAGCTCTTCACCTTTCTTGATAGAGGGTTCCAATAGGTGTTCAATTGGTACTACTTTGAGTAGTTCGGAATCCTTGCTGCTGGCTAGTTTTGATAGAGCGTCTGCATGGGAGTTTTCCTGTCGTGGCACCTGAATCAGCTCAAATTTTTCGATGCAGGGTAGGGATTCCATCATTAGCCTCAGGTAGGCTGCCATATGCTTGTCTCTGGCTACGAAGTTTCCGTTCACTTGGTTCACCACTCGCTATGAATCACTGCTGATTTTTACCCTTTTTACTTGCAATTCTTTTGCTAGTCGGAGTCCCACCAGCAGGACCTCGTATTCTGCCATATTATCGGAGGCCTTGAAATCGAGCCTAACGGCGCAGTTCAGTTTACGCCCCTCCGGGCTTTCCAGTACAACGCCTGCTCCGGAGCCTGCTTCTCCTGAAGAGCCATTGACAAAGAGATTCCAGGTGGGCGGTTCCGCTGGCTCCATGTTTACCTCGACTTCTAGAGCCTTTGCAAATTCAGCCACGAAATCAGCCAGGGCTTGTCCCTCGATAGTTGTCCGGGGCATATATGCTATGTCAAACTCACTGAGTTCCACAGCCCATTTTAACAGCCTCCCTGAAGCATCTGGCTTCTGTAGGACTTGCCTTAATGGAAAATTCGTCAAAACATGAATGCTGTGGGCCTAGAAGTAGGGTCTCAGCTTTCATGAAGCGGTGACTAATGTGAGAGCCAATTTTTCCATATCTAGGTAGCGTGCTTCAGGAGGTAATAAAGCTCTGCTCACATAATAGATTGGCAATTGGTGTGCCTCTTCTTCACGTACAAGAACTAAACTGATTGAATTCTCAGCCACAGCTAAGTAAAGCAATATGGGTTCTCTTTCCTTCGGTTTACTAAGGAGAAGAGCTCGTCCCAAGAAGCTTTTCAACTCTTGAAACACTTCCTCACACTCCGGAGTCCATTGAAACTTTTTACCCCCTTTGAGAACCTTGAAGAAGGGTAGGCACTTTTCAGTGGACCTTGAGATGAAGCGATTGAGTGCGGCCACTCTGCCAGTGAGCCGTTGCACTTCCTTGGGCTTTTGTGGTGACATCATTTCGATCAAGGCTTTGATTTCTCTGGGTTTGATTCAATTCCCCTCTGGTTTACAATGTACCCCAAGAATTTACCTGAAGCCACGCCGAATGCACATTTAAGAGGGTTCAGCCTCATGTAGTATTCTCTCAGGATTCGGAAAGCTTCATCCAGGTGCCTGATGTGCTCTTCGGATCGGAGACTTTTTACTAGCATGTCGTCTACATAGACTTCCATAGATTTTCCGAGCTGATCTGCGAACATTTTGTTGACTAACCTTTGGTATGTAACCCCAGCAGTTTTCAGGCCGAAGGGCATCACTTTGTAGCAATAAAGTCCCATGTCTGTGATGAAAGAGGTGTTCTCCTCGTCACCTGGGAACATGGGGATTTGATTGTAGCCTGAGTAGGCATCCATAAAGCTTAACAATTCATGTCCAGTAGTCGAATCTACCAACTGGTCAATACGCAGGATGGGAAAGCTATCCTTCGGGTAGGCCTGGTTGAGGTTTGAAAAGTCAATGCAGACCCTCAACTTGCCATTATGCTTCTTTACAAGAACCGGATTGGAATTCCACTTCGGATAATGAGCTTCCCGGATGAAGCCATTGTTAATGAGCCTCTCTACCTCCTCTTTCAAGGCCTCATATCTCTCGGTATTCAATGTTCTTCTCTTCTATCTGTGAGGGGTGCAGTTCGGATCGATTCGTAAATGGTGGCGGCAGACTTTAGGGTCTATCCCAATCATGTCCTCGTGCCGCCATGTAAAGATATCTGTATTCTTGCACAGGAATTCCTTCAATTCTTCCTTAACTCCATGGACAAGTTTTGCAGATCCACAGGAAAGGTTTATATTTCCTCCATTGGGGCAGTTTGGGATTCAGACTCAATTACCCTGGGATCCAATTCTTCAAGAGATATTTCAGGTCAGGCATCCGTCATGACAATGTCGAGTGTCAGAGGTGGCCCTTTAGGGGCTTCCGACATTTCTGCATCTAGTACCATATTAACTCGTGACTCTGCCTTCCTTAGAGAGTTAAGGTAGCACTCTCTGGACCTCATTTGATCGCCTCGGACAGTGGTAATACCTTGTTCCGTGGGGAATTTTAGGTAGAGGTGATGGATCGAAGTGACTGCCCATAATTCTTTCAGGGCCGGCCTCCCTAGAACTCCATGATAGGAAGATCGGCGATCCACTACTAGAAATTCCATAAAATGATGTGATGTCTGGGGCAGAGTTCCCATTTCAACAGCCAAAGTAATCTTACATCTGGGGATGATGCTATCCCCAGTGAATCCATAAAGGGGCGAGGTCATTGGCGTCAATTCATGGTCTACTGCCATTTTATCAAAGGCTGAACCAAACAAAATGTTAACTGAACTGCCATTATCCACCAGCATGCGGTTCAGTCCATTGCGGGCTACAACGGCTCGAACAACTAAGGCGTCGCTGTGTGGAAAATGCACACCTGCCGCATCTTCTTGGGTGAATGTTATAGGCTCCACATTTCCGCCTTGTGGAGACTGGCTTACTATGTAGTTAGCCATGGGTGGGTCTTTTGCTTCTCTGGTATAGTTCCTTTGGGCATTTTTTGATTCACCTCCTACATGGGGTCCCCCAATGATGGTGTCGATCTTACGAATAGGCTGTTCATTCAGGGTAGATGAGTCCCTCCTAGGACGTTGACCACCCCGCGGCCTCTCTTTGTCATCATTTCCGTCATTGTAGGGCGATTGTTGCCTCGTTTCTCCCCTTCTCAGAGAGGTACCTAGGGACGTTATTCTGATGGCGGTTATCCCTCGTGTTGCGAAAGTTATTTGTTCGATTCGCTTCTCTACAATCACTGGTGTCATGGCCATGGTAGCGATGAAAAGTGCAATAAGGCCGTGGGTTTTCCTGGGGCCTATTTCTAGGTATTCCTCCTCGTCCTTTATTTCTAGGGGCTGAGGGTCGTCTTATGTTCCTTGTCGGGTTGCCAACGTTGGGTACTATTTTCGTAAGCCAGGGTTGGTACTGCATTCAACGTGGCAGAGGCTAGTGCTTGACCCGAAGTGGGGCTACAGCATGCCCGGCCTGAGTCCATTACTGGCTTATTATCTAGGTTGTAGGTCCTCTGCCAATTTGCCTCTGAAGCGGCGAGAGTCCCTGGGCAGCTCTGTTTCTGTGATCGATCATTTCTTCATTGACAATCTCAATTTTCATCATTTCTACTAGTTCATCATATGTCAAATGGTTCTTGCTTCGCACATCCCTCCAGAACAAAGTGTTCATGTTCAAGCCTACTTTCAGGGTAGAAAGGGCCTCCTTATCTGTGACTTGCTCACAGTAGGTTATTTCATCAGTAAAACGGGTGAGGTAGCTCTTTAAAGTCTCACATGCCGCTTGCCTCATGTCTTGCAGGCGTTGTATCGGCGCTTCTCCCTCCTTTCTTGAAAGATATTGGTTTAGAAACGCCTTTTTCAGGTCTGGCCAGCTCTTTATGTTAAGCGGTGCTAGTCTGCTGTACCACACTTCAGCAGTTCCGCCCAGAGTCAAATTGAAAACTCTACTTTTCAAAGTCGGGGAGGCGCCTTTCAGGCTCATCTGAATTTTGTACTTATTGAGGTGTTTCTCTAGGTCGCCCTTTCCTTCATACTTTGGGATCTTGGGAAGGACAAAATTATTAGGCATCGAAAAGGTACGAAGCTCTCTGGAGAAGGGCAAATTATCATCATCGTCGTCTAGTTCGTAGGATCGACATGGCTCACCCAGATCTTCTCCGTCCGCTATATCACGAGGTAGAGGTGAATAACTTCGCCTCTATTTTCCCAATCTACTGTGCTTCGTCTCTCGCGCCTATTCCTAGGCGGAGGAGCCTGAACTTCCTGGCTCTGCACGTGTTCTCTTTGCCGAGTTGCTTAGTGGACGGGCTGATTCCTATTCCTAGGATTACGTCCAATCCGATCAAAAACACTACAGATCTTTGGGGCTGCTCCTCGTGTTCTGGAGGGAAGTTATCCTCTCCTACTGGAGCATGGTAAGCTAGAGTGGCTGTGTAGTTGGAAGTGTCCATCCCCACTTCCTTTTCAATGGGGACCTCGCCTTGGGGACTCTGGTGATTGCTCCTGCTGGATTCCGCCCCAGTTCGTCCATAAGCTGAGTACTGGGGTTTTAGCAGGGCATGTAGGCTTCATTGGTTCTGTATTTGCACGAGGAACTCTTTCATGGCAACATTTTGAGCGGCAATATTCCTCATGTTGGCAGCCATGTTAGCTACTTCAGCGGCTAGCCGAGCTGTTTGATTGCTACGGCGATGTCGGTGGTGGGGTCGCTGAAGCGTCACATTCCGAGAAATCTCTTCTTTAGAAATCTCTTTTGTTCTCCTTGGGTTTACATCTTCGCCACTGGAGCTCATGGTCTGAAGCGGCTAACTTTTTGCCCCTCTGGCTGTTCGTGCTCAACTGATCCCTTTTCAAGGATGAGTCCCTTTTTCAAGGGGAGATATCAACCGAATACTAGAACGGGCTTTTGGGTGGGAACTCCATGGTTAAAGTAATCTATTTTCCCACAGATGGCATCAATTTGTTGACCCCTAAAAATAGCTCTTACGTGGCCAACAGGACAAGTCTTCAAGTCGGTCCTTCCCTACACAATCAGCACAGCGTCAGTCACCCTGCTGACCTTCTCCCAAGAGGATTGGGAGCGGCCACGGCACTCCGATGGTCAAGTCAGTATAAGAATCAACCGGAATAGGGGTCACCGGCGACAGAGTACGGGCCGGGCGGAAGTTGACAAATGTATTTTTATGGGGGTGCTAATATGCAAGGGAAAGATAACGATACCAAGTTTTTGTATTATGCTGTCCTAAAAATTGAAATCCTATCTCTTCTTCGAGCACAGAGGTATTGTATTTATACTAAGTGTGGTAGGGGGAAGGCCGTCGGATGGGGAGACACGTGTAATTAGATCATCAGGGCTTGTCCCATCCTAGACATCAACCTGTCTTTCCATAGGTTGGTGACATTGAATGCCTCTGACCGAATTGACCGTTTAAGTCCTGCCATGTGTCCCATCAGTCAGTGATTTAACTTTGGGAAGATATCCACGTAAGGGATCTTTATTGGGAGCGAGGCAGGAATGGCGTTTGTAGAAATGGAGTGCGGGCCTTCGCATCAGCGGTGTGCTGCTGATGAGTTCGGTTTCTTGCCCCTAGTGCAATAGGATCGTCCCATGCATAATCACCTCGGTAGCTACGTGGTGTGGCATGTGCCACTATGCTGACATGTGGCGAACGAGGTCTAGGGTCGGATCAGACCCGTAACAGCTCTGATTTGTAACTTGCTGGCATACATGGTGTTTAATTTTAGGCATGCTTGGTGGGATGTTTTGGCAACGAAGATAAATGGATGATGGTGGTTGTGGTGGAGGCCTAGATAGCATTGAGAATGAGTTTGTCATGTCGAACCCAGTAAGTCTTTTGGAAGGTTGAAGGGGATGAGATAGCATGAATTAGGAGAGCTTCAAATTGGGCACGCAATTGAGGAAAAGTGGATGGTGTTAGTTTTTCATTAATTTGGGCAGTGGTATTGAGAGTAATCAAAGGAGTTTCCATAGAAGTGTTGGAAAATCATATCGGAAATTGGTGTGACCAATTTAAATGATTTAAGAAGAATTCGCAACACTTGTCTCAGCCAAACGCAATCTTGCATTTCATCTTTCTCATTTTTGATTTATTTATGCTTGATTCTAGAATGTGGTTAATTTATTTATGTGTTTTTTATTGAAAGGACAAAGTTTGAATTAAAGAGTGGTGCGTTCAAGATTGGAAAGTGGTGAATCCATGTTCATATATTTGAAGTCGGTAATTTACGAATTTGTCTTCTCAAATCAGATTTCGGTAAGTAAATTTATGAGTCTTCCACTTATGATAAAATTTCAATTTAGTAAGGCGTGCCCACACCTTAAATTAATTTCACTAATACGGTATCTATTATGCATATCCGGTACTCAATTAGTAAATCCAATATTTTGTTTCATGAAGCTAGTATACACATTATCGGTGTAAAATATCTCCAACAAGAAGGTGGTTTAAGTTTGAGGTGGAGCTTGTGCTATAGGGGAGTGTATTTCTGGAGAAGGGATCGGTGTCTTGGGAGAACGTGGCTCTCATACTATGATGAAATTGCAAGATTGACAATAATTTTACACATGATACTATTGTAAAGTAGTTATTGTGAAGATATGGATAAGGATCAAGGATGGCAACATCGTCCTCACCCATCCAGGGAATTTCACCATTTCCTTGTCTAAGGCGAAGCAGAGCTGGATGCCCAACGTCCCATTTACAATCCCATTTTTTTCTTTACTTTTCGATCATTTTTTTTCTTTTCAACATACGAGGTTGGATGCTGAATTGGCTTTCACAATATGATAATAAGCATTTTTTTTAATTATTTTTGGTAAATTTGTTTATTTACTTATTTATTTTAATTTTCATAATAAAAATGAAACTTTTATTTTTTATACATTTTTAAAAATTAACGGGGCGAGTTCGGTGTAGGATTATAATACTCACAGTGGCGGAGAGAGGGGTGGGTTGGGTGGGCTGTAGCCCAACCTTGCCAAAGCCCAAGTATTGTTTAAAAAAAAATTGGTTTAACTAGCCCATTGTTTTGCCAGCCCTTAGCCCACTGTCTAGCCCACTGGTCATTTTTGAAAACCCAAATTACCCAATTCACACCCCAAATTGGCAAATTCCCAAACTCAAAACCCTTTCAAAATAACGGTTGAATCGGTTGATGCTGCGCCTCCGCCTCTACCTCTGTCGGTTTCTTTCATACATTTCTCGTCTTCTCTGCAAATTAAAGGGTAATAACCATAATATTCTTTTTTTTCAACTTATCTTTGTTCTATTTCAATTTCAATTTGTCGTGCTCGTGCTTGGACTGTTGGACAATATTGTTTTTGCCCTCAACTAAGTTCATGTCATCATGTGGGTGCTTACTGCTTAGTGTTTAACGTTAGTCAATGTGTATGTTGGTCTGAAATCTGAATTAATTTATATTTTCTTCATTGTTCATTTTATGAGGAATTACCAGAAGAGCTATTTGTATTTTTAGATTTTGAATTTTTTTTTTTGTGGGTTTAATTTTTGCTAAATGTGATATGGCTATGTTTGGTTAGAAATAAAGAGAAGAAAAAATAACAAATTATATAAATTGTAGGGTTTTAGTAATTGTACAGATCCCATATTTACTTTGTATATATTGCTTGTTATTATCCTCACTCAGTCACTCTATAATTCTTAAAAGGTCAAGGACTGCTCTTCTTGCTTGCTTAGTTACTTTTTAGTTGAAATCATGTTAAATAAGACAGACTTGCTTGTTGCTAAATTGCTTTAGAATTTACGAATTCATTTTGGAAATTGGAAATTGCTAAGTATTTTGATATTTATGCTCTTAGGTTTAATATAGAGGAAGATCGACCTTCTTCCAAGAAAGGAAGAATCTTGTTATCTTTCTTTTCAAAGAGCAACAAACATCAAGAATCTGTACAATTTAAACCCTGTACAAACATCACGGATCTGTACATCAAAAGAAAAATTTTAGCTCACCGTATGATCGATTCCTGGCTCCGCCCTTGAATCCTCATCCTTAACTTGGACCCGATTAAGCGAGGAACCACTACCTGGACAGATTCCCATAGGCAACGATTCGATGGGAATTTTGACTGTCGTATTGTAAAGATAAATGAATGAATATTATTATGCTATCAACCACTTCACTCAATTTTTCTGATATAGCGCAAGTCTGTCTTCAGTTCATCCATCTAATGCTTAACCTTGGTCAGTTATTATCTTAGGGGCTGCCAATATAGGGTTAATGGACATGTTTGATACTCAATACTACCATTAGAATCTCATATGCATATGTGATTCTCAATACTATTTTAATAATATCCATTACTCTTCAATCCAACTAACCAAACATTGTGTACGAGTACAAGAGAGAAATATATCGACCACATATAAAACAAGATTAGATTGCATCTTTGTCCGCCCAAAAGCTTCATTTGTTAACACCCTGATTACCCAAATCAGCAGCAGCTTGAGCAGCTCGACTTAGGGCACCAGACATCCAAAGAGCTCCCTTGGAGAAATAACTACTATTAACCATGGCACTTGCTGCAGAAAAAGCAGTTCTCCCAGCAGCCGACGCAGCTAATTTAGTGGTGTCTGAAATATGATATCTCTGATCCACGGATTTAACTGTTTCAATCCCTGTAAAGATCTTATCAGTGACTCCAATTCTCTCGCTCAACTCGGCAACCGTAGCCACTGCAGCTGCTGACACTTGATGAGATTCATCAAAAGCTTTTGCCTTCCCCAATGCACCTTTTCCTAGTACAAATCCTTTAGATAACATTGTTTTGACTATATCTTGAGCCATGGTCACAGCTTCCCCTGCAGAAGGGACGAGGTGCCGTGGTCCTTGATTGTACTGTTAAAGTGGTAATGAATTAGTGTCATTAAAGAAAGCAAGAAAGGGAATATACATGTACAATTTCAAATGTAACTAATCAGATAGATTGTCCAGAACCACCCAAGTGAACATAAATTGAATAAGATGCATACACTTGATCCACTTTCATCTTCAATCTTCCATGAAGATCGATTCCAAATGCTATAGTCATCTCCATAATTGCCCCATGGAGTTATCCAAACAGGTTGATCCACAATCGTAGCTCCCTAATTAGATAACAAATCGATACAACACGAGTATCAACTTCATATAAAGCTCATGGATGACCACAAACAGTGAGGCGCAAATTTTTTTATTTTATTTTTTTTAAATGAACAGCACTTACGCTGAGCAAGACTGCAGTTTCCAGAGCATGTGGGTTTTTGAATGTCACATATGCTGTAGAAGCATATTCACCAGCTCTGTTTCATTTCAATACCCACAAATATCATTCTAATTAGCAATAATGATGCTTCAACAACAGGTAAACAACAAAATCAATCTAGGAGGACATGGCAACGCATGCCAAAACATGTAGTAGTAATAATCCCCAAAAAATATGATATGCACAGAAAAGGTCAAGTAATACTACAAAATACTAATAATGTGATGTATCACTAATCCTCCCCCATGCAGGTTGAGAATCTTTTCAAATGGATCCTTGAGAATAAAAATTGCAACCCCAAAGAAAGGAACCGTGAAGCCACTCTGGAACTATCTTACATAACTAACATGTTTCCTTCTATGACTATTATGTATCCTACAAAAATTTGGATCTAGAATATCTAATATATAAGAAGGAAAAAAGAAACTTCTAGGAAAAACATTTTTTTATTCCATACAAACCTACAATTCGTAGAGATTACCCTACGCATCTTTCCCTTCTCTCAGTCCCTACAATAGCGCTGGCGGCCTGGAAGGAAGGGGAGAAGAAGGGACGTTCTATAATAATAATGAAGATAAGTAATGCAGTCATAGTACAAGTGATAGTACCTGAAAATATCAATATGTTCAATTGCACCGCAGAAAGCAAAGAAGTCATGGACATTCTTTTCAGTTGCATTAGGAGATAGGCATGTAACTTCTACTGTGTAGCCGCTGGTACTCATTTCTGTTGAAGTAAACAAAACGTAAACTGCACAATCAATTAATCACTTGATAAGCTTAAAGATGGCAGAAAAATCATATTTTCAACACATTTTGTTACTGAGTACAAATAAAGCCAACATATTTAAACCCGAAAATGAAGGATCCCAAATCTCAAATAATTGATCAATGATCGAATAGATTTATAGGGTAGTTGTGTTTGATGTTTACGAATCAATTCTTTTGTTCATAAATAGTAGGCTTCTGTGTAGGCAATATCTCAAAATAAGCAATCACTTGAGTAAACGTAGCTGCTTTTCTTTAATCAATTATTGCATTCACTGGAGTAGCAAAATAATCTATTCCAAACTTATAGCTGATTTGATCAATCTAGGTGATTAAAACTAGTTAATCTTAATCAAGCATATCCTACATGAAAAACATGATGGCAAAGCTTTCACTAACATTTTCTCACACACTAAAATAATTTCTTTCTATAGTACATCAAATTTAAAATGCACTTGGACGTAATTCATTACATTCTTAATTTTCCTTTGCAAATTTAAAAAAATAAAATAAAAAATTAATTCTAGTAAATAATGTATAAATTACATGTTCCAATAAATTTACTTCTTTCCAGTTTCAACAATATTTTAAGACTAGAAATTAAAGACAGCATCAAAATAATAGTTACTTCTTGAATTATAATTCGAAAAATCATAAAATGAGGATTACAAGGGTTTCAAAATATATATTAAAATTCAGCTATAGTTAACTTAATTCACAACAACACGAGTATTTACCAGGGTTTCAAATTCAAACTATCAAATAATAAAATCCCAATTCATCGACCAAAAAAATCTTTAAAAAAAAAAAAAAAGGACGACAAATTAGGAAACCTCGTAACAGTGTAACACTTGCATAGTAACAGAAAAAAATATATATATAATGAACATAAGTAGTATAATCAAGGATAAGGAAAGTGGAGTTAATTGAAGAATTAATAAATTATTCAGTTAATATAATTTCTAAATTAAATAATTCTTACCTTTGCTCCGATCAGGAATAAAGATGGTTTGTGGAGAAATGGTTCGATTTGCAGGCTTTTCAAGAACCAGAGATATTTCAATCAATCAACCGCCTCAGCTTGAATTTTTTTAAATAATGTCCCTGATATTTTTTAAATGCCAAAATGGCCCCTATGGTTGGTAACCAAATATAAGTATAACAACGGGTAAATAGTACATAACATCTCTACTTTAATGTCATTGTGCAAAACGTCTGTACCTTTCATTTTTTAGTATTTTCACCCCTACCTTCCACATTTCATTGCGCAAAAGATCATTTTCAACCATTTTTTCAATAAAATGACGATTTTACCCTCATATTCAAATAAAATAAAAGGAAAAAGATGAATAATCAATTGCAACTATAGTCCTTCAGTTTTTTAAAAATTAAAAAGAAATCATAAATTTTCCACCACCACCACTTTCACAACCTACCAACCTACCACCTATAGATCCACATAGCACCACATTTGGACCAACACGCACATCGGACTCTACCACCACCAACCTCGTTTCACTCCCTCACCGTCTTCCCCCATGCGAATTTAAAGATTGGAGCACTTAGGACCCACCAATTTTGGTCAGAAAACTCTCTCCATGCATTGCGCCCTTGGAGAGTTTTAGACCAGAAATTGAAATGGTTGGGAGATATTTGGTTCAATTAGATTCATACTCATTATCGTTTGGGTTTGTTGATGGTTTGATTGATGCCAATTTGGAGATTTAGTATTGTAGGATGCATGAATTGAAGGAGAAGAGTTTTGGCAAAATGGACGTCGTCACTGTCGAATGTCTAGATTACAGTAGAATGATTGAGGCAGGTTTGATTGATGTGATGTCATGTATAGGTTCGTCAAGGTGAGGGGTAACCGTCAGCAGTGGTACGCAACCATGGGTAGCGCCGAAAGTGGGGTTGCCTAAAGGGTTGTATACGGCAATTTGGTATTTTAGACTGCAAATATGGCTATTTTTGACCGATTTTGGGACCAATACTGTGGAAGAGGATTATGGGGAGAGTGAAGCGAGGTTAGTAGTGGTGGAGTCCGACGAGCGTGGTGGCCAGAAGGTAGTGCTACGTGGATATATATATATATATATGTGTGTGTGTGTGTGTGTGTGTGTGTGTGTGTGTGTGGGGGGGGGGGCTTGGTGGGGTTGTGAAAGTGGTGGTGGTGGAGAATTTTGGACTTATCTATAATATTTTGAAAATGTGAGAACAATGATTGCAATTAATTTTTTATTTTTTTCTTTTTTTTTCATTTGAATGGG
This sequence comes from Fraxinus excelsior, assembly GCA_019097785.1. Taxonomy (NCBI): domain Eukaryota; kingdom Viridiplantae; phylum Streptophyta; class Magnoliopsida; order Lamiales; family Oleaceae; genus Fraxinus; species Fraxinus excelsior. Next base: position 4,251,378 of record CM032632.1, read on the forward strand.
ATGGTAAAATCGTCATTTTATTAGAAAAATTGTTGAAAATGACTAATAAGTGTATTTTATACACTTATTTAGACTCCAAAACAATGACATTTTATCGTTCTTCTAATGAGATTATAGCATAATTTATGATATAATATGTTATGAGGTGAAACTCGATTGAAGATGAAGAATTGGAGAAAAGAATGCAAAATTGGCGAAAAAGAGGTAAGATCCAAAGTTTGGGGACTAAAGTACAAATACTCAAAAGTTGTGTCGAAGCTCACGATGAAGATTCGAGAATGCTAGAGGCCAAATGGATGCAACTAAAGATCAAAAGGAGTGAAAACAAATCAATTTTCAATCGCACAAGGATGTCCAAAGTTTTAGTTGGAGATTGAGACCCATTTTTGGCCTAGTAAACGTTCGAATTGAAGAAGAGCTATTTCTATTAAAGTTGTAGCCCTTCGAGTTATGTTTCTAACGAATCTTGAATCACCTCAATCGGATATCGGAAGGAAACGTTATGACAGAAATATTGAAGTAGATGCAAAGTGGACAGAAACTCGGCGCCCAAGCGCTATAAACTCAGCGCTCAAGTGCTGTCTCGTAGCGCTCAAGCGCCGCCACAGATTTTAGGTTTTTATTGTTTAGGCCGCGAAAACTCCACAAAAAGACTCCAACTTGGCCAAGAACGTATATGAAAGTATAAATAGACCTAGGGACACATTAAAAAGGGGGTTCCCACACATTGAAAAGGGGGTTCCACACTTTGTAACATTGAGAGAAAAACACAAGATCGAAGAGGAAGGATTCGAGTTCAAATCAAGGATTGGAAGTGGAAGAAGATCTTGGTGTAAGAGCTGATTCTTTTCTATCTTTTTATTATTTAAATCCGGTGATGTATTCGAATTTAGTTATTTATTTCATTATTTTGATTATGAGTAGTTAAATTCATTATTAGGGCAAATAATGTAATCTATTGAGACCCTTAGTTCTTTAATCCATGAATTCTGAGTTTTATTCTTCCATGTGTTGATTTTATTATGATTGCAATGCATTGAATTACCTGATCAATAATTTGATGATCTATTGAGTTTCTTACGAATCGAGAGGTGAGTTTGAGACTTAGAACGTGTAATAAAATCCGGTAACGAGGTATAACGTGTAGAGATACATATAGTAAGTGCTACAGTCGTTATATGAATTCCTAGTGCCATACCTCGTTTAACTAAGGGTAATTCGCATAGAGATATGGAATTGAATTAGTTAAATAGGCTCAATGAGAACTCGAGAGGGGTAAATTGAATACCGTAGGAGAATTCGACCGAACACTACGTTAGACTAAAATCTTGAATTGAGAATTAAGGTGATCATTGGATGAAGTTGTTTTGCCCTAATACATCTTATATACATGAATCTTTGATCTATTTGTATTTGTTATTTCAGCATAATTTTCATTAGTTTTAAGCATTTAGTTCATTTAAGAGAATCAATCTTTTCAACTATCACAATTCCTTATTTGACTTACTTCCATCAAATAAGAGTTATAAAAGTAGATTAAGACTAAAGTATAGTTCTCGTGTGAACGATAATCCGGACTCTTAGTCCCACTATATTACTTGTTACGATATCGTACACTTGCGATATAAAAATACGCAACAATGACATTTTGTTCGATGAAATGTGGAAGGTGGGGATGGAAATGCCCAAAAATGAAATGTATGGACGTTTTGCACAATAACATTGAAAGGTAGTGACGTTTTGTATTATTTACCATATAACAACTATAAATTAATTAATAACTATAACCAAATAGGTTGAGGAAATAAATTAACAATTTCAAATTAGTTAGAAAATTATTTTCTAAGAATTCCATGGAAGATTTGGTTGAACAAATTGTCTATGTGTCATTGAATTATTTTATTTAAAAAGTTCGATCTATAAAAATGATAAACAATTATTTATTTATGTAAACTTCAACATATTTAAGTAAAATTTCTATGTATTTATTATGGCTGCAATTTTAATTTTCACCAATTAACCTTGCTTAAATTGCAAAATCAATGGGGCTTAATTCACTCATTTAAAACTATTTTGTTGTATCTTTGTCCTTTTTGGTGCAATAAATAATTATTTTTGTTGCATTTACTTTATAATTTGGTTTTTCGTGATATTATTTAGCTCATGTTTCGTGGGGATCAAATTCAGATTTTTAGTTAATTTTGATAAAAAAAAAATAATGAAATATATGGTTAAAAATTAGTGGATTTTATAAAATATGTGATTAAAATTAATTGTTGATTTTGACTTGAACCAAACATGGATTTAATTACTAATACATATCATCTGACATATACCTTAGAATATAGGCTAAAAAATTCATAATAATTGATTTTAGCCTTTGAGAAAAGAGGTGCCTCTTAAGATAGAGGGTTACAACTTACAATGACGAAGCCTTATCCATAGAAACGAGAGCCTATAAGCTTACGCGATGGTTAAAAATCGTCTTGAAACGACACTTTAAGCATGATCTTTAATGGTTTTTATCATAACTAATATAGGATTATGCGGCTTTAAATCTACCATTTAAAGGCAAATTTCTTGAGTGGCCTTGACGTATGAATAGCATACTATGATTATAATTTCATGAATGACTATCAATGGCAAGTTGACAAATAGAATCAAGTTGTGGGATTTTTGAAATTTTCCGTAACAACGCTTTTCAAATGATGGTTATAAATGTAGTCGAATGTATTTGATGATAATTTTTTGTCGTCGTGTATAAAAAATCAAGATAATCCTATTGAATTTGTATCAATTTAACTGTCACAGATTTGATTTTATTTGATTTGCCTTGATATGGTCTCGTGATTGTGATATATTTTGACATAATTAAGAATGCTCTCCAATCGCTAGTCTTCTGAAGTAGCATCGTATGATTATAATTTCATGAATAGCCATCAATGGCAAGTTGACATATCTAACTAGTGGAAGAACAAAACATGGTTCATGTACTTGCACTTTAGAAAAGATCGATTTTTTTTTTAAGCAATAACTATAACCTTTTTAGGGCTAGGTGTTAGCTGAAAATTTGATAAAAACTTAATTCTATTATAAAGAAATAAGAAAAGAAAGTAGAAAATTTAATAGACTTAAATGTATTTTATTGAGAATCAAAACCCTATACTTATATAAAACTTTGATAAAAATTCAGCGAGACAAAAATTTAAAAAAAAAAAACAAAAACAAAGGAAAAAATTCAATTATTATTGGAGAACTAAAAATAAATTATGCAAATATTAAAATGTTGTCAGAAAACTCAATGGAATAAAACTTAAATGAAAAGAAAATAGTACAGTTACTCCCTCTGATGTTAATAACCAAATATTTTTGAGTTGACGCATTCCTATCTCGTTTACCAAATTTTTGAACTTGACTTCGACGATGGTTTTGTTCATAAGTGAGTCTCATTATCACTTGAGGAAATTTATTGAACATCGATATCACCACTCTTTTGAAGCTTGTGTATATATAAGAATTTTAAAGAAATATACTTTATCTTGTATGTTTTGACATCGAGTTATGCAATACAAGTTACATCGTCCTCGTATAATATATTTTTCTATCCTTGTTTAGCTTTAATAAACATGATAGTTTGTTGAAAAGAAGTTTCATTCCTCTCTTCGGAAGTCTTGTATAGAAGTTATAACATGTGAGAGTAAAATCATAAGTTACATTGAGAGCTAATGAAGTTATAAACATTCATTATGTAAAGAATATGCCTCGTTAAAATTTTATTAGAAAAATCATGTACAAGAAATCTTAATAAAAGAAAAATAGTATATTATTATTTAGAATAGGCTATAGATGTAGCCTCATTATAAATCTTGTCAACAAAATATTAGTCAAGAAAAAAATATACACAACGGGTATTTACTTCCCCAAACAATAATATCACTTGAATTATATGCTTCAAATATATTAAATCTTTAGTGATAGTACTCATGCCAATAACAAAATATTTTTATACATATTTATGATTACATCCATCACAAGATAATTTATTTATTTATACAAATTTTAATAAAGTTATGTTAAAAGTCATGCATTATATATTATGACTTTATTTTTCTCATTTTCCTTCTTGCATAAATATATGCATTTAGGTGTTCGAACGGAAGGTTCACAAATTTCAGGGTTCTCTAGTAAGTTCATTTTAGCTAGGATTGTGTCCTTTTCGTTGACCAATTATTTATAGGGAAAATTGCAACTACGGTACCAAACATTTTACTTTTTTGCAGACTTTGTCCAAACCTTTGTTTTGTGCCAATCATGGTACCAAACCTTTAAAAAAAACTCGCAGTTAAGTCCTAATGGATGGAAACCGTGAGTTTGACTGTTAGTTGACTCCAAAAAAATTATTTTGACCAAATCAACAAATGGCAAAATGATAACTACATAATTTTAACATAAAAAAGGCAACACTATTCACCTTCTTTACAAACCACCCCCACCCCACTCCACCAAAAGTCATTGGTCGTCAGTGCCGATCACCACTTTCCGCCACCAACGGTGGAATCACCTCCCAAACAGTATGAAAAAGTGAAGAATTCACTTTCCCAAAATTTCTCATAATCGACGGCATCTTCTATCACAATTCTTTAGGCACAAATGATAAATGTACTTGATAAAATTTAGATTCACTAATAGAAATTATTAGAAAACGAAAGAATTGAAAAATTCATACCGAATGAAGACTATTCAAGCATTTGGAGCAGCCAACGAGCCTTGCGTAGCCATTAATGCTATGACTCAAGCAATCCTTCTCCAGTTGCTTCACATTCTCACTACCCACCAATTTACCGTGTGAATTCACGTAAAACGCTTCTGGGTAGGTGAATGGGTGCAATCTAACGCCACAATAATAGTGTTGCCTTTTCTATTTTCCTTTTTTATGTTAAAATTTTGTAGTCACTATTTTGTCTTGGTCAAAATAATTTTTTGAAGCCAACTAACAGTGAAACTCACGGTTTCCATCCATTCAGACTTGAGCTACGAGTTTTTTAAAGACTTGGTACTGTGGCTGACACAAAATAAAGGTTTGGGCAAAGTCTACAAAAAAGTGAAAGATTTGGTATCGTGACTACAATTTTCCCTTATTTATATGTTGGCATTATTTTACGGTTTTCCTTCAATATTATCCCTATAATTTATAATATAGAGTGCTACATTATGTACAATAATGTTTCTAACAAAAATTTTCAATTATTTTCCTATCCTCGTAACATAATAAATTATTAAGACATCTTTCTTTTTTTTCAATATTTCAAAACTTGAACATCTTCTAAATTTTATAATTTGTTATGTCTATATACTTCACAAAAGCATAAGCTTCTTCAATGAAACCATTTTTACAATTTGCTTCATTTTCTTTTGCAGATTTTTGTGTTAGAATCAAATGCAGTCATGCTTAAAACGTGACATAGAATTATCAAACATATTAATAAGTGATCCTCTAGTTCATTAGTTCAAGCTGGAGCATTTAAAATTGGTGTTTGAAATTGTTAATATTTTTTATTAGTAAATACAATAAAATAAATTAGCTTTTGAATTTCTAGTTCGAATTCTAAATAATATAATGATGTAACGTGTATAATATTTTCAACTGCTTAATTCCCTCCCCCCTTTCTAATGCTGAGAAAATTACCAAATCAAGATAACAATTGACAAATAATGTTATAAAATATTATCAATTAGGGTTTATATATTTTGTAAGACTTTATATAAACATGTGTTCTTAGTTTTCTTTAATACACATATTAGTTCATCGTGGTGGAGTAATTATACATATATTACACAATATATAACTAGAAAATATTAGGCCTTTGACCATAAGTCGAGGGAGAGCTATGATGTTGACACTGCATAATAGAGATGTTATATGTGAAAAAATTACATTCTCAAACAAAAATGGAAATATATATTGTTCTCCATGAAAATGATTTAACAATCAATTGGAGGCATTTAAATGATTTGCAACATCTTAAGCAATAGAATGTTAAATCATTATCCCAACTAGTAATTACTAAAAGGTTTTTGATTTAGGGCTCACTAACATTACCAAGACTAGCTTCTCGATTGTAATCTAAAAACTACGACCATAATTTAAAATTTAAGCAAATAATCTTACAAACTTCAGGTTGTGAATATTAATAACACCATGCAATTATATAGTAGATGTATATATGATATAAATAATATCTAGATAGTCAGCATGGAGGGTGACAGAGCCCCATGTATTCGAATAATTTTCAAAATTTTAGAGATACAAATCCAACTTTAGCAAGTGATAATTGACAATCAATTTTAAATGAAGAAACCGAGCATCATATATGAATTCATTGGATTGCAGAGTTTTGAGGTTCTAAATTCTCGTTTTGCATCTTATGTGAACCCACGTAGCAATGGTAGCTACGAAACCTACACAAGATCTATTCAACCTAAAAAGTCAAGAAATCAACATTTAAGCTTGATTCAAAAATATTGAATCAAGAAATCAACACAATTACCGAAAATATATTGACCCAATGATTACAAAACTCAATAATTTCACTCGATTTGTTTGAACGCCAGAAGAAATAATCTTGATAAGTTCACAACTAATTTAGTGAAGAACGAGAAAAAGTAATATGTCTTGCAATAGAATCTATTAAATTGTATGTTTTACAATGAATAGAATGAGTCCTATTTATATGGAACCCATAAAACCTACCTAAAAATGGAACTAAATCTCAAAAGATATAAGAAAAAAATATCATACAAGAGTTTTAACTAAAATAGAATATTACTCGAAATTTGAAAAAGTCGCGGCCCAATTTAAACTATGCGGCCGCGTAGGTTTTTTTCATGCGGTCGCATAGGCCATTAGTCTGTCATCACTTTGGTCACGGTATGGTTGCATGCGGCCGCATGCATAGGTGTGCTATGCGGTCGCATAGCTTTGCCACTCAGCTCCTTCTTATGTTGCTTGCACCAAGTTGATCCATTTCGTTTCACATTCCAAGCCCAACATGAAACTCATTCATTTGCTTGTTGTAATCAATGTTTTATCCACCGTATCTTGAGCAAGCAATCTCATAGCCTCATTGAACTTCTTTGCATGCAACATCATCGTTGATCATTCATCAATGACCAATGGATCTTTGCTCGAACTTGCCCTTATATCCTGAATCACAACGACCAATGGATCCTTGCTTGGACTCGCCCTTGTTTCCTAGATCACATCATCCCCTCCATATTCGATCTCAAATCTGTACATACATCAAAGAGAGAAAATCAAAGACATTAAAATTAGTCGAAATATTATACTCACCTAGAAGATCTAATTTGTAAGCATTGTTATTGATCTTTTCAAGGACTTGGAATAGACCATTTTCCATGCCTGTAACTTTGACTTTCTTTATTCTAGAAAGCACTCTTTTCTCAAGTGTACCCAAATCCAGTCTCATGATTCAAATATAACACGCTTTCATCCCTTATTTACTCGAGAAGTATAATACTCATTTTTCTTCTCAATTTGCAACATTACCTTTTCATGGAGTGATTTCGCCAAGTAGGTCTTCTTCTTTCTATCTAAGCTTCTTGATAAAGCATCCGCTATCACATTTTCCTGACCTTGTTTGCACCTAATAACACATGAAAATGTATTGATGAACTCCATCCATCTTGCATGCTTGATGTATAATTTACCTTGACCCTTTAAATGTTTCAAAGACTCATGGTCAGTGTGAATCACGAACTCCCTTGGCCATAGGTAGTGTGTTGTGTCTCCAAAGCTCGAACAAGTGCATACAACTCGTTGTCATATGTAATATAGTTGAGAGTTGCTCTACTTAGCTTTTCTAAAGTAAGCTATTGGCCTTCGTTCTTACATTAAGACAGCTCCAATATCGATTCCTGAGACATCACGTTCAATCTCAAAAATATTGTTAAATTAGGTAATAACAAAATCGGTGCAGTACACAACATATCCTTAATAATATTAAAAGCATATTCTTGTTCAGCACCCCAATGAAATCCTACAGTTTTCTTTATAATTTATGTGCGTGGTGTAGGAAGTGTACTAAAGTTTTCAACAAAACGCTTATAAAAACTAGCTAACTCATAAAAGTTTCTTACCTCGGTTATGCTTTTAGGTGTTGGCCACTCCTTGATGGCTTGAATTTTCTCATCATCCATGTTGCGTTTTTTATATCGTAACAAGTAATATATTGGACTTTTGAGTCTGGATTATCGTTCCTACGAGAATTATACTTTAGTCTTAATCTATTTTTCCTAACTCTTATTTGATAAAAGGCAAATAAAGAATGATAATATTTGTGAATAGTTTTTCTTGCTTCTGAACTAATGGAAAGTAAAAAAAATTGCAAATATTGATTTAAGAAAGATTCGAATGAGTAATGAATATTATGGCAAAACAAGTTCATCTAATGATCACCTTAATTCCTAATTCAAGATTCTAACCTAATGTGGTATTCGGTCAAATTCTTCTATGGTATTCAATTTACCCATCTCGAGTTCTCATTGAGCATATTTAACTAATTCAATTCCATATCTCTATGTCAATTACCCTTAGTTAAACGAATTATGGTTCTAAGAATTCCTATAACGACCGCAATAATTAGTATATGTATCTATACATGTTATACTACTTTCTCGAATTTTATTATACGGTCTAAATCTCAAAATCACCTCTCTATTCGTAAGAGACACACAAAATCATCAAATTATTGACCAGATAATTTAATACATTAAACTCATAATAAAACAAACACATGAACGATAAACTACCAAGAATCTTGAATAAAAGAAATAACGGTTTTCAAATAGATTACATCGCTCGCCCTAATGTAAAATTTAGCTACTCATAATAAATAAAGAAGAAAAACAAAGAGTTGATATTGAGTACATCACCAGGTTTTGAATATAGATGTAGAAAAAAATAAAACTTGCACTAATATCTTCTTCTTCCAATCAATGTTTCAAAACTCGAATCCATTGATGTTTTCCTCCATTAAATTGTGCTCCTCAATCTCTAGTTGTTTCTTTTTTTATTTCAATGTGTGGAACTCTTTATTGGTGCTTCCTTAGGTCTATTTATATTTCTCTACACGTTCTTAGCCAATTTGGAGTCTTGTTCTTGGCTTCTCGCGGCCTGAATAGGAAAAACCTAAGTTGTACGGCTTAGTGCCTAGGCGCTAGGAATCAGCACCTAGGTGCCGCAATTTTTGTCTAGGTAGCGCCTGGGCGCAAAGTTGATGTTCACTCTATGTCTGTTTTAGTATTTTTATTATAACTTTTTCTCTAGGTATTTGATTATAGTGATTCAAAATGTTTTGGAAAGATAACTCAAAGGACTACAACTTTGATAAAAATAACTTTTTTCCAATTCGAACGTTTACCAAACCAAAAATGAGTTTCAATCTCCAACTAAAAATGTGGACATCCTTGGGCGATTGAAAAATGATTTGTTTTCACTCCTTTTGATCTTTAGTTGTATCCATTTGACGTCTAACATTTTTTAATTTTCATCATGAGTTTCGACACAACTTTTGAGTATTTTCACTTTAACCCCCAAACTTTGGATCTTGTCACTTTCGCTTCTTTCTTTCAATTTCACCCACATTCATTGAGTTTCACCTAACAACACATTATATAATAAACTAGGCTATAATTTCATTAAAATAATTTCTAAATATCAATATTTGGAGCCCGAATAAGTGTATAAAATACACTTATCAACCCTCTTCGATACCCTTTGCACGGCGATATAACCAAGAACAACAACTTTCTCCATATAAAATGTGCAATTTTTAAAGTTAGCATAAAATTGTCCTTGTCTGAAAACCACAAGTACACATCTCAAATACACTATATGTTCATTTAGATCCTTACTATATACAAAAATGTCATCGAAGTAAACTACTACGAATTTACCTATGAATGCACGTAAAACATGATTCATTAATCTCATAAATGTGCTAGATGCATTAGTAAATCCAAATGGCATGACTAACCACAACCCATATTTAATTTAAAAAGCTATTTTTCATTCATTTCCTTCCCTCGCACTGATTTAACGATAACCACATTTAAAATAAATTTTACTAAATATGCATGATCCATGTAATTCATCTAACCTGTGAATAGGATGACGATACTTTACTGTTATATTATTGATGGCCCTACAGTCGACACACATTCTCCAGGTTCAATTTTCTTTGGCACAAGTAATACTGGCACATCACATGGACTCATACTTTCTCTCACATACCATTTACTCATCAATTCTTCCATTTGCCTTTGAACTTCATTAGTCTCATCGAGATTACTCTGATAAGTCGGCATGTTTTGAATGATGCTCCAGCTTTAGGTACGAAATCAATTTCATGTTCAATGCTTCGAATGGCGGTAGCCTACTAGGCATGTCCTCCGGGAACACGTCTTCGAATTCCTAGAACAAAGAAATAGCTAAACTATGGAGTGATGTATTGGCTTTCTCAAGATTGAGGAACGACTCCTTATAAACCAACATGATTATTGATTGGTTCTCAACTGTCGTCCTCTTCACCTCACTCCATCTTGCAAAGAAATTCACTTTCGACTTTTCTCTCATCTCACGGCACTTTCTATCTTTAATCTCTTGTGGCTCCACTCTTTTTTCTCACTTTTAGCCACCTCACTATTTTCTATCTTGCTCTGTCATTGTGAAAGATCAACATTACTCTCATTTTTCTCTAAATCTTTTTTCTTTCTCACTTTTCAATTTAATTTGATCTTCATCACTTGTTGTAGTATTAATGGTGCAAGAGTAATAGATTTCACATCCTTAGTAAAATTGGACCTATTTTTGTACCCCATCATTAAACACCTTCCTTTATATTGCCAAGGCCTTCTAGACAAGATATGGCTGGCATGCATAGACACTACATCGCACATGACTTCATCATGATACCTCCGAATTGAGAAACTCATAAACACCCTCCTATTCACTTTAACCTCTCCACGTTCATTCTACAATTGCAATTTGAAAGGCTTAAATATTTTAGCATAGTTAATTCCAAGTTTTCAACAAGTGTAGTGCTAGCCACATTGGTACAACTACCTTCATCAATAATCATACTACATACCTTGTTGACGTGGCATCTCATATGAAATATGTTATCCCATTGTTGCTCCAAGTCATCCACTTTAATTTGAGCACTAAGAGCTCGCCGTGTAACCAATAGTTCTCCCACTGCATACTCCACTTTTTCACCATCACTAGCATCTTCCAATTTCGGCATGTCATCATATTTACCATCACCATCAATATCACTCACTACTTCTCCATTGTCGCGCAAGATCATCCCCCTTTTGTTTGGACATTGAAAAGCAATGTATCCTAATCCCAAGCACCTAAAGCACTTGATATCCCAATTTCGAGGGGATTGGAAATCCATCTTAGGTGTAGTTTTGCTAGCAACTTCATCTCTTCCCTTTGATAGCTCATTTCTACCTTTTGAAATAGCCCCATCACCTTTATTGTTATCCACTTCAGTATCCAAGAATATTTAGAACTCGATGAATGGCTGTCTCATTCATCTTCAATTGTCTTTCAATCTTCATAGCTACATGTAGCATGTCTTCCAACTCCACATAATGTTACAACTATGCCACATTAGCCATGGTGACCTCCCCATCCTCCTCAACATTCGCTCTAATCATAGCAATCTCCATCTTCTTGTGATAATCCTCCACACTCATAGAACCCTGGTAAAGACTGATTAGTTTTTTTATGAAGCTCCCTATAATAATGATTAGGTATAAGTCTCTTCTTCATGATAGCTTTCAATTCTTCTCATGTATTAATAGGCCTCTCACGGTTCCTCCTCATGGATGTTACTACTTGATCCTACCAAATGCTAGCATAATCAATAAATTCAAGCACTGCAATCTTTACCTTCTTTTCCTCCGAGTAGTTGTGGCAATCAAATATCAATTCTACTTTCTTTTCCCACTCCAAGTATGCCTCTGGATCACTCATTCCTTTGAATGAAGAAATTGTCATTTTGATATTGTTCATACTTCTATCAACACCATTTCCAATAAGATATATACCCTTCCTTTCATACCTAACTCATCTATCTCTCATTTTTCCTAACTCGACATCAACCAATGTATCTTAATTAATGTCACTATCTACTTCCTATCCACCAGCAAAATTCGCTCGATGATCATACCTTCCTTACCTCCTCGCGTTAGGAATATCTCTAGGTTATTTCGTACATAATTTAGCAAGCAATGTGTTTTGGCAATCCAATCTGTATCGCACATCCTCAAACAACCTTTCGAACCGTCATATCACCTCATTCCACATTTTGACTTGACTATTATTCCTGCTTGAAGTAGAATCGTCTATATCCGACATCTTAATTCTAATTTAATATTTGTCTCATGTGTATGCGCTCGTATATCACTTAAATTGATTTTTTTCCTCTATTAGTCTCACCACTCTGACATTTTTCCTCTCAATGCTTTCTTGCAGGTGCTTTAAAGAACTAATTCGATCTCAATCAAAATAAATCCTTATAGAGTTTCAAACAAAGATTTGAGTGAGAAAATTGATTCTAGAATGACTCAAAAAATAGGAATGGACGCTTTGAATGGACACTAAGGAAATATTCAAGAATGTGTTTCTTGAATTGGAATTGGACATTTTTATTCAACCTAAGAAATCAACGTTCAAACTTGATTCAAAAATATTGAATCAAGAAACCGACACAATCGCCGATAATATGTTGATCCCGTGATTACAAGACTCGAAAATCTCACTCGATTTGTTTGAAAGCTATAAGAAATAATCTTGATAAGTTCACAATTAATTCAATGAAGAACAAGTAGAAAGCAATATGTCTTGTAGTAAAATCATTCAAATTTTGTGTTTTACCATGAATATAATTATTCCTATTTATATGGAACTCATAAAACCTACTTAAAAACAGAATTAAGTCTCAAAAGATATAGAAAATATAGCATTCAAGAGTTTTAATTAAAATAAAAAACTACGCGAAATTTGAAAAATTCGCAACCAGTTTGAACTATGCGGCCGCATAGGTTTATTTCATGGCCAGTAGTCTGCCCGCACTTTGGTCACGATATGGTTGCATACGGCCACATGCATAGGTGTGTTATGGGGTCACATGGCTTTGACACTCAGCTCCCTCGGCTATTGCTTGCACCAAGTTGATCCACTTCGTTTCATCTTCTAAGTCCAACATGAAGCTTATTCATTTGCTTGTTGTGATCAATGTTTCGTCCACGGTAACTTGAGCAAGCAATCACATAGCCTCCTCGATCTTCTTAGCCCACAGCCTCGTCATCGATCATTCCTCAACAACTAATGAATCATTGTCCTGGATCACATCATCATTATTGATCAAGTGATAATCTAATTGGTCATTTCAAATATATATATATATATATATATATATATAGTGTTATTGAATTTTTGGTCTAATGAAGTCTTTTTTCAATTATACCATTATTAGCTTCGAGCTCTTTCTTTTCTCCTTAGGGAGTAATGATGTAGCTTATAGATTTTGTCACTTCAATATCATAATAAAATCAATTAATTTTATTAAATTTTGTGACATCCAGTAGTAGACCAAATATTTGTAAATCAAGATTCAAGACTATAATGATTTGATGTATTTTGGCCCATAAAACGTTAGTACTTAATCAATTCAAAATTAATCAATGACTACATAATATAACACAAATGGGTAATATCCAAATACCTAGATGACATCAAAGGTCAAATCATACTAACTGATGAAATCAAAATCATACAAATTGTTCAGTCATATTTATCCAAACAACATGAACAGATGCCTTGGCCATAGGCCCATAGCCGAACATGAGTATCTAAGCTTTTTATCCCGATCATAAAAAAACTTTAACCCAATAGAACATTAACATAGTATAAAATCAATTTATTGGTGTGATCATTCGATGTTGAAAATATAATCAATTATAATACTGCTCACAACAAAAGTATTAATAACTGGTCAAATTTCATATGATTCATAAATCTTCATGAGATTAGATATTGTGGTATTCTTTTGGATCTTTTATCTTAAAGTATTAAAATTGTGATTTTCGAGAGCAACATAATATTTTTCTAGAATATTAATAGGTATAATTTATGCTTTTGTAGGAACAAAACACAATTGTCTTCAATAATACTAATATATATAATTTTACGAAATTTACATAAAATATTAAATCGAATCTTTATATATTTTTTCAAGAATTATAATAATTGAAGATTGAAATATTGAGTTTGTGCTTCCTCAAGAGCATTAGCATTATTTATTGATAATCAAAAGGTAATAACATTCATATGGATGTCAAAATATTTGTTTTTTCGCTATAAACAAATTACATGAGAAAGACAACATATGATAAATATCATGGGATTTACATGTCCAGGAATTCTGATCTAGAACAATATTATGCACATATATATATGTAATCAAATGATCTACCTTTTGAAATAGCTCCACTCTATGCATGTGCACTGGCGGACCTACAGTGGGGCACGTGCCCCATGTAAGTGTTATGCCCTAGGTCCAATCAACTTTGGACATAAGCACTTTTAATGTATATATAACCGATGCATATTTATGGTAATATCTATTATTTATGTCAATTAATATTCTAATTAATTAAATAATAGAATCCGTAGATTCAAGTCTCGATGATTTGTTAATCACAAGGAGTTGTGATTGTGAGATACGAATTACATATGACTGAATTTTAAATCGTCTGTGGTCGTATGTAATAACGGGATACGGATATCGTTATTACGGATAGACCATCACGTGTGGCATTTCTTACTTATGAAGAAGTAGTTGATCTTACAAACTAAAGTGTGGAGACACTTGAATGAACACGTGAATGTTTTGTTATAGAACAAAACATTGGAGACTCGCTGAGAGATTCCATATGGAAAACTATCTGAGTGTCAGTGGTTAATCTCTAACGTTCGATAGTGGAATTCGTCCTTTGACTTGAGGTCATCATAGTGCCTTATGTGAGGATAGTCATGCTTTGGTGATGTCGGATGTTGCTCTGTCAAGGGTCGCTAATACGGCATCGTTCGGGTATGTCAAGAATCATATGAAGGTTGTGAATGATCAATATAGGATTCGTCACTTTTAGATAGTAAGAGGTTATGATCTACATTTCATTCAGTTAAATTGATAATGAAATCCTTGGCCAAGGTGAACTCATAAGTCGAAAAAGAGTTTTCGACTTACATTGACTTAACAGTAGGATAAAAGATATGATCGATAATTGAGATTGACACACGTCCATATCTCGTAATTGATCGGATCATATTGACGAAAGGATTATAGTTTCACGGTAAACGAACAAGTTTGATTTTGTCACGTCACGTGACATTTCCCGTCACATGTATTGCCCTGACACATTGCTAGATGTCAATCTGGGACAACGAATGTAAATTGATGATAAATTAAAAGGGTATTTTAATTTATCAGTTTTGATTAGATCAAAATAATAATTTACGTCGTTAGACATCGTGATCGGGAACCTAATGGGTCACACACAAAAGAGAATCAGAAGAATGAGATTTACCAATTAGTTAATTAACAAGTGTTGGATAATTAATTAATTAGGTTGCTTATTAATAGACCCGAATTAATTAATTGGATTAATTAATTCATTGACCGGATTTAATTAATTTGATTAATTAAATGTTGGACCGGGTTAAGTTAAGAGATGGGCCAGCCCGTTTGGACTTGTATTAATAGGCTGTTAGGATTTGAAAAACCGGATGGAATTTTCATTATTCTTGCTAGCACGAGAAAAGAAAACTCTAGCCGTCATTCTTATTCTCTGTGTGGATCACCATTGGAGGCTAGACAATTGGACAGCTTGGATTGTAGATCGTGATCATTGGAGTTCGTGAATCAGCAAAAGAGTTTGCAGAATTCATCAAGGTATTATTCTAAACACAGTTTCTATCTAAACACAATGTAGATCCTTGTTTGGGAATCGAAATTTTCTTTACTTCCGCTGCGCATGATTAAGTAGGTTCCCAACACCCAACTAGGTTATCAAATTTTTTTTTTTTTTTTTTTTTAAGTTCATGTTTGGTATCGATTGAAATCTAAATTTTAATCTAAATCAAAGTTAACAATAAATTTTAATAATATATTTCATAGAATCCATAATTGTTTTAACTTTTATCAAGATTTACTACAAATTTGATTTTAATTTCCACCAAACAGATGCAAAATCACAATAAATTTGAATTTCGATAACATGCTAATTTTAAAAATTCACTGACGATTGTACGCTAATCAAATCTACAAATTGTTTATGTAATCTCAAAACTTATTTCGATAACTACATTATGGGTATATCGAATAGTTCAAATAGATATCGAAAATAGTTAAAAATACGTTAAACGTGAGTCTTAAAGAAAAACGTCTAACTCGCATTTTTTAAAAAAAAAAATCAATTATTTCATTAACATTTATTATTTTTGTGATACACCTCAATGTAATTTTCATCATTTTATTAGGAAACTTTATATGGAATATGACATCAAAAATTTTCGAAATTTTACATCCGAAAAACTCATATCCCATGTAAATTTTCGAACGCAAAATTACATAGGATATGATTTTTTTTACGTAAATTTTCGAGTGTAAAATTTATCTCAACTTCTTTGCAAGTTCGAGTGTGCCCTCCTAACTTTTATCTTCTGCGTCCGCCCCTGTGCATGTGTATGTACATAAATCTCCATGCATAATTCACATATAATCCCCGATCCAAGTGGCACCCCCACATAACTTCAATGCAATGAATAGCTAATAAAAATCTAAGAGGGATCCAAAAGAAAATATTCCATCATATTATTTTTACTTTCTATAATTTCATTCACAAAAAAAAAAAAATTAAAAAAAATGGAAAAACAGCTTAAACAATTAAGAATCAGCATACATAATAAGATTGATATTTTTTTTAGAAGCCTAAATTACATGTTTTGCTCTCATAAATAATTAAGACCGTAATAAGAAAAATAAAAATAAGAAATATATATCCTTAGATATTAAAATATTGACGTATCAAGTTATATTTTGATTTATAAGTTGTGTTTATTTTGAACCTCAAAACAATATTCTATTGAAATATTAATATAAGTGTCCGTTTGATTGCAAGAGTGGAAAATGAATGGAAATAAAATATTTTACAGGGAATTGATTTTCCTATAAAATGTTTTACTGAGAATTGTAATTAATTGTGTTTGATTGGTATAATTTTTCATTGAAAATGTTGAAAGTTTGGTGTGCATTTGGTTTTGTTTTTTATGAAATTTGTCCATTAAAGTGATAATTTTTTCTACCATTGGGTCTAAAATTTGTTCCAATTGTTAAAAAAAAAAAATTTGAATTTTTTTTTTTTATCATACTCAATATCATTCGTTTGACTTTGTTTTGTATGGAAGTTGTCAATAAAAGTGAAAAACATTTTTACCATTGTATCTAGAATTTATTCCCATTGCAACATAAAAAAAATGTAGAAAATATTTTCCCACCAAACAGGTAGGAAAACAAAATCAAGCTTTTGTGCATCAAATGATTGTACCTAGAAAAAGGTGGAAAACATTTTGCCAGGAAAATTTGTGCTATCAAACGCCCTTAATTGGCTAAAGTTAGAAAAAAAAAATTCATTTAACACCCATTTTCTAGGCCATCAAACGGACACTAAATAAACTTTCATTTCTTTTGGAACAGTTTAATTAATATTGTAATTCTTCGGGGTCAATACATATTCATATTGAAGTATATAAAATTGGGGTAATTGGCGTAAAACGTCCCTACATTTGAGGGGTTTTGGACAGAACATCCATACCTTTCGTTTTTTTGACTCAGAACGTCCCTACCTTTCACATTTTTTGCGTAGAATGTCCATTTTCCCCAATGTTTGACCATTTTACCCTCCAATTAAAATAAAACAAAAAAAAATAGCAATCTTACTCCTAGACTTTTCTAAAAATGCAAATCAATCAAAAAAAGCCCATTTACTTCACATTCATTCTTGGGGCTATTCAAGTATTTGCAGACCCTCAGGCAGAGCTTTTGAAATGCAGGCAAAGGTCAATCTGAGTCCTTGAGCTTCTTCACAATGTGGATAATTATTTTTGTCAAGTGGGTCACGCAGGGATCCGAATGTGCGGCGCAGAGAACAACAAGGAGATAGAGGCTCTCCTTCTTCACGGCGGGTTTCGAATCATTGCCAGCGTCATAGAGGTAGTTGAGGAGCGCTTAATGCAATTTGAGGAGGCTATCCTTCTTCACGGAGGGTTTCGAATCATTGAGAGTTTAGATAGAGAGTTGATGATTTTCCGCTTCAATTTAACCTGGCTACGTAGGATGATAAAGAAGACGAAGATGAAGCAAAAGGTGATCTTGAAAGGGTTGCTTGGTTAGGGGATTTTGTGGGTTTTGAGGATCTCCGTGAACTCATTTTGAAATCTTGATAAAACAATTAACCAACAATGTTTCATGAATTAATTCATTTTGATGGTGTGTTGTTTGGAGTGAATTGGGGTCATATTCTGTGTCGCCTGGACCTGGGCAGACAGTTCGTGGTGGTCCGCGACCATGACGGTGGCCAGAGGAGAGATTTTTGACAAGTTGCAGAATTTGTTTTGATAGTGTGTTGTTTGGAGTGAATTGGGGCCATATTCTATGTCGCCTGGACCTGGACTTGGGCAGACAGTTCGTGGTGGTCCGCAACCATGACGGTGGCCGGAGGAGAGATTTCTGGCAGGTTGCAGAATTTCGATTTGCTGTTTTTGATGCATGATTTTGGGCGTATAAGTGGATGAAATTGGGAGTTCTTGGGTGGAAATTGTAGAGGATGTTGAGAATAGGGGTGGGCGTAGGTTGGGTTAGGTCAGTCTTTGCCCCAACCCAAACCCAACCCAACATCGTCGGTTTCGAAATTCAACCTAACCTAACCCATGTGAATGTTGAAACTCAACTCAACCCAATTATATGTCGGTCGGGTTAGGTCGGGTTGGTCGGGTTGTATTGATGTGCTGTCTTAGGCACCCAAAAATAGTCCTTAAACCTCTAAAACTAATGTTGTAGTGGAAGTAAAAGTCGATCCCACGAAGAGTATGTAATTCAGTATTTTATGCTCTGTACAATGATTAGGGGGTTTTTGTATGTAAACAATTGTAAATAACGTAATTAATAACAATAAAAACTAAATTAACAAAAACAATCAAAAAGACTAACCTTGGTCCAAGTCAATATCCACTTTCGGAAATCCACAATTGATCATAGATGCAAGGATAATTCAATTCATATTTTGAACATTCACCGTTGGAATAATTTTCCTATTTCTCCTTAATTTTAGTTAGTTAGAAACTAGCATTCTAATTAACCCTAATTATTAAATAATCACATATCAGCGCTCAAGATTCAATTTAATAACAGCTTTACACAATAGAAAAATCGATGAACTAGATAACACAAACACAAGCGGTTGTATTCAATCTATTTAAACATTCTTCTTAAGATTCAATAACCTCTATCGCAGAAAATCATCAAATCCTAGTGTTTCGCAAGTTAAAGGGATCAAACAATTACGGATTTGATATTTAACTCAGCGGTAGATTGCAACGAATAATAAACTAGTAGGTCTCCTAACAATTAAACATAACAATAATGGAAATAAGTGCAGAAGAATATTCAATACTCAAAAACATGAATTAAATTAAGAAAAACCATTTAAATCTCAGAATATGTGGTTCCGAGCCTTCAATATCTTTCGACCAAGTGTAAAAGTTTAGTTACAATTCATGAATCTAAGAGAAAAATAGAGAAGAATTGAGTTTGGAGGCGTTCTCCCCGTTCTGGTTGTGTTCTAGGGTTTATAAAGTGTAAAAAGATTTGTTTCCATAAGTGTTTGATTGAAATTAGGAAACCAGAATTTTCATCCCGGAAATGAACCATGCGGAATCAGCACTTTAACTCTCGGGAATGGTATGTGCGGCCGCATGGAATTAAAGGCTTGCGGCCGCATGGTTTTACGAAACTTCCTCCGGATAGCTTTCAATATTTTGGCCATAACTTCTTCCGATATTCGTTTGAAGCGATTCAAGATGTGTTGTAAAGCTAACTCAAAGGGCTCAAACGTTGATTCAGAGATCATCTTCAAATTCGATCGTTTACCATGTCCAAAATTGGTCTCAATATGAGGCTGAAAATTGATGCAAAACTTTTCAACTTGAAAGTTGATATGTGAAAATGTCTTGGTCATATTTCATCCCTTTGAATCCTTTCTTCATCCAATTGACCTCTAACACTCTCGAATCTTCATCACAAGGTTAGAAACAATTTTAGAATATTTGCACTTTAGTCCTTGAACTTTCACTTTCTTCCGTTTTGGTCCTTTTTCACCTATTTCTTCTAAATTACGCAATGTCCATAGAATTGCCACATAAATCAAAATATGAGCGTAATGAGTACATTTTGGCACAAAATAAACATACGAGAGCATAAAATAAGGAGGGAAGAATATGCATTTTACATTCATATCATGTATCGATTATTTTTATTAATAGACGAGGTGGGGATAAAAATCACCACTACACCGAAATAGTAGAAACATGGGACAGAGATGAGCAGAGAAATTTGAGGGGAAGCAGAACTCAAAACCGATTGAAATTTTGATTTAACATTCAAGTTTCTCTATACAACAAACAGAAGCCCTATAGGGTGAAGAACTTAAATTCCAAGAAGATCAAAAGCCAAAAGAATATGAAACAAGATACAGGAAGCCAAAGAAATGTAACCCTCCCATAAGAGAAAAGGTGTAAATTACTAATACTAAATTATCAAAAGGTTGAAAGGTTGTGCATTTACATCAACTCGACCAAAGTTGTATACAAAAAGGAAAAGAATTACAAACGACGACACACACACCTGGAAGCGATGGCTCTTTGCATGCAGCCGCTCTCATCGAATTTATTCCTCCGCTTTGAATCGCTGTTGTGGAAAAATGGGTCATCGCTAATGGAGGATAATCGCTTCTTATTGCTGGCCTTGTTTTGTTGACCAGAAGGTTTCCTCTTTCTCATGTTTTTGCCCGCCATATTTAGTTAATTCTGTTGGGAGGAGTTCACTATGATTAGTTTACAAGTTAACAAAATATATGTGCAACGAATCAGAAAACTGGATTGAAATTAAACTAGCAATAAGTTTTCTCAAGAAACTGAAATTAAACAAAACAATAATCTGTAATAAAAATTGAGCTCCAGTGACTAAAAATAAGCACATCTGAATATGTAATAATGGAATACTAATTTACTGCGAAAATCGAATACTATTGAAGCTGTAAAGAAATGGACAGAATCAACCAGAAAAATGGATCTTATCTTTGTTCAAGCCCACATGCCAAAATCTCAACAGATTCTTGCTTCAATCACACAAAATTGAACACCACTATGCTTGAATCAAACCCCAAAGTGATAAATACAAAGTATAGCACTCAAACTGGACCCTTTTATTTCACAAGTACAAGTTCTCTCTTCACAACTTCGGAGCTTAAATTTCAAATGTGCCAATGAAGAAACAAATGAGAAAAAGATTTAGAGGTTTATCAGTTTCTAAGGTTTAGGGTTTTTGGACAAGGTACAGTCCAGAACAAACCGACAATGAATGAACCCGGAACCGGAAGAGAGAAGCCATGGAAGAGAGAACTCAAAGAAGTCGGCTACAGGCTGTAAATGAAATGAGTCCAAGTTTAGCCCTTTAGGGTTTTAGACTTTTGTTTGACAAAAAAATCTTTTTTTTTTTAATTCACGGGTCAGGTTGGGCGGTTTTTGTCGGGTTGGGTGGGTTAACCCATGACCCGATCCAACCCGACCCACTTAACCTTTTATTTCACAAGTACAAGTTCTCTCTTCACAACTTCGGAGCTTAAATTTCAAATGTGCCAATGAAGAAACGAATGAGAAAAAGATTTAGAGGTTTATCGGTTTCTGAGGTTTAGGGTTTTTGGACAAGGTACAATCCAGAACAAACCGACAATGAATGGAACCCGGAACCAGAAGAGAGAACTCAAAGAAGTCGGCTACGGCTGTAAATGAAATGAGTCCAAGTTTAGCCCTTTAGGGTTTTAGACTTTTGTTTGACAAAAAAATTTTTTTTTTTTTAATTCGCGGGTCAGGTTGGGCGGTTTTTATCGGGTTGGGTGGGTTAACCCATGACCCGACCCAACCCGGCCCACTTAACCTTCCCAACCAATCGAATCGGGAAAAAATGGTAAAAAACCGACCCAACTCGATCGGGTTGGGTCTGGTCGGGCGGGTTCGTCGAGTTCGGGTAGGTTTTGCATACCCCTAGTTGAGAAGATTAAGTTGGTAGTGATAACCGGAGGTTTTGGTGACCGGAATGAGGTGGAAATTGGGTCGATAACCGGCGACTAGGAGCTCCCGACCATTTTTTTTTTTGTTCTTTTTAATATTTTTCTAAGTTTTGGACTGATTTGCATTTTTAGAAAAGTCTAGGAGTAAGATTGTAATTTATTCTTTATTTTTGTTTTTTGTTTTATTGAAATTGGAAGGTAAAATGGTCAAAAATTGGGGAAAATGACATTTTGAGCCAAAAATGTGAAAGGTAGGGATGTTCTGCGTCAAAAAACGAAAGATATGGACGTTTTGCACAAAACTCATCAAATGGACGTTTTGCGCCAATTACCCATAAAGTTGTTATTCTAGAACGATCACATAATATTCTTCAAAAATACTAGTGTTTAATATTTATGCTCTTTCGAGATCTTATATATAATATGTTATGAGTAAGTTTTTTAGTTTTCAAGAATAGAAAAATATTTTTCTAAAGTATTAACACAATTTTATTTCAAAATATTGTTTTAATTTAGAATCACACTTTTTCAAGAGCGACGACATAATATTCTTTCGAAATATTGACTTAGATTATTACTTCTTCAAAAATAATAAATTACTTTCAAACAAATATATGCCTAGATTTGTTAGATAATTCAGAGTTAAGAGACTACTAACATTTTATTTGAACGAAAAGAAGAGTTTCTTTATGAACTCAATTGGTTAAATATTGGTTTTTCTTCCAACGGAGTAGAAATTAATTTTTCTACCTCAACCTGCTTAGAGAGCAAAAGTAGGAATAAGTTTTGCTAAGGCCTTGTTTGAAATGCATTATTTTCTAGAGAAGTTGGAAAAAAATTTCCTTTTTCCAACAAATGTGGTGTTTGATACGATAAATTTTCTAGGGAATTGGTTTTCCTAGAAGCACCCTCACATGCCCATTTTCTAGGGAATTGGTTTTCTTGCCTTTTGTGGTCAAAGTTTTTCCAATTTTTTTTTAGGCAATTGAAAAAAATTGTAGACACAATGATAAAAAAAAATTCACTTTGATTGGCAATTTTCATGCAAAATAAAGCCAAACGAATAGTATTCGGTATAGTAATTATTTTTTCAATTTTTTTTTTCACAATTGGAACAAATTCTAGACTCAATGATAGAAAAAAAAATATCACTTTAATGGACAATTTTCATAAAAAAAAACAAAGTCAAACGGACACAAAACTTTCAACATTTTTCAGGTGGGAAATTATACAAATCAAACACAATTAATTACAATTTTCAGTAAAACAATTTTTAGGCAATTCAGTTCCCTATAAAATATGTTCTTTCCACCCATTTTCCACATTTGCAACTAAACAGACCCTAACTGAATTTGTTAGAATTTTGTGCTGAGTATCAACCTCTAAGATAGATACGTGCAATGGCAATGGGGCTACAACATATATATGCACTACTGGATGCCCTTCTCTATCCCTAAGCATTTCTTTGATATCATTCTCACTCTTCAATCTACTCAGCCCCTTCTCTAAACCCATTCTTCATTTTTTGTAGTAAAACTCCAACCTCAAATCTACTCAGCCCCTTTTCTAAACGCATTTAAGAACTTCATCAAGTTAACTTTTGTAAACAGTGAGGCATGGAAGAAATCGAAGAAAATCACTAAATCATGTTCGTATGCCAAATTGTTTGGCTTAGAATAGAAATTGCCTACGTGATGCAATTCAACAGTTAAGTAGCCAGAATTTGCACTTGCATGAAAAAAAAAATTTGAAGATGAAGGAACACTGAAAGATGATATGGAAATAACGAAATACACACGGATCAAATCAAGATAATAATGGACTGCACATCATACAATGCTCAAAACCCAACCAAAACCACATAAATTTCAAGTCCCAACCATTGTCATGCAAATTTCAGATGAATACCTACAAACCCCCAAATATAACCCTCGCAGTGTTGAAGGTGTTTCCCCAAATCCCATTTCAATAGAGTTTCAAACTGTAATTCCAAATAGCATAAAAAATAATGAAGGGACAACAATGATAATGGGCGAACATCGTTCATATTATTTGGGTATTGTCGTTTGGTTCTCTGATAAACGAAGGATGCATTTTTATTCGACAAAATTTTATGTGAAAAACTAGAATATACTCCATAAAAAATAGCAAGGTAGCCTCGAATACTCGAAGATATAAATTTCGAACTGAAAAATAAAAAAATAACGGACCAACAATAAACTTTACCTTCTCTTAGTTCGCCCTCCATAATATCCTACTACGGGAGGAGATATTGAAGATGATGAAGAAAGTGGGTGTGCAAGGAACGTGAACAATTGAGAAGATGGAAGATGGACCATGCGTATTATGGGAAAGAAAAGGTTTGTGAAGTGGCTTGATCATTTTACCTTGGAGTTTCAAATTAAAAGGGAGTCCAGGTAAGTATTTAATGGTAAAACTCACGGCATATGGATGGAAGGACGTTTTCCACAACGAAACGTTGAAATAAGGGAAAAATGTAAAATAAAAATAAAAAAAGGAATGTATGGACGTTTTGCACACAAACTACCAAACGTATGGACGTTTTGTGCTAATAAGCCAATTTGAAAATGTGACTAATTGCTAAATTGTGACCTATAATTTTTTTATATGTGATCGATAAAATGAAATGTAATATATAAATTTTTTGATTTGTAATCTCGAATTAATTTGTGACCAATTAATTATTAATACGTGATAAATAAATAAATTGTGACATATGATTATGTACATATGACCATTAATTATATAATTGTGATTTTATTATAATTAATTAATAAAATATCTTTAATTAATAAATAAATACATGATTTTTGCATTAATTAAACTTAAAATCTGATTTTTGAATTGTGCATAGTTAATGCCTTAATTGTCAATTTTCCCCTCTCAAGAATTGAGGTTCAAGGCAATGGCCCTTGGACTGGGCCGGCCCTGCCACCACCATTCTGCCAGTGCCTCCACTTAAAAAGACAGGAATAACGAGGGAAAGTCACGAAATAATGTCGCAGGATGATTCAAAGTCATGCAAAAAATATCTAGAACTTTAAGTACGTAAGATGGAGTTCTTTAGGTATATTGACAAATCAAGAAATTCATCAATTGTTTATCGCATCCCAAAAATTGATGTGATTATAATCATTACGCGAAATAATATACATGGACCGAATAATAGTGAAAAATTGTTCGGCAGAGGCAAACTGCTCCCATGGAAATGTTTTCTCACTATGTTGAGGATGATTTTTTTATTATTATTATTTTTTTTTTTCTTTTACTTTTCTAGGTACAATGACAAATTGAGAATTCGATTTTCTTTTGTACGCAATAGTATAAATACTTGTCCCACGAATTACTAGTCATATGCATAGGTTTGGAACTGGAAAGAACATAGCTATAGGTACAAAAGCCCTTTTATTTTATACATATTCAGTTATGACTTAGCAATGCAAATTAACCATGGAGCCCAGCAAAACTCTTACTTTGGCCTAATCTAGTGACCAAACCCTAGATACCAATGACACAAAATTTGAAGAAGCGAAAGTTTTGCTATCACATTAGCAAGCTTCTAATTATGGCTGCTTGCGCACTGTCACCATCGATTGATTCCAAAAGCGCTGATAGTCGATCACTCAGATCATCGACCTCTTTGTGCAAGCTCCTAATGTAGTTACAAGTCTCCTGCAAGACCTTCGAAGCCGATACCTGCCATATGCAAATAATAAGATTGGAAATATTCCTTAATTTTCCATTTCCTTAAATGGATCCTCAAGAATTAAATGAACCTTGCAGCCTTGTGGGCACGAGCATGACCCGACTGATCTACTAATGAAAATGATGAAGGCCTCAAAAAAATAAGAATAGCTAGAATCACTTAGATGAACACACACACATATAAGAACTCGGAAATACCAATGTAGTACCTTGTCTGAACGTCGAGTGCGAATCTCAGGGATAAGCTGCTGTAACTTGGACACAAGATCGGCGATCTGATCCTCACTTATCCTGGAAACTCCTGACTGACTCGAACGTGATCTTCTGCTAGACATTGTCAGGTTAACTAAATGGAGAACGTAAAGAAAAAAAAAATAAGTATCTTATAAGTTGTAATTCTTGAGTGTAATTCTGCACAAGATAGAAGGGATAATCTGTTTATAAACAAGCTATAGATAAAGGAGCCGTGAAAGAGCAGAAACAATGAAATGCAAATACTAGAGAAGTAGTGTTGGAGGTGGTGATGAAGACAAAGTGCATGGGAGAAAGCAGTGGGCTATTTATTATTGATTTTTAAATAGAGTTTTCAAGATCGAGGGGTGGGGTGGGGAGCAAGAGGTAGGGAAGATACGCCATACTGTCCTCCTCTTTGTGTCCCCCAAACAGCCAAATTGGGATTTGTGTTCAAGTTGGTTCATAGAAATTTGCTTGATTATAACTTTTAAGTAACTTTCTATAAGCAATTCTGCGGGCCACTTTGTGTCAGTCTATCCACGCGAGCGCATGTTATGTTATTATCCTTGTCATTTAAATACTAGTACTATATACAATTTACAAGTCGTTTTATATTAATTCTCTCGATTCTTAATGCAAACCAACCGCGAGAAAACTTGTACTAACTACTGAACAATATTAAAAAACTACTTGAAGATTTTATTAGATATCGAGCAGTGATTAATATTATAATTTTAAAACTTCTTGATGATTGATTTCACGAATAATTTTTTTTCTTAACTTTTTACCAAAAAAGCTAGTAGATACTAGCTAATATATAAAAAAAAAGTATGGCATTGTTGACCAATGACTATGATTGCATAATAACATGCATATGGAATGGAAATCTTTGGGTCATCGTCAAACATGTGGTGTGTGTAAACTTTGCATTAATTATGTGTGTGTGGACATATGGATCAGTTGATGTGAAAAGATGACTTGGCACTTTTGACCCAACTTTCTCCGAGGGTTTCAAGGTCTTTTCCTGTCTCACAAAAATCAATTAGCCTCCGTTTGATATGTAGAATTTTTCTTGGAAAATAAAAAATATTTTCTATTTTCTAATTTTTGTAGTGTTTGATTTGATAGACAAAATTTTTTCGGAAAAATATTTTCCAAGTTTTTCACCTTTTTGAGGAAAATAATTTCTTGATGTTTTGATGGGTAAATATTTTCCATTTTTTTTTACAATTGAAAGAAATTCTAAACACAATGGTAAAAAAAATTTCACTTTTATTGACAATTTCCTTGCAAAACAAAGCCAAATGAATAATATTCGATATGATTATTTATTTTTTTTTTTTTTTGAATTAGAACAAATTCTAGACGCAATAGTAAAAAATATTATCACTTTAATGGACAATTTACATAAAAATTGAAGTCAAACGGACTCCAAACTTTCAACATTTTTCATAGAAAAATATACTAATCAAACTCAATCAATTACAATTCTCAGTAAAACAATTTCTGAGAAAATCATTTCTCTGTAAAACATTTTCTTTATACCCATTTTTCACTTTGTAATCAAAAGGACCCTTAGTTTATTTGACCATTAAACTAAAATATTGTAATAATCAAAGATACTTTGATGCTTACATTAATGAGGTTGAAAAGAAGTTGAGGTGAAAGATAGTTGCGTATAGACGGTTCACCAATTATGAAGGGTCGAAGATTATTATATAAGGGTCGATGAATTAAATATCACCGTTGCCATTATAATCATTTTTGACATTTCGTGGGTATTTGAACAACTCATGAACCATCTTCACTTTGACATTGGTTAATGTGAATGGCAAGTCAAGATACTCATAAATGTTGTTGTTGCGTTCAAGCCATAGTCGATTACTTGGCACCCTGATTACTTCGATCTAATTATTTCAAGGGCATGCCACTAAAGGTGTACTTCCCATCAAGCTTAGGGTTGTGACTTCTGATTTTCCATACTATGGACATTATTGTCGTTGGTAGATCACTAAGGGTTCGTTTCATAGGCAAAAGTGGAAATGAATTCCAATTTTATGTTAATTGGAAAATAAAAACTTACCAAATCCATAGAAATTCATTGTCCATGAAAACAAAGAAAATGCAGCGTAAAGTTGTTGTATTTTGAAATTCGATTTCCATTTCCACATTGCAATCAAACTGTCAAAGTGAAATTCGTTTTCCTCGAATGTGACATTTTCTATGAAAAATGTGCAATCAAACAGGACCTAAGTACTTTGTAGGGTCTTTATTGATCTTAGATGAAGGCGAAGGACCCCGAAATTGACAGAAATCATGGTACATAAATATGCTATAGCTGAAGTGAGTATCGTGCAATGTCTGATCGGAGTATAGCATTATTTATGTATGTATTGTATGTTTTTGTCCTCAGTGAATGGGAGATGATGTTCTCATCTAGTCATCTTTTGAATAGGAAATTTGGTCAAATTTGTCTGGAAGTAAGAAGCTGTGATATTCGTGTAATGCATTGGGGTTGTACATCGCCGCACGTGATGAAGATTTTGCAATTTTCTACGGCGGGATTCATGCTAAGGTCTTGTCCACCCTTAGAGATGCCGCCGTCATGTGCGCCTTCTCCAACGGCCACCGTCGAAGTTCATCTTCTTTTCAATAAATTTAGCCCCTTTGAGCTCCATTTTTTAGAAAAATATATATTTTAAAATAATAATTTTTTGAAAAATATATTTAATTAAAAAGTAAGAAAAAATTTTAAGTTTACGCCTATGTTTGACACACATTCTTTCAAAATATATTATTTCAACACTTATTTTCAACCATGCATTATTCAATAAAATAATATTTACTATCATATCAATTACTTTTCCTTACTGTTTAACCACATATTTCTCATCATATCACTATTTAAAACACATCATTTCATCAATAATATCCATCAAACACACCCACCCTACATATAAAATTCTTTAATAGGAGAATTTTGTACGATTGAAAATGAATTTTTTAAAAATGAGTTAAAAATGGAGGTCATACATATGCTTAAGATTGACAAACTGTTTCGAGGATTTTTACTTGATACAAGTCTTTATCAGATGTATTGGGCTAAAGTTGGCATACTAAATTATCTAATTTTTGCACAATTCACTTGCATGGTTCAGGCTGTTCGGATTTCACTTATAATTATTTTTATAAAATTGGAATTATTGTGAAAAGAGAGAATAAAAGTTAATAGATTTATATGTATTATAATGAGAACCAAAATTCTATATTTATAAAGAATGATTGGGGATACTATGATAATAATTTCTAGAGCTGTAGGGTACAATCGTCATTCACCAATAATTTACCATTTACAGCACTCTCCTTTGAATGACACATTACAAAATATATGACTCGTTAAAACCTTATTTGATAAAAATTTAATGGGACAAAAAAAATCAAAAGAAGGAAAAATGTACATTTATTTTGGAGCATTAAAGATAAATGTTGCCTCATTAAAACTTTGTTAGGAAAATTCAATGGGATAAAACCTAAGCGAAAGAACAAAAAGTACAACTACTCTATCTGATATTGATCACTAAAAATCTTTGAGTCAACGCATTCGAATATTGTGAACCGATTTCTTGAATGTAGATACTGACAGTGCTTTTGTAAATAAATCAGCTACATTATCACTTGAACGAATTTGTTGATGTCGCTATTTTTCTGAAACTCGTGTGTATGAAAGAATTTTGGAGAAATATGTTTCGTATTGTCACCTTTGATATAATTTTCTTTGAGTTGTGCAACACAAGTAACATTATCTTCATACAAAATTGTTGGATTGTCTTTTGTTGAAATTAATCCGCATAATACTTGGATATGATGGATCATATTTCTCAACCATAAACATTCTCGACATGCTTCATACATTACAATAATTTCAGAATGATTTGAGGATATTATTGTCAATGATTGCTTCAAAGGTCTTCATGATATAGTTGTTCCTCAACATGTAAATAGTATCTTGTTCGTGATTTAACTTTATGTAGGTCAGAGAAATAACATGCATTTGCATATCTCACTAAAACAGATCCCGACTTTTGATAATAAAATAATCTCAAATCAATAGTACCCTTTAGGTACACAAAAAATATGTTTAATATCATTCCAATATCTTTGTGTCGGTTTAAAGTTATATCTTGCAAAAAGATTTACAGAAAAAGTTATGTCGGTCGAGTAAAGTTTGCAAAATAAGTTAATGCTCTAATTGCACTAACATATGGTACTTTAGGACCAAAAATCTTTTCTCCATCTTCAAGTGGACGAAAATGATCATTTTTCATATCAAATGATCTAACAACCATAGGTGATGCCTATAAATGTGTATTATTTATATAAAATCGTTTTACTACATTTAAAATAAAAATAAAAATCACAAAAGAGAAAATAACACATTCTATTTGTTTTCAATCAAATTGACATTAGAAATAATTTAATCAACGGTTAAATACTAGTCCTCGTGGGAGCAATATATGGACTCTTATGTCCACTTTATTACTTGTTACAATTCGATATAAAATCAACAAGTTTTTGGTTCCATAGTCGATGATAATTTTTATTTTATATTGATTTAAATTATTTCTTACTTTTCTTTTCTATTTCTTTCTTTTCTTTTCAGCTGATCTACTTGTTTTTCTTTATTTCATTGACAAAGAATGAAAAGAAGCAAGAGAGCAACAAAAATATTCAACGATTGATCCTGACTTAGATGATGATGATGTGCTCTTTTGAGAATTTTTCTTCACAAAACAACTTTAAAAGTGGGGATACAACATACCTATCATATTTGATAAGGATGTCTTAAGAAAATGATTAAATATCAAATCTATTGTTTATGAGAAGATTAGACCAAGTTGTAAATATTGTCGTGGATCACATTAAACTTAAAACTGCTTGTTATTGGCAACTTCAGACGAAGTAAAGAAAACTATATTTGATCATCCATATGGAAAAGAAGACGATGACAGTGACATGGCTATAGAAGATATCATCGCCATGCAAAAGTATAAAAAGATTGAAGATCATATAATTTTGGATGAGTCAAGATGCTTACGGATGATTTCTTCATTATTCAACCCGATAAATCAATAACTAAGAAAGAACATGTGGAAATCGAGGAATTAATCATGGAAGAGCCAAACGAATTAGTGGCATCCAAAGATGATGAGATTGGCATGCAAACCTCTAACTTCATAGACTTGTGACTGAAGCCAATGTGAAGATCGAAGTACTCTTACTTGAGTTTGAATTAG
Organism: Fraxinus excelsior; assembly: GCA_019097785.1. Taxonomy (NCBI): domain Eukaryota; kingdom Viridiplantae; phylum Streptophyta; class Magnoliopsida; order Lamiales; family Oleaceae; genus Fraxinus; species Fraxinus excelsior. The sequence goes on from CM032632.1 coordinate 4,283,129, forward strand.
ATAATTTAGGCAAGTTATATCATATTAAGGGACGGCAAAAAAGCTCGTCGGCTCGAGCTCAGCCCGGAAAAAGCTCGAGCCAAGCCTGACTCGGGCTCTGTTCCACTGAGCCGAGGCTCGGGCCCGGCCTGGCCCAACCCGTGACTAACTAAAAAAATTAAGTTTAAATGTATTTTTTTATAAATTACTATTTAGTTATTATTTATAATACGTAAAAATTGCACAATTTTTAAATACATTATAAAAAATTATAGATTTATAACGAATTTTAAATAAAAAAAACACGAGCGGCTCGGCCCGCCATGGATCAAGCTGAAAGATCGGGCCAAACATTATTTTTTTGATCGAGCTTTTGCTCTGCTCTGCTTGGCTCGGCTCGAACCTGTTTTACTCAAGCCGAGCCTGAGCTTTGAGTTTCGGCTCGTGGCTCGACTCGACGACATGACTAACCATATTCAAGTCGAAAAAGTAACATTTTGGAGGATGGTCGAAATATTGTGCAAAGATAATCTATGCAAGTTAGGCAAGATCTCCAAAACAATATTCGAAGTTCCATGAAAAATTATTGCCCAAAGGCGAGTTCGAGACTATAATTTAAGAACTAATGGGAGCCAACCCATTTTCTAACTTTAAACTTTTGCTTTTTTAATTTCTTTCTTATTTTTCTTCGTCTTTCCTTTCTTTTATTTATTCGTTTTATATTTTTAAAAAATAATAATCTTATTCTTTCTTCCTTTTATTTATTTCTTTATTCTAAAAAAATTTAAATATTTTTTTTCTTTTATTTCTTTCTTCTTTATTCATTTTTCTTCTTCTTAAAAAAGATATTTTTCCCCTTTTTTCTTCTTCTTTTCTCTTTTTTTCTGTTCTTATTATTTTTTTTTTTTAAATCTATTCTTTCTTCTTTTTTCATATTAAAATAAGTCAATATTAAAAAAAATTCTTCTTTTACTGTCTTTTCTTTTAGGAAAAATGGAAAAACAAAAAACATATATATATCTATCGAAAAAAAATCGTTTTTATTATTATTTTTAATTTTTTAGGTCATAACTAGTTTACAATCATCATTCCTAAATTAGCATAAATTCGCATGTGAATATATTGATAATTATTTTTCTTGTTTGTTTTTAGGCATAATAAAAATAATTTACAAAACGAGTAAAGAAAAGATATTGAAGGTAAAAAAATCAAGTGCTAAACAGGAAACGTAATATACACGTCAAGTATTGCTAACCATTCTTTAAGCCTATTTTGTGCACACATTAAGGACAATGTGTATTTTAAGTTTGGAGGTGCATATTAGTTAGTAAGTTATATTTGCTTATTTGTGTGATATTTTTGAAAAAAAAAAAAAAAGTGAAAAATTTTAAAAATATTTTATTATTTTATGTATGTTTGCATGAGTTGAAAAGCCTTGTCGACTAATTGAAATTGTTTATGTTTCATAAATTGTGAATGATGCGACTTTTTTTCTAACTCAATATTTGTTCATGTTACATCGTCTTATATTTAACACAATAGTCATGATAATTATTACGTTTTTTTTTAATATGTTGCATTGATAGAATATGTTGAATGAATTTCAGTCTTTATAAACCAAGATCACAATATGTAGCACAACCACTAACCTACTGAAAGTATAAGTTTGGGGGTTGTTGATCTGATGTTGGGAAGTATTTAGCTATGTGTTAATTTCGTGCATGTTAAGTATTTGTGTAGAATATTTTTGGCTAACAAGTAGAGACTATATAGTAACTATCTCTTAGAGGCTTGATTTCAATTACTCATCCAAAAATAACAAAAAGCATTGCACTAGCCATGGGACATAGGAAAAAGTTAAGTGCATTATTGTGTGAAACTAGTCTTGAGTATCTAGCCATATTTATCACCAATATTTAGAAGATGGTCTATCAGGGAAGCATGTTGCCTGCAATGTAGATTGAAACCTACCTTTGAAAATCAAAGAAAAGATCCAAAAAACAGAAGAATGAATACAGTACAAAAAGAAAAGAAAAACATATGAACGTGTGTGAGACAGTGACAAAACAACTATAAGCACTTTATCTATCCGGTTAAACTTGGATACTTAATTTGGAATTTAGACTTTTGGTGAGGGTTATTGTCCTATTTGAAACTTGGATGTCGACATTCAAACTTAAGGAGAATCATCACGTATTGAGATGGTGACTTTCATTGGTGAAATACAACCAAATTTGAGCGGGAGAGGAAACTGGTGTTATGTGATCAACATTCGAATAAACTCTTCGGGAATGTAATTGAAAAATAAGTTTGGAGGTGTGCATTCCACGAGAGATAGGAAATACTTGATTAACCAACTTAGAATTTCATGATGATTTGATTGGCTATGCACACACACATTGATCAAGTATTGAACAAGTAAATAATTAGTTTTAGATGCATTACTTATGAGCTTTTTATGAATCATCAAACGATTTCAATACCTGATGCAAATTCGTCAAAGTTATCACATGCAACTATAATTTTTTTGTTGGCGTGTGTGTTTAGTGGAGAGTTTGTTTTAAGACGAACAAGAGTTTAAGTTTGAGGGTATTTGATAAGGGCATTTTATGCACTTATTCGAACTTCTATTCTTATTTAATTATATATTAATTGAGTGGATATCAATTTAATTGTGTAAATTATGTTCATTGTAGGAAAATTCCAACTTGGATATAATTTATGTGAAATGAGCTATTTGGAATTTAATTGGAGTTGATTTGAAGCAACTAATGATTAAACGAATTGGAAGAGATCAATTGAAAGCACTAATGGAGCATTCTGTAAAATTTATAAGTTTAGGGAGTTAAATCGACATTTGAAAAGTTTGATGACTAAATTGCAAAATCTAAAACTTGCATCAGATCAACTATAATGATTTTAGAATGAAGAGGACTTAATTAAAAATATTAAAAGATAAAGGACTGAAATCACATGAAAAAAGTAGTATAGTTAGAAAAGGGATTTGTTTCGTTTTTATTCTCGAACTCTTTGATGGAGTTCAATTTGAACATGAATTTTAATTAATCTTATTATACAAATCCAACAATTAAAGGCGCCCTATAAAGTTTCATTATACAAATACATTTAAGCCAAGGTTTAGTAGATTCATTGTACATATATTATTCAAGCTAAAATGGGTGTTGGGGTGGGGGGGGGGGGGGGTGGCGTGAAATCAATCAAGAAGCTAAGGTTATTCATTTTTTCCCATTTTTCCTTTAAACTCGATGATGTACTTTAATTCATTTTTGTATTTTTATTCTCCCGTTTATGGGTAATTATATATTTAGGATGAAAGATTGTCACCTAATTTTGAACCTTAATTTTAATTTTAAAAAAAATTTAAATCTCTAAATTGATTTTGTCAATTGTTTTTACTTTCAATCTTAATGCTTGGATTAATTGGCTACTAATTCATTGATTTTGTGAGCAATAATTACGTAGAGTTATTGATTATTTGTTTAGATCACGTAGTAAAAATTAGGAACTAGTATAAAAGTACAGAGATACATGTTTTAGTTAATGCTGCGTTATATGGATTCTTAGAGATTTAATGCGTTTAACTATGGCGTATCCAGATTCACATAAAAAATATAAAATTGTAAATAGAATCAATTTGAACTCGAGAAAGGTAAATTGAATGTGTTAGAAGAATTCGACAGAGCAAACATAATCAATTCTATAGAATTTGGTAATTGAGATTAAGTAGATAGTTATGGTGGTTGATTCATAAATCCTAACACTTAAACCATCCTATAAAAAAGCGACTTTAATAGTTTTACTACATTCAAAATAAAAAAAAAAAATCACAAAAAGAGAAAGTAACACATTCTGTTTGTTTTCAATCAATTAAAGTAGAAATAATTTAATTAACGATTAAATAGTAGTCCCCATGTGAACAATATACGAACTTTTAGGTCAACTTTATTACTTGTTATAATCCATATACTTGCGGGATATAAAATTGATAACAATCCTTCATAAAGATATAGCAGGATTTTATTTGAGAATATATTTAATTCTACCCGGGAGATATTATTAAACAATACAGGAACATTAATCTTCCGGTCCAAATATGTGTTGTCTAAGTCTTCAATTGATATTAAAATGAATGAAAGTAGGGTGAATTGAAGTCTTAATGCTGCCATTAATTCAATCAAATACATTTAATTAATAATTTTCATATAAATAAATTTTAGGCAATTCAATTATTTAGAATTTATTTTTTTCCATGCGAATTTCATATTCGCGATCAAACGCATCATTCGTGAATTAAATAACTAATTTAATTAAGGTTGAATATGTGTCGGTTCGGTTTGGTTTTCTTTAGAATCTAACCCACCTAAAATTTTCGGGTATTTAATAAATGGAACTGTCGGGTCCAAATATATTTATGGAACCGTTCGGGTTTTCGGTTCAGTTCGGTTCGGTTCGATTTGGTTTGATTCCGTATCATAATTAATTTTTTTAATATTTACAACAACACTATATAAGTATAACTAATGACATTTTCATTCGTAACTTTTACAAATTAACGTAGCTCAATTTAAAAACATATAAATAACAAGTTGTCCAATAAGATTAATTTAATGTATACAAATACTAAAAAGTAAATACTAATTTTAAAATATCAGTGATCCATATTAATAATTCATTTGCTTCAAGCAGCATGCACAAAGAAAATGAAATATAAATTAAAATTTATAAAAATAAAATATTTTTAAGTATTGGTAATACTTACCAACTATTTGATTTAATCAGTAGCTACCATCGTTGATGAAATGAAGAAGCTTCAAAATCAATTTGGGAATGAGGATGTAGGTTTTAAAGTTATTAAATGATTTGGGTTTATAAGGAAGTATGTGTTGCTTACCAAATGAAATTGGAATGGAAAGGGGAAGGATATGGCCCAAATGTTAGGCTAACAAAAAATTAATTTGGCCAGACTTGGTTGGTTTGTTTAATTAATTTGCTAATTTGTTTTAAAATAATTTAATTAATTCAATATAAAAAATTATTTAGACTCAATTCTTATTCGGTTATTTGGTTCATTGTCTAAAATTGAGATCCGATCCAAACCAATCGGTTCTCGATTAAGATATCTGTTCGGATATTTAACTTACGAAGAACCGCTCGGCTCGGCTCGAGAGTTTTGTACTACCCTAAATGTAATACTTAGCTTGAAATTGATACTCGGACTGAAGTCCACTTTATCGCTTGTTTACGATACCGTCCACTCATGAGATTTTAGCGCAATAGCCATCTCGAAGAGCTAGAGATTCTACATCTTCCAAGTGAAATTCCCAACCATGAGCTTGTGCAGCCACAACTCCCACATGATCACTTATTACCTCATCTAAACCAGTAACGCGTGACTTAGTTGAGTCAATGCTCAGACCGAATTTAATAACTGCATCTTTGCATACCCTACACATCTTTCACATCCCACCTTATTAATTACTTCATATAAATCAACAAACTCTCTAGTTGATGGGTTGATACAGCTATTTTTGTGTCTTCATTAGACTGATCCAACCAATATAAGCATATGGTACGGTTTGGCCACTTGATCAAGTTGTCTAAGATGCTTTCAATAAATCAAATATAAGAACAGAAAGTTGGGCAACTAGCATTTGAAACCAACCTTTCAAGAAAGTGACACTTCAAATTCTACATGAATGCGGCGAACTGTTTGGAAGGTTTCAATTTCTACACCTTTGTTGACACTTGCGTTGTTATCAAAAATTGGTTATGAAATTTATTTCCATTGAAAAAAAAAAAAAAAAAAGGCTATAAGCTGGAATTCCTTGAAAAGAGAGAAGAGGGGCGTGTGTGGGTGGGTGGGTGGGGGGTGGGAAAAGATTTCCTTGCCAAATTTTGCCTAACAAACAAGTGTTTAACATGAAAATGATTTTTTTTTTTTTTTTTCATTTTTCATGAAAAATATAAACTATCAAACATAGCCCAAGCACGCGTGATTCCAAGATCAAAAAATGTCACATTCAAGGATGTATAATCAAACAAAAATAAATAAAATTATATGTTTGCCTAGCATGTGCTGCACATAGATTTGTCAGTGAAAGTGGGTTAATTTTATTCTCAGTGCCTATACTTTCATTAAAATTTTCAATTGAATCGCTATAATCAAGTTGTTTCAATTGAGTTACTGTACTTTAGTTTTTTGTCAATTGAATCATTGTACTTTAATTTTATCTCAATTTAGACCACTTTGTTTCATTCTGTCACGTTGTTTAATATTAGATAGTGACTAGAATATTAAATACTAATTACTTCCATCTTACACGATCGTGAAAAAATGACCTAGAAGAAAGTCACCATGTTTTCTTGAAGCCACTCGTATAAAATTCAAAATTGTTAAGTATAGAATTTAATTATTTATGTTTTATATCTTCAATATACGATCTTCTCACGCAAGTCACATTCTTTTTAAATTTTTATTAGATATTGAACACTTTGATTTTAAAATTAATGATCGTGAGACATGAACTTAGTTTAGCGTGAATATTTATTTATCTATGTTGTACCACTCCCGCATGCTCTTGTCCATCATTGGTCTGATTGAATTTATTATCTTTATTTGCTCTGATACTATGTTTATTTGAACGCGATTTAGGAACCACAAGAGTACTATTAGTTTTCTCCATTTCTAATTTATGAAATTTTTCAACACATCGTGAATTTAAATTGTTGTGTTACAGATATAAATTATATTATTATTTTTCAATTAACTTAGGACTATTATATATAAGTAAATTTCCTAAGTTAATTGATAGTGACTTTAGTACTAAATAAATTGTTGTTAGTAAGTGCTTACCATTAAAATATTATCTCCTAAGAGTAAGGCTAGTCGATCTCTTAAAGTTTTCATTAAGGTCATGTTTGATAGGCCAAGTTTTCCATGGAACTAGGAATTGATTTTTCATTTTTCACATTTTTGCTTGTTTGATAGACAAAATTTTCTTGGCAAATGATTTTCTACACCCCCCCCCCACCCCATGTGACCCCTTTCTTGCTTTTCTTTGAATTGGTTTTTCCACCACTTTGGTGGGAAAATGATTTTCCTTTTTTGTTGTTGCAATGGAAACAAATTTTATTCACTATTGTAAAAAATATTTCCTTTTAATGGACAATTTTTATGGAAAACAATTATTTCCACCAAAATTCTTTTTTTCTTTTTTTTCTTGCAATGAAAACAAATTTTATTCACAATTGTAAAAAAAACATTTCCCTTTAATGGACTATTTTCATGGAAAACAAAGTCAAACGAATATCAAAAGATCCAAAATTTCAACATTTTTCAGATGGAAAATTATACCAATCAAACACAATTAATTGACAATTCTCATTAAAACAAGTTCTAAGCAATTAAATTCCCTGAAATTTATTTTCTTTCCACAAAAATTTTATTCTTGCAATGAAACGACCTAATCAACATTTATGATGTAAGGTATAGAAGTATAAAAAATAGGAAAAAGGCAAGTTATAATTATAGCTCCTATGTAACAGCCAACCGAGAAGTTACCTTCAAGTATAATACTTATCAAAAAATAAAACTAATTATATAATTCAATTAAAAATTGATATCAATTTAAATAAACCCTTTTTAGGAAGTGATTACGCTCAAAGAATAGCGCGGTAATTGTAGTGCAATTTTGTGGGTGTCATATCTACAGGAAGATGGAAGAATGTTTAAAGGAGTTCAATAAATAAGGGTTCTTGTGATTTAGATGAAAATAATTTATTTATTGAATTAAAATGTAAATGTAATCGGATATAATAATTAAATTTAAGTTAATATGTAAAATAATGAAGCGTCGGAAATCCCTCAACTGGATTGGATCAATCAACATCAATAATTCATGCACTTTTTGCTCAATTAGAAGTTTTTGTCCTAACTTTCTAATTGGAAGATTTATCAATACAAACCAATTTAATTCCACATGTAATTCTATAATTTAAGTTTCCTAAATCCCATTCCCACATTAATTTATTGAAATCAAATTCAAAAAGCGACCATATATTTCTAACATATAGCAGTAATTAAATCACAGCAATAAAATATCTGAAATTTAAACTCAAACAAATATTTTAATTTTTCAATGGAAGAAAGTTGATTAAATCCATGAAAAACTTAATAAAAGTTAAGTCAAATTCAAATCTAATTCGTAAAGAGGAAATATAAACCCTAAAATTGTTTAATCAATGAAAAAGCACATTACATGAATATATGATGCAGAAATCTCCAATTTCAATCGAGTTCTTTCGTAGCTTCACCAAAAGATTAGTTCTTCATGAGTTTCTTAAACAAAAAGAGATAAAAGAATGGTGTAGAATGAAGAATGATGAGGAATGAGGAGTTCTGGAATGTTTTTTGGGTCCTTTTTTAGGCTTCTCGAGACCCAAACATAAAAAAAACCTAAGTCTGCACTGCGTGGAGGCTAGGCGCCATGGGAGCAATGCCTAAGCGTTGAAAATCTATAATTTTTGGGTCTGTTCAGCGCCTGGGCAATGCGTTGCTGTTTCGAATTCATCTTCTTCAGTATTTTCATCATAACGTCCTCTCTTGATATCCGATTGAGTTGATTCAAGTTACATTAAAAGGCTAATTCAAAAGGATACAACTTTGCTTCAGAAATCATTTTCAAATTCGATCGTTTTTCATGTCAAAAACTGGTCTCAATATGAGGTTGAGAATCGGTGCGAACTTTTCGGCTTGAAAGCTGATTTGTGATCATGTTTTGGCTAAATTTCATCCCCTTGACTCATTTTTTCATCCAATTGACCTCTAAAGCTCTCGAATCTTCATCACAAGATTGAAAACAAGTTTAGAGTATTTGCTCTTCAGTCCCTAAACTTTCACTTTCTTCCATTTTGATCATTTTTCACTTGTTTCTTTCATTTTCCATCGTTTTCACCTATTTTCAACCTAAACCAAGATATAAAAGTAATTAGTACATTTAGTCATCAAATAATCATAGAAATGCAAATATTAATGGGTGAAAGTAGAGGTCGCAATTGAGCCGAGCGGCTCGTCGGCTCGCCCGCTCGGCTCGTACTGTTCACGCGCACGAGCCGCTCGGGCTCGTAAAAAAACGAGCCCGAGCACGAGCCGAGCTCGCCCAAACGGGTGACGAGCCGGCTCGTGGGTTATTATAAAAAAAAAAAATAAATAAAAAAATTTGACTAGCCACGAGCCGCTCGTCCACGAAAAAAAAACATTTTTTTTTGAAATGATAAATTAAATTCAGTGACCGTTCTGGTCACTGAATTCAACTATTCAGTGACCAGAACAGTCACTGAATTTATTCAGTGACCGTTTTGGTCCTCGAATTTTTTTTTTCTATAAATACCCACCTAAATCAAACTTTTTTTCCACCAATATTAATCTATATTCTCTCATTCTCTACTCTATACAATTTACATTCTCAAATCTCCATTTATTTATCAACAATATCATTCATTCATTCATTCTATAATCATCTTCTACATTTCTATATTCAATTTCTATTATTCTTAACAAATGGATTCACGATCATTTGTTGAAAACTTGTTCGGTATGGAGAACGAAACACAAACACCTGCCCAAAATCAATTTGGGAATGAATTCTCCGGTCTCAATGAATTACCAATTCCAGAAAATATTAAAGATTACGACGTTGATGAAAGTAGTCGTCCAATTGATTTGGATGACGTTGATGTTGATCCTAGTGTTCCAATTGATTTGGAACAAAATGAAGAGCCTACGTCAAATATTCTCGATGCAAGAGGGAAAAGAAAGGGGAAGAACAAGGCAAAATGTTGGGACCATTTTAAATTGGTTCAAACCGGTCGTTTGGTCGATGGAATCCCCGAAACCAAAGCAGTATGTAAATACTGCCAACAACGACTGACATGGAAAAGAGGCATTGGAACTACCCACCTCAATCGTCACTACAAAGCATGTGTGACCAAACATGGGTTTCTTCCAGCTGGTCAAACTCAACTACAGTTTGGTTCTCCAGGCGCCAATGGTACTACGCCACTTTCTACATGGATGTATTCAGAGGAGGAAGCTCGAACGGGAATGGTGAAGTTTGTTGCCGCGTCTGAGTTGCCACTAGCAATAGCGGACAACCAACATTTCGTGAACTACGTCAAAACATATCTTCAACCGAGGTACGTTGGGGTAAGTCGAAATACTCTCCGTGCTGATACAATTAAATATTTTCTTCATGCAAAACAACTATTGATAAATGATTTAGAGAAATATGGGGTGTGATATCTTTAACTTCTGATATGTGGGAATGGATTAATAAGAGAGGTTACATTGCTGCAACTGCACACTATATAGACCCACTTTGGATTATGCATAAAAAAATTATTGCTTTTAAAATTGTTGAGTACCCACACAACGCCCAAACTATATTTAATGCTATCATAAATATAGTTAAAGAGTATAAATGCGAGAGCAAAATTCGTTCTTTTACTTTCGACAATGCTACCGTAAATAAAGTTGTTATCGATAAATTGCATAAAGTACTTCAACCCGATTTTGGTGGTTATTTATTTCATATTTGATGTGTATGTCATATTTTTAATTTAGTAGTACAAGACGGTTTAAAACATGTTAAGGATGAAATTGACCGAATTAGGAGTGCACTTATATATATCACGATTACACCTAGTCGAAAACAAGCATTTGAAGAATTTTGTTCAGAAAATGGAATGACAAATACAAAAACATTTATTACTGACGTAGGCCATAGATGGAATTTCACTTACTTATTATTAAAATCATGTGAAGGTTTCGAACATTTAATTACTGAATTTTATAACAATAGGCATGTTAGAGATGAAGACGAAACTATTTTGAATGAAACCGATTGGAATATAGTTCTTAAAATAAAACATTTTTTGTCCACATTTTATGATTCTACAAATATATTGTCTGGCGTTTATTATCCTACAAGTTGTATGGTTCTTGAACGTCTTTATGCAATTGCTAAGACTTTTAAAAGATTTCAAAATGACCTCGATTTTCATGCAGTTATATATTCCATGGAATTAAAATTCAGAAAATATTGGGAAGAATTACCTATGTTATTTCCTTTAGCATGCGTCATGGACCCCCGATTTAATTTATCGGGTACTAAATTTGTAATTGATAAAATTTCAAATTCTTTAACTTTTAGTACACCTATTACTTATAGGAATTTGGAAGAAACATTACGTGAAATGTACGAATTATATGCTTCACGAATGGGTACACATATTACTCGTGTACCTACATCTACTCCTCCCACTAATCCAACGGATGACGACGATGTAATTTTAGATTTATTCGAAAGCATGAACTCATATAGATTTAATTCATTTGCATATGCATGTGGTTCATCTGGTGGTAGTAGTAGTAGTTTGTCATCCACTGCATGTACTCAAACTTCGAGTAATAGTCCAAATGCGTTGCCATCTGAATTAATCGATTACTTTCGTCATACTTTGCCTACTAACAAAGAAGTTAAGAAAAATTCAGAAGAGGTAATTAAATTTTGGCGAGATAATGAACGTCGATGGCCAGTAGTTTCTGCAATGGCAAAAGATCTACTAACACCTCATGTTAGCACTGTAGCTTCGGAGTCTGCTTTTAGTGCAGGGAAGAGGGTTCTCTCTGAGGTCAGGAGTCGACTTAAAGAAGATATTTTGTAAGCGTTAATGTGCGTGAAAGATTGAGAAGACGCTAGTTATCGAATTCAAGATAAATATGCCGAAATTGCCTGTAACCAAGTAAGTGATATTTAATTTCACCATAATCATCACAAAATTTAATTTTCATACATTTATAATATTTTTTAAAAAAATTGTACACGTAACAAGTTGTTCGTGTACAATTTTTAACTCCGCCTACTAAAAATTGAAGTAGCCGGTCCCAAACCCGGATAAAGGAGGAGGGTCTATCTTTATTTTTTTATTTATAAAAAATAAAAATGTTTTGAAAAATGTATATTTAAAAAATGGTTTATAAAATGTGTTTATACTTTACATATATATTATTTTTAAGTTTAAGTATAAAATGGTAAACAAAAAACATATTACATTATTACTCAAGTAACTTAGTAACTCAACAAAATAATTTTTGTTCTTATTTTTTTAAAAAATTATAAATTTTTTTGAAAATGTATATTTAGAAATTAATCACAAAATGCGTATATATATATCTTTTACAATTAAACTAATGTGTTAAAAAAAAAAAAAAAACGAGCCGAGCTCGTCTTGGCATGGGCCGAGCCGAGCCGGCTCGGCCCATTGCCACCACTAGGTGAAAGATGTAATAAATGTGCTATTATCAAGAAGTTTTCAGTCTATATTTTTAAACTTGTCCGTTATAAATAGTTCAAGCTGCCAAAATGAATAAAAATTCAAAGAGCACCAAAGAAGAAGTGGGAGATGAACCAATAGGTAAAATCGACGTAGTATTAACACTTTTGAGTTACATTTAAAAATATCAACCTTATTAAAAGTAGTAGCACAAATCCTTATAAATTGGTTTATGTTTTCATCTTTATTCAATTGGAATTTATCATTTAACATGCTCCCACAAGATGGTGACTCGTTTGAGCAAATTAATCTTGAAATTCACGTACCCATTTTTTTAGTCTTAATCGGATCGAGTTGTTCGTTGATGCTTAATGAGCTCTGATATCATATTAAAATTTGAGGTTCCATATTAAAATGTCAACTTTATTAAGAAAAGTAGTACAAACTCTTATAAATTGATCTAGATTTTCATCTTTATTTGATATGAGATTTATCCCTTAACACGTAGAAATCCCAATAATCCAAAAAAAAATATGTATATATCACATAATTTTCACTTTTTTTTTTTTTTTTTATAAACAGGAGAAGTTAGCACGCCATATACTGAAAATTTTGCATAGTCAAGTTGAATATTCACACTTTCAGTTCGATTTTTAGACAAATAAGTTGATATTTGATGTGAGATTGTATAATAACTTGACTATTGAATCAGTATGCAATTTTATATGTGATTTTGGGTATCCCTGCTCCTGATTTTATGTCATGTTAAAGTTGTTTAGATTTAGATGAGAGAGAAATGTACATGGACCTGGTACGTATTAAGGGTCTATTTGATATAAAGTTTGATAAACAAATGTATGAATGTACATTCTCCGTGTAATCTCAGTACATGTGTTGTATTGAGATAGAAGAGGTATGAATGACAAAATATGAGAAATTTGTAAAGAAAAATTTTCCAAAATTTTAAAGGGCTGTAAACCCTACATTTAGGCTAGAAAACACATAAAACTTGGCACTTACCCACTTAGGTTGTGACTAGCGAACTCCTTTCATAGTGATGAAGTCTGGACCGTTGGAGTGATCAAAATGCATATTCGAGAGGAAAAATAGCTAATGATTCAATCACATAAAGATCCTTCTTTTACAAATAAAGTTTTATAAACAGATATTAAGCTATGGCATATTGCGAATTCTTTCATGTTTGTAAATTATTGCTTCAAATTCAATTTTGGTAAAGTTATTGTTATATCTCCGAAGACCATAAGTTAACTTTGGTAGATTGGGATTTTAGTACTTTAATCAACGAGGAACGCATATAGGCTTGGAAGTGAAGGGACGGAGACAAGAATTCACTTTTAGGGGGTTGAGTTTTATAAAAAGGTCATTACATGACGTTTACCTACTAAAAAGCGTAAACGATTAAATAAAGTATCTATATGACATCTCAAAAAGTAAAAACCGGGAAACCTTTCTCGTTCTTTTTCTTGTCCAAATTCCGATATACTTACTTCTTTCACACATCCTACTTATTTTTAGCCTGCCTAATTTTTATTTTTATTTTTAATAATCCATATCCTTACTTTAAGAATTTTAAAATTGATTTTTTAGTATAAAAGAAGACTTTTAATTGGGAAAAATTGAAGAAAACTTGCATGTAATTTTGCAAAGTTCTCTTCATTTTTCATTCAATAAAAATTGATAAAACTGCTTACTAAAATCACCCATCAATTTACTACAATCAAAACTTATATTCAGTAATTTTGGTTCCTCCACGATCAATTATTCCAATAATCATTATCTGATCATATAATTTTAGCTTTAAGTCCCTTTACTTTACATAAACAAAAAAAGGACTAGGAATTTGAGATGATGAAATTAGAAATTAATTTATTACATTAGGCTGACATGCTCTGGGTTAATAGAAAGGATCATTAACAAATATTTTAAGTCTCTTATTTAATTTTGTAAAGAACGAAAGAAAGACTAGTAGTTATAAAGCTAAATTTTTAGGTAAAATTGCAGCAGCGATCCCTAATCTCTTCAATTTTTGTAGACTCTATCATAACCTTTATTTTGTGCCTTGAAGGTCCCTAATCTTTCATAAATAATTAAATTAATTAAATTCAAACAAAAACAAAAAAATTGCCCCCGCCACTAGAGATGGCAAAAAAACCCGCCCCGCCCCGAATGGGGCGAAAAAAACCCGCCCCGACGGGTTGGTGGGGCGGGGCGGGGCGGGGATTGCCGCCCCGCCTCGGGTCGCGGGGCGGGGCGGGGCGAGGGTGCCCCGCCCCGTTAAAAAAAAAAAAATTTTTTTTTTTTTTAACGTTGTTTGTTTAATTTTGGACATTATTTATTTTCATTGTTTGGTTTGGATATTTATATAATTATTTTAAGTATTATTTGCTTTGGATTATAAAATTTTGAATTTATTTAATTGGAAATTTTTGGTTTAAAAAAAAAAAAAACTAAATGGGGCATTAAACGGGGCAAAAATCCACCCCGCCCCGCCCCGCCCCGTCCCCGTCCCCGTCCCCGCCCCGCCCCGTCAAAGGCGGGGCGGGACGCGGGGCGGGGCGGGCGCGAGGATTGGCGGGGCGGGGCAGGGGTGCCCCGCCCCGAACCCGCCCCGTTGCCATCACTACCCGCCACCATCTTCCACCACCGCTGACATCGCTATCATCACCATCCCTAACCAGACCTACCAAACCATAACAAAAACTTTTCCACCAAATTATAGCAGTCGATTTGAAAATTACAGCAACGACTTTAATTAAAACAGGCGGATTCAAAAATGGTAATACAAGATTCAAGAATTACGGTAGCCAGATATAGACCAATAGCCAAACGGTAACAACTAGATTTCGTAGTGAATTACTCAAGTCCCATTTGTAGAGTCTTCGGACAATATACCATGTTCAATGAATTTAGGGTTAATTCATAAGCTTTTTGTTGTCGAGAAATGGGAAATGGGTGGTGGTGCTGGGTTCGGGATTTCTTGTAAATAGAGCGGGGAATGGGCGAAGGCGATGGTGGAGATTTCTGTGAAATTGACGATGGTGCTGGATTCCATATTTTTGGGAAGTTTCTTCTATAACATTATTCGCATTGTGCTTTCAATCAAAGGGAATTGCCATCTATTTGTGGGGTTTGTTGATTTCGACAATTTTTGTGTTCTAGTAGTGTTCTGTGTTCTGGTTTTTGAGGTTGGGAAAGTCTGTTACGGTGGTGATGGCATTTTGTGTTTTGGTTTTGATCACTAGTCAAAAACGTGGTTTTAGGCACGGAATATCCGTGCATGAAGTCACGATATCCGTCGCTAATAATCTTCACCAACAGAAAAAGACCAACTGAAAATCCGTTGCTAATTTGAAGGTACATGATAGTGTATTACTTTTATCAATTGAATTTACGTAGGTAAACATCTTTCCATTTATCAACGAAATTTTCGTTGGTAAAAATCTTGTCATTTTCAACAAAAATATTGTAGGTAAAAGTCTTTTATTGCCAACGACATTTCCGTTCCTAAAAATCTTGTAATTGCAAACGAAAAATCCGTTGGTAAAAAGTCTTCATTACCAACGAAAATTCTGTTGGTAAAAATAATCATAATTGGTAAAATAGGATAATCTGTTTCTAATTACCAACGGATTTTGATCCGTTGGTAATTTTCTGTTGGTGAAAAACTACTTTTTAGCATTGGATGGGTGAGGGGGGTGTGAGTTGACTAGAACTCTCAATTAGAGCTCTTGGCTTGCAACTCTTAACCAAAATCTAGGGGTTACTTGGGGGGTTACTTGGTTTGCTGTGAGTTTTCATAGTTTGCTATGGGCATTTCTTAGTTTTTTCTGTGGAGGGTGTCGGCACGATAGTGGGGGTGCTGGTGAAGGGAGTTATGGTGACTGTGGTCGAAGGTGGCGATGGTGGCTCAATGGTAGTGTTTTGCGGGGAAAGAAGAAGAGATGTTTTGATTGAGGATGAGGTGGGGGGTTTTATATATTTATATTTATATTTTTGTTTTTTTAATTTAATTAAATAACATATTTAATATGAGGAAAAATATGTAAAGTACCATTTTGTCATTTTTAATTTATTCAAAATTGATCAAGTTTTTCATTTTTTGGTCAACTAACGAAAAATTGGATGGTTTCTGTCGGATGGACTTCAATTGCATATTTATGAAATATTAGGAACTTCATTGGCACAAAATAAAGGTTGGAGTAAAGTCTACAAAAAGTGAAAATGTTAAGGACCATTGCTTCAATTTTTCCTAATTTTTAATTGATATGTCTTGTCAGTTGGATTAAATAATTCTTAACTTGTATAGCGACATTGAATTCAGCCCACCAAACACGTCTTGACTGGCCATAAACCCTAAACATGGTTTGTTGATCATGGATGAGCTCATAAGATTAGTATTTAAGATATAATTATGCATCGTAATCCTCGATTGTTTTTTATGAAAGTAAAAAAATATTGAATTGTCGTTTTCAATTGTTGATCATTTCTCAATATTCATTATAAATCAACGAATTAATTGATCTTGTGTTTTTTTTTCTCTTCGATCACGCAGTATCGTGGTCTTTTCCATATGGAATCCAGTGCCATTATATGATATCCAGTTGAGTGTTGGTATCTTTTTACTATAGCTTATTATTATTTATATTAATTATTTTTCTACTATTTCAAAGTTCTACTGTACAAACGGTTAACTTACATGTCTTTCATACTATAGAGAGCTGTGTTAGAATTCGAATAAGAATTATGTATGTTGATATTACGTTTTAGGAATAGAAGGAATAAAATTATATGTCACAATATAAAGTAGCAATCACAACACAAGAAAAAGAAAATAATATGGTAGATGAACAAATAAATTATTAATAATGGAGAAAAAAATAAAAAGAATATTGTGTATCTAATACAATTCTAACTCTTACAAAGTCATATGAAAGTCAAGAATCACGTTGATTAAATATAGGACCGAAAAGAATATATGGCTGGAAAGAGGATAAAAAGTCGCGTCAAAAGAAGGAGATGAACTTTTCTTGGATATATACGACGCTCGAGCAGCAGCCTCACGGCGCGCAGAGCTCGAGCATTAGGCAGGCGGTAGGCGAACGACGATGGCAACGCTTTCAATGGCGCTTAGGCGCTGAGTTTCGGACCCAATTGATTCCAAGCGCCCAATTTTTGCCCCAAAACTTTACATACCTCTTTAACACCTTTTTCAATCAATCCAGAACATCCAACGGAATTTGGGTCTCAAAATAATAAATCTCTACCTTGATACAAATTCCATTACAATAAATAAACTTCAAAAATTCTTCATCTGGAGATAAATTCAACTGCAAGGAATAAACCAATGACTCTTCATTCCAAAAGACTCTCCAACCAAAAACCCTCCTCCTCTTCAACGAAGTCCAACTAGGACAAATCCAATAAACTGAATCCAAGCACTATTCAGGAGAATTATTTCAAGCACTAAGATTTGCTTGAATTATCACCACAAGTAATAAAATCACAAATAATTCAAAAGTTACCAAATAGGGTCGAAGCACGCCCTGAAACAGAATCAATACAACCAAATGATCGTGTCGAAAGTTTCTTGCTAGACTCAATACCTTCAACTGTACTTAAAGCATGTGCTGCTAAATCAACATCTTTTGCCACTATGGAGACCTCATATTTCTTCTAAGTCTATCTCTAGCAACTGAATACGATGGCATTGCGATGGTGGTGGCAAAGTAATATTATCCATAGCTTTTGAACTCGACTGAGCTGTATTTTTCAACATGGGCCCCAAACCAAACTCCAACGATATCGTACCAAAAAAAATATCCACCAATGTACCAAACCTCTGCTTGTTTCAAAGATTCTGAACAACCTTGCAAGCGATACAATTGGGACTTTTGCTGCCCTTCCAACACAACACGGGCACCTTTTCAAACCTTCAGAACTCTACATTCACCAGTGAACTTATACCCTTTTAAATCAAAAGTACACAAGGAGATAAGATTTGTCTCCAATCTGGAATGTGTCTCACATCATCAAGTGTTCTAACCATCATATTCAACATCTTAAGTCTGACCATTCATATGTTGAAAACAAATCTCGGTTGGGACACATTTGACAAGTGCAAGTTGTATAAAAAATTTGATCATCGTCAGGTTTAGAATCTCTTATTTTTAGGTTTAGAATCGCCTTTAGAAATAGTCAAAAAATTTCCTCACTCAAACAGATCTCTACAATATGTGTTTTGCTTAATGTATCCGGTTACTTTCCATTCTAATTTACAGCCAATATTTCTTTATTCTACAACTTGTAACAATCTTTCTCAATGCGCCCCTTCTTCTTACAATAGTTACAAACTTTATTGCCATAGACTTCAAAATGTCCCTCTCATAACCACCGTGAACAACAAGGCCTTCTCCCTGAGCATTAGATCTAATATGCTTCATCTTCTTCTTTGAAACAAAGTATTATTTGGTGAGAGTATCGCGACCATATAATATTGTCTCTCTAAATGGCATATATGAAGCGGACAACGAACACAATAAAATGAAATCCAAATCCTCTTCATAATATTTAATCTCTAAGGTTTTCAAATTAGCGATATTTCTTTTAAAGACAACGCAGTGATTTTCTAAAGATGTGTCTTATGTTACGATGAGAATACAAACGATACTTCAGGTGCAATTTTCTAGTTAGACTCTTAGTCATACACAATTTGCTCCAACTTCAACAATAATGCTTCAGTTTTCTCTTTCAAAACGTACTGAATAATATGATTCGAAAGATGAAGATTAATCCATGATAGGGCCTTTTGATCCTTAACGTTATTTATCTTCCATTGACTAATTTAAGAGCATCTTGTCAAATTTCAACAAAGCTTCGTTCAAGTCCATCTAAGCGGGTATTGCTCACATCATTGCCTACTGATAAGTGCGTTTTGCGCACTTATTTATACGACAAAACATGATTAATTGTTGATATAAATGCTTGAATACGGCTTAATCCAATATGAGTTGTGTTTGTAGGTTTACTTTGATGGAAATAATGAAATATGTGCGAAAAAAGGCGAAAATGACCAAAATAGAAGGAAATGAAAGTTCGGGGACTAAATCGCAATTATTCATAAGTTGACCCGAACAATGACCGAGCATGGAAAGTCACCAAAGATCTAATTGTCAATATTTTGGATGACTAGAAGAAGATGGAAGAGGAAGAAAAGCCAAAAAGTGGAATGAAAAGAAGATTGAGGACCAATTTGAACTAGAAGCGAAAATTCATCCATGTTATAGCATGAGTTTATACCATGCTATAGCACAGACCTCAACAGTGATTTTTACTTTGCCCATGCTACAGCATGAAAATGTACCTTGCTATAGCAAGGAGTATTCTGGGCGAGAATTCTTAAGTTTCCTTATCCAACTACAACTCTTATGGTAATGAGTCTAGGGCAACTATAAAAGCCTAAACTCGTCCTAGACTAGTGGATTATGCATTCTTAGAGAGAAAAACACCATTGAAGAGCAAGGAAAAAGGCGAGAACAAGGATTTCACTTGAAGATTGAAGATTCAAGCTTTAAACCCTAATTCTTTGGTGATGTCTTCTCTTGATTATTTTTGTTATTCTTTAATTTTATTCATGCTAGGCTAGACTTTTTATGTACTAGGTGAACGATGAACCTCGTATTGTGAACTTTTAATTCTTTATTTTGCAATTTGATATTTAAACACGTTTGATGGATGTTGAATGATTTATATACACTTTCTTGTCTCTACAATTATATGCGCAATAGTTGTATGAGTTTGGGTGATTTATTTTATGCATTCGAAAGAAGGGAAATAGATTCTACAAGGTATAAATCATCATAAGGTCCGATAGGGGATAGAAATATACCGCTATGCTTTATGTGAATCTCTAAGTGTTTACAAAACGTCATGCATTCTTTTATATTGCATTTGTCATAGAAATATAGTCAAATGGTATATTAGAATAGGTTCAATTCTACTCGAAAGAGATTATTGAATAAGTTAGAAACATTGATTCTTCAACCAATTCATCGAGTTGTCAAATTGTGAAATATGAGTTACAAAGTGAACTTGCTTGGTGATTCGGGATCCTAGTACGCTTTTTCATACATTAATTTCATCAACCTTTTGCATTCGACATATTCTTGCATTTAATCATAATTTTAGTTTAATTCACGTAGTAGTCATAGCTTCATCAAAAATCACACAAATAATCATCTTGAGTTTAATAGATTCGGTTAAGGTCGAGATAATAATAATCACGTTAAATCAATCCTCGTGGGAACGATACTCGAAATTTTAGGATTTCCACTTTATTACTTGTCAACGAACCGTGCACTTGCGGTGATTTAAATTCGAAACATATTTCCGTGAACAAGTTTTTGGCGCCGTTGCCGGGGATTGAGTATTAATTTGATTTTTGTTATTTAGACACTAATTCGAACTTTTTTTTTTGTTATTTAGTTATTTTATTATTGTTTTTATTTTTTGGCTAACCCCGTACTATTAATCTATCTCGTGTTTGCACTATCTCCCTATACTTTTTTCAGATGATTGCATGATTCTAACTTGGTAAGGCAATGAAATTTTTGCAATGGATAATCTCTGCATACATTATGAAGATATGTTTGAAGAATACCCAAGTTGCTATAATTGTTACGCGATGCATTGTACTGGACAGTGTTTGCCCCAACACTCTTGTTTCAACACGCCGAAACTCATGATATTTAGAGAATATTTAAAGTGTCGGAAGCGAGCAATTGACGAAAACCATGAAGGGTACATGCTGTTCGTTGGAGATTTTATACCTGACAATTGGGATGAGGACTTCAAACTGGTAGGAGATGGTCCTCCTCTATTTCATGAAAAAGTAATTGCAAAGTATTTTGAAAAATTGGTCAAGTTGGATGAAGGCAATATGCTTTTGGGAGATTGCACGTATTGGGAAGAATTTCGTTATTGGGGGTACAATCCACTTGAAAGGGTCGTAAGGACCGACTTTTCATTGCCTATGGATTTAGATTGCGGACCAATCATTCCACCCGATGGGAGTTCATCAATTGAAGAAGAGCAAAAAACGAGTGAAAATTTAATCACAGTGGAGCTCAGCGAGGATGAGGCGATCAATAAGGAGGAAATTAACTCATATTTTTTCGACTTTATTGATTATCCAAAAATTGATTTTGTGATTAAGCCCGACGAGGAAATACAGATCTACATAGTTGAAGTTGAGTTAGATGGAATAGATAAGTCCTATTATGTTGAAAATGGCAAGGAAGATGTGTGGAGATCAAATGAAAAGTGGACCAAAGCCAAGAGAAGAAAGATGGACAAAACATCAAAAACTTTCTTTAGGTGCCCGTGATTAGCCGTCATACAGTCGAGCTATAGACTATAAACAAGCGCTGGTTGGGAGGCAACCCAACAATTTTTCCCTTTTATTTATTTCGCTTTATGCATTAGATTAGGAATTTCTTTTTCAAGTTTTTTATAATTTTTAATAAGATTACTTTTTCATCGTCTCTACAGGTAATCAAAGAGTCTATGCATGATCTACATTATTTTTCCTCCACCATCGTCACATTCGCATCTCTATCGATCAGGAGAGTATTCATCACCCTTTATTCTTTATCTCCTGTGAATTTGTCCTTGATTTTCTGCGCTGCTAAATTTGTATTTTATTATTCTTTAAACATTGAGGACAATGTTCTATATATGTTTGGGGGTGGGACAATGTTGTTCTATATACGTTTGTGTGATTGTGTGAAAAAAAAATTGTATTTTCGTGTGAGTTTAATGGCCTTGCCGGCAATGATGAGAATATTGGAATCAGTATAGCTATGAATAAGGGAAATTATGCATGCTTAATTGATCGATACTTGTCTATGTGGAACTTGACATTTTTGCGCACAATAATTGTGTTAGGCATGCTAAGCTAATGATGGGATGCTTGAGTCATAGTGGAGTTGAACATGATAGGTCCACCTTGAAAACTTCTATTGCACCATTCGAAAAATTATCATTCTAGAAGTTTGGAGATGATTTAGCTGTTACAGGGGAATATTGAGATAAGTATGGATTTTGCAGTTAACCATCATTCTTGCATTTAGTCGTAATCCTAATTTAATTTGCATGTTAGTCATAGTTTAATCATAAAATCTAAAACAATCATCTTGAATTTAATAGATTCGGTTAAGGTCGAGATAATAACAATCACGTTAAATCAATCCTCGTGGGAACGATACTCGAAATTCCAGGATTTCCACTTTATTACTTGTCAACGAACCGTGCACTTGCGGTGATTTAAATTCGAAACATATTTTCGTGAACACCTACCATAACGAAAATCTAGTGTTGCGATCCAAAAGTAGAATATCATACTTCGTGATTGTCACACAAGAACAAAACCTCGAACAAATCAAGCATTAAACTTTGATACCACTTGTTAAGAATAGAAGAAACAAGATTATATAGCACAATATGAATAACAATTATAACACAAGAAGAACAAAATAATATTGCAAGGAACGAAGAATTTATTAATAATGGAGAGAAAAATACAAAGAATATTATGTATCTAATACAATTCTAGCTCTCTCAAAGTCAAATGAAAGCCAAGAATCATGTGGACTACATATTGGACCCAAAAAGAATATATTATGGTTGGAAAGATGATCAAAAACTGTGTTAAAATAAGGAAACAAATTTTCCCGAATATATACGGTGCTCGAGCGACAGCTTCGCACCAGGTGAGTGGCGCGCAATGTTCTAGCGTTGGGCAGGCAATAGGAAAGCTATGGTGGCAGCACTTCCAGAACACCCAGACATTAAGTTTTGGTCGAAATTGTGTCAAAGCATCAAATTTATGTCCCAAAACTTCACATACCTCTTTAAAACTTCTTTAAATCAATCCATGAACATTCAATGAAATTTGATTCACAAAATAACAAGTTATTAAAGGACTTTTGAAATTAATTTCCATTTTTTTAACAAAGGGACATTGCATTAGAAAGCTTTTAAGTACGTATGACACAATGAACATGAAAGAGAAGATGAACATTGAACGCAAATTCAAAAGGAATACGGAGCCTATGTACAATAAATAAAAAACTGTGTTTGAAAAGACACAAACATGAAAAAGACGTGGGGAAGGATACAATGGTTCAGCAACAGACAAACTCTAATACTTGGGACCTAACACGTCACAATTAAAAGAATGATGTGTCAAAAATCTCTTGGAATTTAAATTCACATTTGTCAATAGGATAAATAAATTAAAATGAAATAAAATATAATAAACATTTTATTTGTCCAAAAAAATTTATTGGGGATCATCGCATAAATATGGTGGTTACAAAATGCAATTTCAAAATTAAGAAATTAGGTTTATTATTTCAAAAATCAAGTCTTAATTAAATAATTAATCAAAAAGTATTTTACTAATTAAATATATTTAGGTCACGGTACTATACAATTTATGGTCAAAATTACATACTAAGCACAATTATAGACGTCACAATCACAAATCACGGATTTTATAGGTAATGTCTTATTTTCTCGGTCACAAATGATCAAATTAATAAATCACGTATTATTTTCTTGATCACAAATCACAAATTTTATATATCACAATTTCTTTATTGGTAACCGACTATCAAATTAATGGGTCACATTATTTTTTCGGTCACAAATCACGAATTTTATAAGTTATAATTCATTTATCGATTACAGATTATCAAATAATAGGTTACATACTATTTTGTGATCACAAATTGTACAAGTTACAACTTAGTTTACGATCACAAATTATCAAATTAATTGGTCGCTGTTATTTTTGGATCACAAACTATTAAATTAATTGGTCACAACTTAATAAATTGTAAGTTACTATTACAAATTTAGTCGAAATTTCAATTTTTTAAGTTATATATTATTTATTAGTTACAAAATATATATTTCATCGGTCGCATATTATTTATTGGTCACAAATTAACCAAATTATTGATCACAATTAACCAAATAATTGGTCACAAACACCCCACCCCACCCCACCCCACCCCACCCCTAAACCCAAACCAAACCTTCTACATGTACCACCAGAACCCCCACAAGCAGTACCACATCACCATCAGCACCACCATCGCCACTACCTCACCACCGATGGCACCGTCTGCACCACTACAACCACCTTTTTTCCTTGCATGCATTACCATTAGCAACCAGAAAAATGCACTACACTAATATCACAACGGACAAATCACCATCACAACCCATCACCATCACTTCCCAATTGATCGTCACCTCCTACATACTCAAACTGGCCCAAAACTAATCTAGCAAAAAATAAAAATTCCAATTTAACCCCTAAACTTCACTATTCATCTGCCGCCTCCATGGTAAAAAAACATGTCATCAAAAAATAAAAAATACAACCATGACCTGCAAAGCCTACAACTCGCCATCACAACTTCCAAATTTGGGATGTCGTGATAACACTTCCATACTACACCATGAAGATCTAGCCCAAATTAGAAAAAATTCAATTGAAACCCTATTTTTCACTGTTCATCCAACTCCTCCACAATAACTACCCCGTAGTCAAAAAACACGAGCCGTAACCACGATACCCAAGACGCCATCGGAGTGCCTACAATCCGCGAAATGCATGCAACCCACCAACATAGAGCCCAAATCTGGGCAGTCGTAACAACGCTTCCATAGCAGCACCTCGAAGGATCTCTACAATCTGAAAGCAATTAATAAACTCTAAAACCAAGATTTTTAGAATTCATGATTTTCACATATTAATTTAATTGATCAAGAAACATACATTGATCCATAGAAATAATTGAAAGATTTAAATCTACAAAAGAAAAACTAGTAAAATCAAGAAATCGTTCTCTCTCTTTACTTCTCTGTAATTGAATGTTTAATTTGATGGGTTACATTTACGTTTATAGGCAGACATAGGTAGTTTCATGGGCCTTAAAGAAACTACCCACTTTCTATCAAAATGGACAATTATAAAACTATCACTTCACAATGAGACAATAGAATTTTAGTAATAATAAACCACTTAAATTAATTTATTAATAATATTACTTGGGCTATATAAATTGGTCTTACATTCTCCCACTTGGTCAATGTAATATTCTATCGTTATGTGGTCTATAACATAATGCGAAAATGAAAAGTTAAAATCCCTCGTACTTTGGTCACTTAATATATCATACTTAAGTTAAGACTAATAAGAGTCATGATGGGTTTACACCATCATTTCGGCATAATTCCTTCCATGTACTGCAATATTAGTCCCCACTAAACATGACACGTAATGAAAAGTTCGATAACTGCCTTTGAAAACGTTGTCCATATTAGCATTCACATAATCCATTCATGTACATATACCAATTATTATGACAGGAATAATATTTTGTCGAAATTATACATAAACAAGCTCAAAGTGTCAATTGCATAAATTCCATAATATCAATGATCATTTCCAATAATGCCATTTCTTTCTATGTGTTCATAAAATGTCTTTGGTGACAATCCTTTCGTTAGTGGATCTACAATCATAAGATTGGTGTTAATATACTCGATTGACACATTTTATTTTTGAACTCCTTCTTTAATGGCAAAGTAATTCAGTTTCATGTATTTAACACCTTTAGAGTACTTGTTGTTCTTTGAAAAAAAAGACTGTTGCAAAATTGTCACAATAAAGTTTCAATGGTTTAGCAATACTGACGACAATTTCAAGCCCTGAAATAAAGTTCTGCAGCCAATTTCCTTGAACCGTGGCCTCAAAGCATGCCACAAACTCAGCTTCCATGGTGGATGCAACAATGATCGACTACTTTGTACTTTTCCATGATATAGCCCATCCGCCAAGACGAACAAATAGCCAAATGTGGACTTTCTAGTATCCACATATCCAACAAAGTCTGAATCTAAATATCCAATGTGGTCTCATATAAGTGGGCATGTGATCTTTTCCTTGTAAGTATCTCAATACTTTCTTTACACTTTCCAATGATCAAGTCTTAGGTTACTTTGATGCCTGCCCAGCATTCCTATGGCAAACTTTATGTATGTGCAAGTCTGAGCATACATTAAGCTCCATACAAGAGATGCATAAGGAATATATGTCATTTGTTTGTGTTTCAATTCGCTCTTAGAACATTGCATGAGACTAAATTTATCTACTTTTTGTATTGGAACGACACTCGCTGAACACTTTTCTAACTTTAATCTCTCTAAAACTTTCTTAATGTATGCTTTCTGAGACAAAACTAACAATCCTTGTAACCTATCTCGAAATATTTCAATTACAATTGTACAGATTGCCTCTCCCATATATTTCATTTCAAAAATTTTAGAGAGATTTCTTTGTCTCGTGTAATAGACCAAGATAAGCAGTAGCTAACAAGATGTCATCAACATATAGAATCAAAAATATAAACTTGGTCCAATTGACCTTTAGATATATTGATCAACAATGCTTTATTTAAATCCAAAGTAATGGTATCGTCAAACTTAAGATATCACTGACGGGAAGCTTGTTCAAGTCCGTATATTGATTTCTTTAATTTATGGTGTGTTCATTTTCTTCAATTGAAAAACCTTCAGGCTGATCCATATAAACTTCTTCATCTAAATTTTATTTAGGAAGACGATTTTCACATCTATTTGATGTAACTCTAAGTCATAATGAGCTACTAAAGCCATTATAATCCTCAGTTAGTCTTTCTTGGAGACTGGGGAAAAGGTCTCTTTATAATCAATGTCATATTTCTGAGTAAAATCTTTGGCTACAAGTATAGCTTTATATCGTTTGATATTACCATTAGATTCACGCGCTTTGTCTTAAAGACCCATTTGCACCCAACTCTTTTAAATGACTCAGGTAATTCGACGAGATCATAGACTTCATTATTGTTCCCGTGAAACCCGCAAGCGTACGAGATCGTTGTACAAATAATAAAGTATGTGAGTTAAGAGTATCATTCCCACGAGAAATAATGTCTAATTTGTAGTTCAATAGTTTTTATCAAATTCGAAATGTAATGACAAAAGAGAATTGTGTTTTGTTATTTATACTGATTTCTACTCTAAGAAAACAAATAAATATGATTTTTTCTAATATGTGAATGCTTGTATTGGAATCGTGAATCCCCACATTTCCATCTATTCCAATTCTCAAAAGTTAATCTAGTAAATTCATGCGTTTTTGACAATTGATAAAGCTAATATGTTAAATGTTCTTTCCCAAGATACACCGACCTTTGACTAACACGAGACGATCCTATTCCTAGTTCAAATTCATATGAAAGTCATGCATTTGGTTTAGATTATCAGCAAGATTGCATGTGTGAAAAGATTATTCCTATTTCTAACTACACATGTTGATTTTACCGTATTCTAGACTTATTGTGAGCATTCCTACACTACAACAAGCAAGTAACTACTTAATTGGTGATCAAATAATAAGTAGTACAATGAGTATGTAAAATCAATCAAATAATAACATGAAATTCCTAAATTAATGTCTTGAATTAAAATAAATGAAAATATGGTTCAACATTCATCCAATACAATTGAAAAACCTAGCCAACCATCCTAATTATTAAACTATAAAAATAATTAAAAGACATCATACAGATCGAGAAATAATGAAGAAAGTGGAGGAATCCAATTTCTTGCCTTGAATATTGAAAATGGATGAATATTCTTCAATGAACTTTATAATTCGCCTTTGGTTAATGATTGCGTCTCATTTTTCCCCTTCAAAATATGTAGAATATGTGATTTTTTTAGGTCAAACGGAGGTCTCCCCTATGTCATGGTCGAGTTTAGTATATATAAGATGCCTAAAATCTAGTTACCAAAACAATAATAAGGAAAATCAAATTTTTTTTTCTCTTTTTGGTACTGAGGCGCACACCTAGCCATATCTGGGGCGCATGCCTAGCTGGTTTAGGATGCCTCAGTCACCCAATTCTTGGTTAGGGAGCGCACCTCTCCTGCAAGCGATGTCACGTGCCTAGACTGATTTTCGACAATTGAATAGTTCTCAATATTTTTTATCATAACTTTCTCTTCTGATATTCGATTAAAGTGATTCAAAGCGAACTAAAAATCTTACTTGGAGGGCTATAATTCTTGTAGAAATATCACTTTTCCAATTCAAAAGCTTGCTATGCCAAGATTGGATCTCAATATAAGGCTAAAAATCTGAAGCACAACTTTTTTGGCTGAAAGTTGAGGTTTGATAATACTTTGACTATACTTTATCCCTTTGGTTTCTTTCATCATCCAAATGATCCCTATAACTCTCAAATATTTATTGAGAGATTCAACGTAACTTTTAAGTATTTGCATTTCGATCCTCGAACATTGTATTTGGTGTTTGCTGTCGCAGGCACCCAAAAATAATACATTAATCTCTAAAACTAATGTAGTAGTGAAAGTAAGGGTCAATCCCACGAAAACTATGTAATTCAATATTTTATACTTCGTAAAATGATTGTGGGGGGGTTTTTTGTATGCAAACAATTGTAACTAACGCAATTAATAATAATGAAAATTAAAGTAACGAAAACAACAAAAAGACTAACCTTAGTCTAAGTTCACATCCACCGTCGAAAATTCACAATTGATCACAAATGCAAAGATAATTCAATTCATATTTCGAATATTCAACGTTGGAATGATTTTCTTGTCTCTCCTTAATTTTAGTTAGTTACAAACCAGCGTTCTAATTAATCATAATTATTAAATAACCTCAAACTAGCACTCAAGATTCAATTTAATAATAGTTTCACACAATAGAGAAATCGATTAACTAGATAACATAAACACCAGTGGTCGCATTCAATCTATTTAAACGTTCTTCTTAAGATTTAATAATCTCTATCGCAGAAAATCATTAAATCATAGTGCTTCACAAGTTAAATGAATTAAACAATTACGGATTTGATATTTAACTTATCTATAGATTGCAACGAATAATAAACTAGTAGACATCATAGTGATTAAACATGACAATCATGAAAATAAGTGTAGAAAAATATTCAATACACAAAATAAGAATTAAACAATAAGAAAAAATTATTTAGATCTCACAATATGTGGTTCCAAGGCTTCAATTTCCTTCGACCAAGTGTAAAAACTTAGTTAAAATTATGAATCTAAGAGCAAAATGATGAAAAATGAAGATGGGAGGCGTTCTTTGCGTTTTGGACGTCTTCTAGTATTTATAAAGTGTAGAGAGATTTGTTTCCATAAGTGTTTATTAGAATTAGAAAACCAGAAAATTTGCCTCGGAAGTCTTCTATGTGACCGCATAGTATAAAGTCATGCGGTCACATAGAACAAATAATTCAGCCCTCAAACTCTCGGTAATAGTCTATGTGGTCGCAAGAAATTAACAATATGCGACCGCATAGTGTTTGCAATTTTCTTTGTCGGATAGCTTTTAGTATTTCGGTCATATCTTTCACTCCTGATGTTCTGTTGTAGTGATTCAAAATGTGTTGGAAAGCTAACTCAAAGGAATACAACCTTTCTTCAGATATCAACTTCTAATTCGATCTTTTTTGTGTCAAAAATGGGTCTCAACATGAGGCTGAAAACCGATGCATAACGTTTTCAATAGGAAATTGATGTGTGATCATACTTTAACGTTATTTCATCCATTTGATCTCTTCTTTCATCCATTTGATCTCTTCTTTCATCCAAAATATGAGATTAATGAGTACATTTTGGTACAAAATAATCATATGAGCACATAAAATAAGAAGGGAAAAATATGCATTTTACTTTCCTATCAAATTCCCCCACACTTTGCTTTTGCTTGTTCTCGTGCTAAATTCAATTTTAATTTCCTAAAAACACCCAGGTCGTAATACAATGAACATAAAACAATCAAACTTTTTAAAACACTTAACACATCATAAATAAACATTCTCACACAATTCATAATCAATTAGCTAGTATTTTCATATGAAGATGGAATAAACTAGACCTTCACGGATATAAGCACTCAATCTCATGTGTTTAAAGGTAAGTGTTTCGCTCAAGTTCATTCCAATAGAGATGATCTACCATATACTTGCATATCTTTTCATTCGCCACCACTTAGATCACATGTTTTACAACAATCATAAGGATTTTTCAAGGGTTGTAACGTGGCTTAGGGTCAAGGTGTTAAATATTTAGGTATGTAACTCAACAGCCATCGAACTAGTGGAGCAAAGATGAATAAACTTAGCTCAAATATATTCATAAGATGTAAAACCAAATACTCCACCAAATAATTTCTTCACTTTGCATCTATCCCACACAAACTGAACCTTTTTTTGAAACGTATGAGGAATTATGAACATAAATATTTTTGTAACCTTAAAATCACTCTCCTTCATTACTTAATTTCTTTTTTTTTCCTTTTCTTTTTCTTCTATCATTCATTTTTTTTCTTTACAAAATATAAACTCCAAATGTTACACCAACAACAGAACTCCATGAATTGATATAGAAAATTTGTTCCAATTCACCAATTATAGCACTACCAAAACTTTTGATATCCCCACACTTATTTTCTTGTACATCCACACATATCATGATGATTAACAATACTCCACTAGCTCTAAGGCTTGGATAAAGATGTTATTTTTCATGTTTAAAGCTTGTAATGTGGATTTACAAAAAGAAAAGGGAATAAGGCTCAAAGGGGTTCATCAAAGGAAAATTCAATTACATGGTAGGCTATTTGGCTAATGTAGCTAATTTATGTAGCAAAGATGACCTTAATCATGATCCTGCATGCATGTGTCAATGTAATCTTGAAGAGAATCAAGGAAAATTCTAGAGACAAACCATGGAAGAATATCACAGATTAAAGAAATAATGAGACTGTTATGAATATGTCAATCTAAAGGCTCAAAATCTCACCAACTTTTTGTTTGCAGAATTTAGTTACTACTATCCTCAAAGAAAATAACTCAATCAATTCACTTTAAGTTGTAAGATTATTTATTCAATTATGTTATAAGTTCTTCAAAATCCTAATTAATTCTATCAAATAACATACACAACCAAAAATCTTTTAACTTCAACTCATTTTCTTGAAAAATCATGCAAGAAAATTTCAAAATCTTTGAAATTTAAACTCAATCTAAATGCAACCTAAGTCTAAATCTCATCTCCCACACTCAAAACTTACATTGTCCTCAGTGTAAAGTGCAATGCAAAGAAAAAGACAATGATAACTAAAAAATGAATGCAAAAAAAAAAAGAAACGAACTCCCATTGGGTTGCCTCCCAAGCAGTGCCTTTGTTCATTATCTTAAGCTCGGCTCAGTTCTTCTTTATTTAGCCCGAGTATATCATGGTTGGCTTCGATCTTCCTTGCGGTGTACCCAATTCATTAGGAATGATAACTGTCAGTGTTCATCCACCTCTATGGAATGCATAGTTATAGTGACTGGGATGAGCCTTCAAATCTGGAATGGGAGTCTGCAAAACAGAAAGTAGAGGCATCTCATTAAAAACTGATAATACAAAACAAAAATTGTTACCTGAATGTTGTAGCTTTGGAAGATAGTTAAATATTGCAACAATTTCTCATAACTCGGTGTTCAAAGTCAGCTTCAGATTCTTTTTCTCAAGATGCTCATTAATGATAGCTTTTCATTCATTTTAGCACCAAATTCGAAAATATTATGTGCTAAATGATCGATCACATCAATAAAATGAACATGATTATTATTATACTGATATTTCATGGAGTCATAGATGTTAAGTTTAATGATTTTATCATCAAACTCCATGGTAGATCTGCCATTATGAAAATCTATTTTAGTTTTGGATGTCCTTAAGAACTGTCTTCCTAACAAAATAGAAATAGTTTGATTACTACTGCCCATGTCAAGCACATAAAAATCAGCAGGAAAAACCAACTCGTTAACTTTTACGAGAACATCCTCAACTACCCCCTTAGGATAGACATTAGATTTCTCCGCTAGTTGAATTATCACGCCAATTTTATTTAAAGGTCAAAGTTTCAAGGAAGTTTATACAGAATATGGCATGACATTAATAGATGTTCCAGAGTCTAGCATGGCCTTTTCAAACTTAGTATCGCCTATCATGCAAATGATAGTGAACATACCTGGATCCGTGTACTTTGCTAGAAGTTTCTCTTGAACAACTGCAGACACGTTTTCTCCAACTTTCACCTTTTCACACTTCTTCATTTTCTGCTTTCTCTTAATAATACACAATTTTTTTAAAATTTAGCATGATGGAGTACCTGCTTAATAGCATCTAACAAGATAATGTTTACCTCACAGTTTCGAAAAGTTTCATAAAATTCCCTATTTGGATCATTTTTTCTAGATTCTATCAAAGCTTGAGAGAATGGGGCTACTGGTTTATAATCGAAAAGAGGAGGAAACTTACGTTTACTTACTTTGGTATCGTTGGGAGTACTTTTTTTGCCACGATATATTCCTCATTTTTTTCCTTCGATGATGTAGGAGCTAAGTTCACTGAAGCTTCAACCTCTGTGACACTCCTCAACATTATTGCATTCACATTTTCTTTTGGAATCACCACTATTTGAGATGGCAACTTTCTCGAATTTTGTGACTGCTGCTGACTGACCGCATTAGCCATTTGACCAATTTGGTTCTCCAAACATTGAATGCTAGCCCTGGTCTCCTATTGAAATTACAAAGTGTTACTGGTAAGGGATTTAACAATATCTTCTAAAGACATACCAGAGTTAGAAGTTTGGTCATGTTGTTGTCTAGGAGGGTAAGGCTAATTATATTACTGAAAATTCTACCGATTTTGGTTCATGGGTTGATTCACTTGTCAATTTTCATAGCTAAGATTTGGACGATCCTTATTCAATTGGTTGAATGCGTTTGAGTAGGGATCATAATTCCTCTGTGGTTTTCTGAAAAACTATCAGCTACATTTACATATTCAACGGATTCTTCTTGAAGTGTTAAGCACTTATCGGGTGGATGGCTTACCAATGAACAAATTCCACATGCCTTCGATATTTGTATAGTACCTGCAGCCATTTAATAAACAAAAGTGGTTAGACTCACTATTTGTTGTTCAAAGGATGAGGCATTTACCTCGTTAACTTGTCTAGAAGGGGGATCAAATCTAGTGCCAAATTGTTGAGATTTGGCTGCCATGTTTGCAATCAAGTTCATCGTTCATTCGAGAGTTTTATCCACCAAAGATCATCCATTTGAAGTATCAATCATGCTCCTTTCTGTGGGTAGAAGACCTTCATAGAAGTATTGTATAAAAAGTTGCTCAATGATATGATGATGGGGCCAACTTGCACACAATTTCTTGAACCACTCACAATACTCATGTAGAGATTCCTCGTTATCCTGCCTTATGCCACATATTTCCTTTCGGATGTTAGCTGCCCTTGAAGCTGGGAAGTATTTCTCCAAAATTAATCTTCTCATCACATCCCATGTAGTAACGTTTCTGGAAGATAGATAATAGAGTCAATTATTTGTCGAATCATTCAAAGAGAATGTGAATGCTCTCAATTTGATTTATTCTTTGGTGATTCCCGTAGGTTTTATGGTTGTGCAAACCACATGGACTTCTTTCATATGTTTATGAGGATCTTCACCTGTAAGACTATACTTTATCCATTTGGCTCCTTTCATCATCCAAATGATCCCTAGAACTATCAGATCTTTACCGTGAGGTTCGACGTAACTTTTGAGTATTTGTGTTTCTTTCCCCGAACATTGTATTTGGTGTGTACTATTTCAAGCACTCAAAATTAATACATTAATCTCTAAAACTAATGTAGCGGTGAAAGTAAGGGTCGATCCCACGAAAAATGTGTAATTCAATATTTTATTATTCATACAATGATTGGGGGATTTATTTATTTATTTATTGTATGCAAATAATTGTATA
The DNA here is from genome assembly GCA_019097785.1 of Fraxinus excelsior. NCBI lineage: Eukaryota > Viridiplantae > Streptophyta > Magnoliopsida > Lamiales > Oleaceae > Fraxinus > Fraxinus excelsior. The sequence goes on from CM032632.1 coordinate 4,317,470, forward strand.
ACGCAATTAATAATAAGAAAAATTAAATTAATGAAAATAATCAAAAGACTAACATTGGTCTAAGTCCACATCCATCGTCGAAAATCTACAACTGATCACAGATGCAAGGATAATTCAATTCATATTTTGAATATTCACTGTTGGAGTAATTTTCCTATCTCTGCTTAATTTTAGTTAGTTAGAAACCAATGTTCTAATTAACCCTAATTATTAAATAACCATAGACTAGTGCTCAAGATTCAATTTAATAACAGATTTACACAATAGAGAAATCGATGAATTAGATAACACAAATATCAGCAGTTGCATTCAATCTATTAAACATTCTTCTTAAAATTCAATAACTTCTATCGCAGAAAATCATCAAATCTCAGTGCTTCACAAGTTAAATGAATCAAACAATTACGGATTTGATATTTAACTTAGTTGTAGAATGTAACGAATAATAAACTTGTAGACCTCCTAGCAATTAAATATAACAATCATGGAAATAAAAATTAAACAATAAGAAAAACTATTTAGATCTCATAATATGTGGTTCTGAGGTTTCAATCTCCTTTGACCAAATGTAAAAGTTTAGTTACAATTCATGAATCTAAGAGCAAAATAATGAAGATGGGAGGTGTTCTCTACGTTTTGGACGTCTTCTAAGGTTTATAAAGTGTAGAGAGATTTGTTTCCATAAGTGTTTGATTGGAATTAGGAAATCAGAAAATTTACCTCGGAATTCTTCTATAAGACCACATAGTATAAAGTCATGCGGTCGTATAGAACAAATAAATTCAACCCTCAAACTCTCAGTAATAGTCTATGTGGTCGTAAGAAATTAACACTATGCGATCGCATAGTATTAGCAATTTTCTCTGATGGATAGCCTTTAGTGATTTGATCATATCTTCCATTCTCAATGTCTGATTGTAATGATTCAAGATATGTTGGAGAGCTAACTCAAAAGGGCTACAACTTTACTACAGATATCAACTTCCAGTTCGATCGGTTTCCTTGTCAAATATGGTTCTCAACATGAGGCTGAAAACCAATCATAGCTTTTTCGATAGGAAATTGATGTGTGATCATACTTTGACGATATTTCATCCCTTTGATGTCTTCTTTCATCCAATTGACTCCTAACACTCTCAAATCTTCATCGTGAGGTTCGACACAACTTTTGTATATTTGCGCGTTAGTTCTTGAACTTTCATTTCCTTTCACTTTGGTCTATTTTTATCTATTCCTTCCAAATTACATCATCTCCATTAAATTGCCACCTAAATAAAAAATGAGATTAATGAATATATTTTGGTACAAAATAATCATACGATCACATAAAATAAGGAGGGAAAAATATGTATTTTACATTCCTATCAACATTTGATACAATTGAGCCCTTTTCTGCTATCTTTGCATTCTTTTCTCTAGTTCTTCATCAAATATTGAATTTTACCTAAAAAAAAAATGAAATATAACACAAGTTAGGTAGTATTTCATCCCAAAAAATAGTAAAATATCATCATTTAAGACCTCGAATAAGTGTAGAAACTAGACTTATCAATTATGTTCCATAGATTTCAATTCATCTTTCATAGCATCTAACCACTTATCAAAATTAGCAATCTCAATGGCCTGTGAAAATGAAACTGAGTCGTCATCAACAATTTCCAAGTTAAATTCAGACTCTTATAGATAAACCACATAGTCATCAGAAATAGCGGGCATAAGTTGTCTTTGTGACCCTCTTAATGCTATTTCTTGTGGTTCATTTAGTGCAAGTTCATTAGTAGCAATTTCATTGTGAGATGTTTGATCATTTATTTATTGTTCGGGTAAATTGTCATGCCATTCAACAATTTTGGGAACAACAACATTAGAAGAAGTTAAGAGTAGAGAAACTTAAACTCTAACTTCTTGTATTTCCACATTATGTGGTTCCAAACTCCCACTAACTTCGTCATTCTCAATGAACCTAGAATTTTCATTTTCAACAATTCTAGTACTATAGTTAAGACAATAAAATCTACCCCTTTGATTTTTCAGGATAACCAGTGAAAGATTTATTAATTCTTCTTGAATCTAGCTTCTTTTCGTGAGGATTATAAATTTTTTTTTCGGGCAACCCTAATCATACAATTGCCTTAAATTGGGTTTCATTCCCGTCCACAGTTCAAAAGCAGTCTTTAGAACTACCTTACTAGGAACCTTGTTTTGCAAATACATAATAAACTTTAATGCAACCATCTACAAAGAAATGGGTGAAGAGTAATTGCTTAACATACACATAACTATTTCTATTAGAATACAATTATGCCTTTCAGATATACCCTTTTATTGTGGTGTGTCGGACATAATGTATTGAGAACACATGACATGTCTTTCAAGAAATTTAGCAAATGGATCAAGGTGTTATCCAGTTTCATCATACCTTCCATACTATTCACAGTTAGGTTTTAGTTGATTTTATAATTGGCAAATTTTGTGAACAAAATGACTTAATTTGATAGAGTGTAATAGTCCAATGCGTAATGTACAATTTGCTTAAAAGTTAGTTAACTAAGTCTAGGGTTTCGAGTTTGGAACAAGGAGGAAAACAGTGCGAATTTTCGCTAGACTGTCACCAATGGTTGGCTCGAGCTACAAAAGTAGAAATATCGTGGTTAGACCATCGCCCCTCTTTCGCTCGAGCGAAACCATGTCACTGGACTGTCGCTGGCCCTTCGCTCGAACGACAGCTTTATACGGAAAAAATTTATTTCTCATTTTAAAGGCTTTTTCTTAGCCCATTATTTTTTATTTTTTTTGACTTATCTATATATACTTGAACATGTACAAAACGATTTACATAAGGTTGTTAATTGAGAAAGCTTCTTCATTGGGAGATCTATTCATTCCATCATTCAACCTTCATCTTATGTGAGTGTTTTGGTTAGAAAAACATCAAACTGTTTGATTTTGTCTAGATGGGTAGTTCGATTCCTGACCCCTATTTGATTTTGTCTAGATGGGTAGTTCTTTGTTTGTACCGCTATATTTTGATAGCAGTAATTATGCCTACTGAAAAGTTCGAATGAGAGCTTTTCTTAAGGCATTGGATGAACGTGTTCGGATTTGTGTGCAAAATGTGTGGACTCCGCCTACAACAACTGCTGATGGTGTAGTTACACCCACTAATATTTCTATGTGGACCAAAACTAATTTGGATGAGTGTAATTGGAACATTAAGGACCTTCATGCATGTTCATGGATGTGTCTGCTGAAGAGTTTAGGCGTGTATCGATGTGTGAAACTGCTAAGGAAGTTTGGGATATTTTAGAAACCATACACGAGAGAACTAAAACTGTTAAGAGCTCTAAACTATAGATGTTAACTACTAGGTTGTAAAAGATGCGGATGGCTGATGATGACACGTTTGATAGTTTTTATGCTAAACTGAATGACATAGTAAATTCAAGTTTCAATTTAGGTGAGAAGATCCCCGAGTCAAAAATTGTTAGGAAAATCCTTAGATCACTACTCGAGAGGTTCAGACCCAAGGTTACTGCGATAAAAGAGAGTGAGAGTTAGATGATGTTAAGATTGAAGAACTCGTAGGATCACTTCAAATTTATGAACTCGCTATCTTACAACTAAAAAAGGTTAAATTCATCGCCATGAACATTGTTAGAGAAGTTGAGAGCGAATGCACTGACGTTGAGACTCTAAGGGATGACGAAATTGCATATTTCGTTAAAAAATTCCAGAGAGTGATGAGGAATAGGAGAAAGCCTCAGGCACAGAGTAGTGAAGTCTCTAATAAACTCTCGAGAGGTAGACATGAGAAGAATACCTCTAGGACCCTTGTTAGTAAAACTCAATATGTATAATGCCATGAGTGCAAGGGTTACGGTCACATTAGGAGTGAATGTTCTAATTTGATGAAGAGTTCGGGTAAAGAAAGGCATAAGGCTTTAGCCGTGACCATGAATGGTGAGGAGTCAAAGTTCAGTTCTCATGATAAGACATCTAGTGGTAAGGATGAACGAGAGTATATGACCTTCACCTCGATTGCTGAAGTCAAATCTGACCGTGAGATTGAGAAAGGAGAAAGTGAGTGTGAAAGTGAACGATTGAGAGAATTGTTAAATTGTCGTGTTGCTCACCTTGCTCTCAAAGAGCAAAATAATTTCATGTAGTATCTTGACAGTACATTTTCAAGACACATGTGTGGTGACAAATATTTGTTTTCTTCACCTGATGAGTGGAATGGTGGTATTGTTACATTTGGTGATGGAGCTACTGCACCGATACTTGGAAAAGGAGTTGTGAGTATTGCGAAACTACCTGCCATCTCAAATGTGTTGTATGTGAAAAGTTTGAAGTCCAATTTGTTAAGCATCAGTCAAATTTGTGATGCTAATTTTGAGGTTACCTTTGTCTAGAAAAGGTGTTCTGTATATGACACGAATGGTAACATTATTCTTGAAGGTGTGAGAACGTCTGAAAATTGTTACGGAGTCTTACCTAATTCTAATTACAGGTGTAGTAGTGCCAAGATCAATGAAACTGAGATGTGGCATTAACGACTGGGTTACATGAACCATAACAGTCTGTCTAAACTTGCCAAGAAAGAGATTGTCAATGGCCTACCTAAGTTGGATAATTCTGATACCACAGTTTGTGATCCGTGTCAACAAGGAAAACAGCTTAGGGTACCCCACAAACAAACTTCTAAGATCTTGACGAGCAAGCCTCTTGAATTATTCCATATGGATCTGATGGGACCATCGAGGACTGAAAGTCTTGGTGGTAAAAGATATATCTTGGTTGTGGTAGATGACTTTTCTCGGTTCACTTGGATTGAATTGCTGAGAGATGAAATTGAAGTGTTCGGTATTGTCATCTCATTGTGTAAGAAACTTAGAAATGAGAAAGGTTATTCCGTGTCCAAAATTCGTAGTGATTATGGTAAAGAGTTCGAAAACTCTAATCTTGAGAACTTCTATCTGAATAGGGGAATCCAACACGAGTTTTCCTCACCGATCACTCTACAACAGAATGGGGTAATTGAGAGAAAAAATTGTGTGCTTCAAGAAATGACAAAAGCTATGCTTCATGGTAAAGATTTAGCTATGCATTTCTGGGGTGAAGCCATAAACACTGCATGTAACATTGTCAATAGAGCTTATCTTAGACCAAAAATCGACATGACTCCGTATGAGATTTGGAAGGGTAAACGGCCTATTGTTGGGTACTTTTGCTTATTTGGCAGCAAGTGCTACATTCTGAGAGACATAGAGAACTTGGGAAAGTTTGATTCCAAGAGTGATGAAGGTATATTCTTAGGATATTCGAAGAATAGTCGGGCTTATCGGGTTTACAATAACCGCACACGTGTTGTGATGGATTCTATCAATGTTGTGGTTGATTATGCTTATAGTGATGGAGAGTCTGGCAAAGAGTGTGTTAAGCTGGAATACTTGGAAGTTGATCCAGTAAAGGTAACTGAACCTAAGGAAGGTTCAATTTCGGATGTCCCACAAACATCAAATGAGTTGGTTGTTTCAACTAAGGATTCTACCTCTCATAATGAAGCTAAACCACCCAAAGAACATTCGTCCATAATCAAATTGAATCACTCTAAGGATAATATGATTGGAGATATAAAGGAATGAATGAGATTTCGCAAGAGGGTTTTGAACAATCTATCATATGCGAGATATGTGCCTCAGATTGAACCAAAGAAGGTTGATGAAGCCCTTAGGGATAAATGCTGGGTTAATGCTATGCATGATGAGTTAAATCAGTTTGTTAGAAATAAAGTTTGGGACTTAGTGCCTAGGCCTGATGATTGCAATGTGATTGGTACTAAATGGATATTCAAGAACAAGACAGATGATCAAGGAACCATTACGAGAAACAATGCTAGGTTGGTTGCTCAGGGATACACTCGGGTTGAAGGTGTTGATTTTGATGAGATTTTTGCCTCGGTAGCTAGGCTTGAATCCATTAGAATTCTCCTTGCAATTGCCGGTACTTTAGGTTTCAAACTGTACCAAATGGATGTCAAGAGTGCCTTCCTAAATGGTATTCTTTAGGAAGAAGCCTACTTGGAACAACTTAAAAGGTTTGTTGATCCGAAATATCCTCACTATGTGCATAGGTGGAATAAAATCTTGTATGGGCTTAACCAAGTTCCTAGAACCTGGTATGATTGGCTCACTGCATACCTCTTGGAACATGGTTTCACGAGAGGGGGTGCAGACCGAACCTTGTTTATAAGACGAATTGAGGATACCATCACTGTATCCCAAAATCTATGTGGATGACATCATCTTTGGCTCTCCTATTGATTCTCTTGCTCATAAGTTTGCTGAGTATATGAAACAAGAGTTTGAAATGAGTATGATTGGTAAGTTAACGTACTTTCTTAGACTTCAAATCAAGCAGAGTGATGAATGATTATTCATATCTCAATCGAAATATGCCAAGAATCTTGTCAAGTGGTTTGGATTAGACGGTAAAAAACACACTAGAACCCCTATGAGCACCAATTTTAAGTTAGGTTTAGATCCTACAGGTAAGAGTGTTGATCAAACACCGTATAGGAGTATGATAGGTAGTCTGCTTTACCTCACTGCTAGTAAACCTAACATAGCATTTAGCGTAGGGGTCTGTGCGCGCTTTCAGGCTGATCCCAAGGAATCACACCTGATCCTTGCTCGACGTATTATTAGATATGTCAATGGTACTTTTGATTATAAGATCATGTACTCTAGGGACTCTAATCTTGATCTTGCTAGTTATTTCGATGCTGACTGGGCTGGTAATGTTGATGACAGAAAAATTACTTCATGATGTTGTTTTTATATTGGTGCTAACCTCATTGTTTGGATGAGTAAGAAATAAAATTCTATCTCATTGTCTATAGTTGAGGCCGAGTACATGGCGGTAGGAAGTTGTTGCACTCAACTGCTTTGGATGAAGCAGATGTTGAGTGATTATAGGATTGAACAGAGTACTATGACTGTGTTTTGTGATAACACCAGCGCTATTAATATTTCTAAAAATCATGTTCAACACTCTCGAACTAAGCATATTGACATCAAACATCACTTTATTCGAAAGCTTGTGGAAACTCAAATTGTGAATCTTGAACATATTTCTACTAAAAATCAATTGGCTGATTTGTTTACTAAACCGTTGGATGGTCTTCGGTTTGAGTCACTTGGAATAGCTATTGGTATTCGTGTACCTCATTAACTGAGTCTTTTTTTATGCATACTCGTATTCTACTGTTGTATGACATTTTGTTATGCATGCATCATATTTATTTACACATTCTCATACATTTTATTTTATATTTTGTGTTTTGTTTAAATTTTTATGTTTTGTGTACTTAGTACATTCATGTTTTTATTCAAGAATCAAACAAAAACATTTTCTTTTCTTGATTTGATTTAAAAAAATTTATTAAAAAAAAGGGGATGTTGATTTGAAAATTGGTTTTACATCATGATATCCATTACACTTGATTTTGTTGGTTGTAATCAAGATTAAGTTTATTTAGTGAGCTGTAATATAATTTTCATGACTCACTTAGGATACTTGTGGAGTATTTAATATCGGTCTCTTCATATACCATCTGCACTACACACATTATGATCTTGACAGTGGGACTCTATCGCGTGTGTGAGATTTGGGATGACAATCACATGTTAGTAGGGTGAATTTGAATATGAATTGGCCATTTTTATAAGACCTAAGCTCGATATTACCCTTGCATGAATCAATATATGTATGAAAAATTATTATAAGGGACTCAATATCTTAATGCTTCTTTTCGGAGCATATTTGACTCGAGTAATTAAGTCTGAGGGGTTTCTCATAACCTGGTGCCTATGGTCATATGACTTAAGTTAATCGGCCTAAAACTCGTTACAGTGGTCATGTTAGTCACTTAATGAAAAGGAGCCTGCACTTAAGATGAATAAAAATATGTGAGCATTCCTTTTGAAAGTTGTAATAAAAGAAACATATTTGTACTGTAAGTCAGGGGAAGACAAGACATTCTTCAAAAGACATTGTTTGTTTGAAATGAGCTTTCATATGTAGGTTGTAATGTACTATACGGTTTGACTTTCATAAGTAAAGGAATATACTTATTAGCAGTAATATTTAGCATGTCCTTTCTCACAAATTTAAGGCTTGGAGTCCTACTGTCAGAGGATTAGTGACACTTAACACATATCAGTCACTTATATTATTTACTCCATGGATGCTTTAAGTTGGAAGAGTGGGAAAGTTTATTGTCACTGCATATACTTGTGATTGCTTATACCTACATTATTGAGATGTTGTGTGATTTTGCTTTGTCCCTTGTCATTTTGTGATGAAAAGGGGGAGGGATTTTTTAGCAAAAGTGATTTGTTATCATATTTTTATGATTTGTATTGTATGTATTAGAGTGAAACATACATTTTGACATTTGACTTGATATACACTGCATTGACTTTTTCAACTTATGTCTTATATTTTGAGGGATCGTTGAGGTGAGACATAGATACATTTTCCTACTACTTAAACACATTGAAAGTTTGCAATAAGGGGAAGAACATGCATATTTATTTGAATTTAGGTTCACTAAATTAAGTTTTTGATGTTTTTACAGTGTTGATATTTCTTTTTGATATATTGGGTTGCATTGATATTGTGTCTTCGTTTAGCTTGTAATTTAAAATTGAGTAATATGATATATGAGTTACAATTACTTACGATTGCTTAAATGACACCTACAAATGAACGGTTTGAACTGTGATTATCCTTGATCCTGTTTTCTACATATTTTACACTAGTATTTGAGTTGTCTATTTCAGGAAACTGGTATTGTAGAGTTTGTTTAAGACAGTCTGTAGTTTAGGTTGTGTTATTATTTTGAGTCTGTATCTTTTATTTTATTACTGTTTTGATATAGATTAGTGTTTTGTCACAAAATGCCAAATGGAGAGTTTGGTAGGTTTTAGTTTAGTTGATTTTGTAATTGGCAAATTCTGTGAACAAAATGACTTAATTTGATAGAGTGTAATAGTTCAAGGAGTAATGTGCGATTTGCTTAAAAGTTAGTTAAATAAGTCTAGGGTTTCGAGTTTGGAACAATGAGGAAAACGAGGCGGATTTTCGATGGATTGTCGCCAAGGGTTGGCTCGAGCTACAAAAGCAGAAATATCGTCGATAGATCGTCTCCCCTCTTTCGCTCAAGCAACACCCGTCGTTCGACTGTTGCTGGCCCTTCACTCGGCGACGGCTTTATATGGAAAATTTTTATTTCACGTTTTAAATGCTTTTTTCTCGGTCCATTATTTTTTTGACCTATCTATATATACCAGAACACGTGCATAACGATTTTCTTAAAGTTGTTAATTGAGAGAGCTTCTTCATTGAGAGATCTATTCATTTCATAATTCAACATTCATCTTGTGTGAGTGTTTTGGTCTTAAAAACATCAAATTCGGTATCTAAATACCAAAACCAAACTTCCTACATATCTATTAGAGGTGCTGAAGATCAAGGAAGGCAACTGGAGTTCCAGTCTGTAAAGAACGGGTTGTTCTTCGTGATCCGCATGAGATAAGCGATTCTACCAAGTTATGGGCTACTGTAGGATAGTAGAGTTCCAGGATAGCATTGGTTATTGCAGCTGAAATTGGTGCAGGGGAGCACAAAATTTAGGAGAGTTGTCAGAATTGCAATCAGGAGATTAGATAGTTCATGTCGTCGTTTAGTCTGGTAAACTGTAAGTACAGAATCGTTTATAGTGGATTGACTGGAAAAGTACTTGGAGTTTTTCTCGGTTGAGTTTCTCCATGAACAATTCATGTATTCTTTACTTCTTTATTTTTATTGTTCATGATTTGTAAACTGCGATAATTCAACATATGATAATTTGACTTGCATGATTAACCATTTACATAAGAACTAAAAGTGACTTGTTGCTTTTTAATTCGTGATTATTTTTAATTCCGCATTAAATACCTATTCACACTCATCTAGGTATTGTTAGGGTCAAACTTTCATTTTTCATTCACCACCTCTATCAGATCTAATGATTTTCACTTTTCTAAGTACTTTTTTCGACCGAAGGATGGAACATCAAAAGGTACACATATATCGGTTTGTATTATCTCTAGAAGCTGTGTGCTTCTTGTAGCTCGTTTCTTTGTGTGTTCGATTTGTTTACCCTCAATACAATCCACACAGGTTCCAAGATCACTAAAATTCGAGTCTAGAAGGATTTCATTTTTTAACAATCTTTCTATCCTTTCATTGGATATGTGACCCAAACATATATGCCACAAGTTAGCATATCGTTCATTCAATAAACCACGTTTAGTACCAACATTATGACGCAAGGTTAAAAGAGTCTTGGCAAAGAGGTTATCAAGCTTTAATTTATATAAGTTATCATAAAGAGTAGTGGAAAATCGATATGGTGATTTTGTTTAAACAAACTCTAACATCAATTTCCACCATTAAAGAAATATCCAAAAGAATCAAGTTTTGATAAAGAAACTAAATTACAGGAAATATACATAAAGATTTTGAAATAAATCTAAATTATGTCCTATATGTAAATTAAACGATAAGTTCAATGACTTCAACATGAGCTTTGATTCGATTGCCAATGAGAACAAAATTTTCATTTAGATTTATGGTCTGGATTGAAAGAAATCCTTACGTCGTATTGGTAATACTAGTGGTACATCTGGAATCAATCTACCAAGTATTATAAGAAACTTCTGCCAAATTAAGTTTGAAACATACATAAGAAATAATCTTACCTTTACTTTTGAACCATGTCTTACGTTTCAGACAGTCATTTTTATGGTGCCCAAATTTATGATAAAAATGGCACGTATCTTTCTTGTAGATTTGGGCAGAAGACTCATTTATCTTTTGCCCAAGAGTCTTAAGTCTTGCTGCAATGTTACTCTTTTCAGTAATAGGCTCATGCATGGTACAAGAACCATCAAATTTCGTGGTGGTTAAGGTACCCATCAATTTGCCAGCAAGTGATTTGTCAGTTGTTTTGGAACGTTCTTCCACAAACTTCATATATTCCTTAGCAATCTCAATTTTAGGAATAGTGGACTTGATATTCTTTGTTAAAGTCATTCGCATAAACATTATGCTTAATTTGTTTAATCTTTTCCAAACCTTATGGAGAGATCTTCATTAGCATTGCTCTCTTCAATAAGATCGGTAACTTGAAGTGTGAAATCTAAGTCCAAAACACCTAAGTTGAACTGAACTTGTTCACACCAGTCAAAGAAATTGAGCCAATTGAATAGTGGTACAAATGAAGCGTGCGAATGCAAAGAAACAGGAACAAATACTTTAAAATATAAAATGCTCTAATATTAATACTTTGAGTTTTGACTTAAACACCTGAGTTCAGATTCAGATAATATTAAATGTATATCATAGTTCTCTTTGGGGGATACTACGTTATACAAATCATAATAAATATAATGATGCTAGTTTAATTTCACTTAATTGGTAATTAAATACACTCTAATCAAACATGTCCGATATCTTTGGATATACAAAACACATTTATCTAAGTATATCAATTAACCATGATCATCTTCAAGATTAATAAAATTAACTTATCAGCATTTGAGTGATTCATATCAATTTTATATCTATGTACGTCAATATACTCTTGACAACAATAATAATGTCATCTTCATTTATAAACATCGGACTATCAATAGTAATTGATAAATAAATTATGTAATTTAGTTATCACAATACTATAATGTTTGGCCACTTTGGTGACTAACAAACAACACTAATCGAACACTAATTACATAAATATAACATTTATCACTTAATGTTTATTTACACATTCACATGTTCTTGTTTAGCAAGAAAAACTTAATAAACCCATCACTAGACTAAGAATTCTTTTATTTCACGTAATCAGATTCTATATGCAAATGGGATACACTTTATAACAGGCTGTTAAAGTAATAATTAATTAAAAAGACTATATCATGTAGACTCTGAGTCAGAGATATCACATCATTTTCACCACTTGATTTCCACCGATCCATAGTTTATCCAAGAAAATACTTATAAACATAAAACATAATTATTATTGCACATATCAATGGTGCACTTTACTACGTTTACTTTGTAAAAGGAAGGCCCACTTGTCGATCAATTTATTATTTAAAGTTGCACGTGTTTCATCTATAATATATTAAATATCACATGGAGTGTGAATCATTTTTTGAACTATTATAGTTATACTATAATTAAATAATTTCAATAATAATTTATTTTTTATTTTTCAATATGTATTTAATTTACAAAGTTTAATAAATACTATAATTAATTCTCAATTAATTAACATTAACATTTGTTCATGAAAATATATTTCAAATTAAAATCACCGCAAATGTACGGTTCGTTAACGAGTAATAAAGTGGATTTTTTGAGTCCGAGTATCGTCCCATGAAAATTAATTAGTTCAATTCCTATTACTGTGACCTTAACCAAAACAATAAAATTGAAGTGTTGTAATGAAATTATAGCTAAATTAATCTAATTATGCAAGGATGAATGATTTACCTAAACCGAATGCAAATAGCATTGAACGTAATTTGAAGTTTTCGAATGTATGATGAATGTATTAGAATCACGAACTCCTAAATAATAATCTTTTTAAACCTAATTTAACACTTTGACAAGATTGAAATATTGACAAATCAATGCTCCTAAATTATTTAACAGTTTCTCTCGAGTAAAGTCAAACATATTCTCATATGTAATCCGACTATATCTCAATGACGGATGCAAACATACAAGAATGTATTAGTTTTTTGAACACTTAACGATTCAAATAGGGTATTGTGGTATATTTCTATCTTCAATCAGACCTTATCATAATCAGTATCGCGTCGAACATATTTCCCTTCGTTTGAATGCATGAAATACGCCACCACACTCACAATTACGTGCACAATAATTATGGAGAACATAAGATCATATAAACCATTCAAATATCCAAAACGTGTTTTTGATGTCAGAATGTAAAACTAAGAAATAAAAAGCATATTACATAGTTCATTGTTCCCTAATATAGAATTAACATAGCCTACCATGATAGAAAGAAGAAAGTAGAAAAACAATGAAGAAACGACATCACCAATTGAATTATTGACTTTAATCTCAATTCGTGGTGTTGTTCTTCGCGTTATTCCTCTTTTTCTCCTCTCAAAACCCTTACGTATATGTGTTTTAGTTCAAAAGGAGGTCTCCCCCCGTGTTGCGGTCGAGTTTGTTATATATAGGATACCTAAAATCTTGTTATCAAAGTAGAGTTTCAATTGAAAAAGGAAACAAAATCTCGCCAAAAGTTTGTACTGTGCGGCCGCATAGTACATTTATAAGCGGTCGCATAGAAGGACATCCAACCATCAATTTTGGCCCTGGAATGCATAATGCGGTCACATCAAATTAGACCTATGCGACTGCATAGGTAAACGTTTTTTCCCACTAGACAGTTTTCCGTATTTTGGTCATATTTTCCTCTCCCAATATCCCATTGAGGTGGATCAAAATGCATTGAAAAGATAAATCAATAGGTTAAAAATTGTCCAAAACTATAACTTTTCCAATTTGAACATTTTCTATGCCAAAAATGAGTCTCAAATTGTGACTGAAAATCGAAACCATAACTTTTTCGGCTTAAAGTTGATATGTGATAGTACTTGGACTATATTTCGTCCCTTTGGATTCTTTCATGATCCAATTGATTTCTAACACTCTCAAATCTTCATCGTGAGGTTTGACGTAACTTTCGAGTATTTTCATTTTAGTCCCCGAACTTTATATTTTATACAATTGAGTCATTTTCGCTATATTTGCATTCTTTTCTCAAATTCTTTATCAAACATTGAGTTTTACCTACAAAATGAAATATAACACAAGTTAGATAGTATTTTATTCAAAGAACAATAAAATATCATCATTTAGTACCTCAAATAAGTATAGATACTACACTTATCAACCCTAAATTTGATTCTTTATTTGTCCTTAAACAAAACTAAAGTCTTACGAACACACAATGTTAATTACCTAATTGGTGACCCATCAATCAAATAAAGCAAAACAATTGTCTAGCTAACCTAGATTTTTATCTCAAGATTGAAATCATAATATCAAATTTATGCACAGCTTCAAAATCGCAATACAGAAATTAAAGTCTACTTTTTCAATGTAAAATCAATGTGTGTGTGAAGAATTAAGCATAGCATTATAAATTCATAAGTTGTTTCAATTCCCGACCCTCAATGGTTAAATATATTCTTTCATCACTCGTAAGATTCACACACCCCCAAATTTATTTTTTTCGCTCTTTTCAAGTGTGTAAACTAAGGTAGAATTTTATACTATCATAATCTCTCTAATTCAGGTAAATCTCACTAGTTGCAAGTTTATATGCCAATAAATAAATATTCTCCATTAACTTTGATTGCTACAATCTCTAGGACGTAATTAGGCTAACAACCTCTTGGACTTAATTAGGCTAACAATCTATTATCAAAGTCAAAGTTTCTTAAACAACTGTTTGAGACATAATCAAGGTATTTGGTGTGTCTTTTATTTCATGCACCTGATTTTCTAGTTTTTTTTTTCAATTTTTTTCAACACTTTTTTCCTTTATTTGCAACATTCTCTCCCTTAAATTTTTTAAATGACTCATGTAACAAGTTATAGGTCGATGACTATCAAGTCGGTTAACTTTAGGGCAACAAGTTTTAACACCTTTACAAGGTTAATAACTCAGGTCATAAAGGCTACGAAGAGAAATTTTCAAATAAAATGTGTTTTTTTTATATCTTGATTAGTACAATGTCCCTTATTAAATACTTATCCAAGTAAAACAACCTCTAACTTGATAATTTTACCCCAATTGCATCATATTGACTTTAGAAAATCCACAAAAAAAATTTCAAATTCACACGTGGAATCCCCATTTATCTCAACATCTTCCTACAACAGTGAAATCTCCCAAACTATTATAAATTTAGTCTACCGATGTAAAATTTAGTGATTTTAGATTTAGCATCTATGGTCCACTATTTCAATCTATCCAATTATGATATCTACTCATTCCTACATAACGCTTAACGTAATTCATGTGCTCAATATATATCTAGTTTCACATGGGAAGAAAAATTAATCTAAGCATGCAACTTATTCACCATTCATAGATCAATTAACGATTCAATATATTTTTCATTACTAGCCAGCTAACTATCTCACACAAGCACACAAAAAGAAAATATTTTTAAGATTTTTTAAAATATTCAATTTCAATTTTTTTTATACCTAAACTAATGCAATAAAAGCACACAAAAACACATAAACATAAAAATGACACAAAAACACAAAAAAATGAAAAAAATAATACGAAAATTATTTTCATATTTTCGATGTCTTAAATCTTAAATTCGCATATAAAAGGGTGGTGAAAAAAAAATCCCCTGATATGACTTGGAATCCAATGGCTAGCTTCATATTGATTTCGTTAGCTTCTTGGTCTTGGTTGGTTTAAGTGTTCCGCGACATCATGTTCCTGCGCAATTCAATTAAATAAAGCATTAAAATCAAATAACTGAAACGAGTGTTACTAACTCTAACATCTAATAAACCACTGATCTAAGGGGAAATGTAGTATAGATGATGAGTTTCTAAAATTGAATATAAAAAAGATGATCTAAATTATCTTAAATTATTTTAAATCTAAAAAGTAGAATAAATTAAAGGAATAGAAGTATTGGATTGCCTCCCAACAAGCACGTGTTTATAGTCTATAGCTCGACTTTATAGCTGTTGATTCATGGTGGTTCAAGTCAAAAAATTCCACCAATGTACTTTCAATTTTCAGTCTTGCATCCTCTTTTAGCTCTCCAAACTTTGAATTCTCTGTTCTTATTTCTACCAAGAATTCTTCTAAATTTCAGTTTTCTCTTTTGGAAATTTTGTTGAATGGATAGTTCATCTTCATCAATTCAATGACACTCGTTGAGGGCTAATGGTTGTTTGGATGGATTATATAATTTAAAAACTTCTTGTTCCTCATCTACCTTAAAGATTAGCTTACTTTTCTCCATATCAATCAAAGTTCCACCTATTGCTAAGAATGGTCTCCCCAAGATTATTGGAATATCCATGTCTTTATCTATGTCTAAAGCAATGAACTTTGCCGGAAAAATTAATTTCCCAACTTTGATGAGTATATCCTCAACTTTGCATCTTGGATATGTGATGCTTCTATCGGTGAGCTACAATAACATCGTTGTTTCTTTTGCTTCTCCCAATCCTAATTTCTTGTATATAGATAAGGTATTAAGTTAATACTTGCACATGTATCACATAAAGCATTAAAAGTACCATCTTCTCCAATTAAAATAGGTAAAGTGAAACTCTCTGGATCCTTGAGCTTAGGAGGCAATTTTTTTTTTGTAATCTTGCACTGCTCTACTTTGTCAGTGCCACAGTTTCAAATTCTGGAAGCTCTTTCTTCTTTGATATCATGTTCTTCAAAAATTTTGCATAGCTTAAAATATGGCGTATTGTATCTACGAACAGAATATTAACGTGGAGTTTATTTAGCACATCCAAAAACTTATCGAACTGTTGGTCTAGCTTGTGTCTCTTCAACATTTGTGGGAATGAAATAGTAAGCTAGTAAGGATTGATATGAACGGTTGCCTTAACTGGTGGTGTATATGAACTCTCTTTATATATGCCTCTATTGTCTATTAGTCTGTTCCACTCACTCCTCATCTAAAGAATGTATTGTTTCCTTAGTCACAACCAATCTTTTGATATGTATTTCTGGTAACTGTACCCTACTCCTGGTGATGATTGCTTTCACAAATGGGTCCTCAACTATTTCATTTCCCACAATACTTATGGCCATTGCCTACTCTTTAGGATTAGTTTCAGTATTGCTTGGCAAAGTATCTGGTACTCTGCTTGTCATAAAAAGTGTCATCTGCCCAACTTGAGTCTCCATGCTTTTAGTAGCATCGCTCTAATCTCGGAGAGTTGTTTCAATTTTCTTCATGAACTGGTTGTTGCTTCCACGCACTGATTTGTTTTCACCAAGAATTTCCTGAACATTTCTTCCAACTGCAACATCTTCATTGACTGCTAAAACTGATTGTATCGCCTATTCTGATTCTGACACCCCAAGAGAGGTTTGGGTGATTCCTCCACCCTGGGTTATACGTATCTGAAAGTGTATTATTCTATTGACGTCGTTCTGATTGTACGAAGTTCACTTGTTCCATACCTTAAGCTAAAATTGGGCAATCTGTTGTATTGTGATCTGCTCCACACTCCTCACATCTTGGTTTTTTTAATTGTGCAATGTTAGCTATTTGTGATATACTCTCAACCTTATGAAATAACGAGTCTATTTTGGCGGACAAGGTTAAGTAAGAATTCACCTTGTATACACTTGACCCTTTCCTTTGAACGGCTCGTTCAAAAGCACACACCACTAAAGTAGTCGCCACTATCTCAAACAATTTCAATGTGCCATCAATGGTTTTTGTTGATAATGAACCATTAGACGAAGAATTCACCATGCTTTTGAATGATTGAAGCAATCCTGCATAGAAATATTGGACATGGAGTCCTTTGCTAATACCGTGATAAGGACACTTTCGTAGTATGTTCTTGAACCTGTTCCAAGCTTCATCAAAAGATTCTAATTCATTTTGACGGAAAATAGAGATATCATGCTTTAATTTTGTAATTTTGGCCGGTAGAAAGAATGTTGTACATAATTTCTAAGTTAGGTCGTTCCATGTGCTGATATTGGCAATAGATTGAGAATCCAACCACTCCAGTGCTTTATCGCATAGTGTGCATGAGAATAGCATTAGTCTGACACATCTCCAAGAATCGAGAGATATTTGTATATAGGTTTTCTTTATCTCTACCATAAAACAGATGTCAATTCTAGAATATATGTATGATATTGGTCTTCAATTGGAAATTAGACTATCCAAACGGAGGGTAGACAATGATGGCTTGACTATGGATGATTTGCGGTGCATGTTTTCCTCATCACCAATTTCCTCTTCATTGACTTGAACCAATTGTTCGTTTTTCGCTTTAGCCATTTGTTGTACTGCTCTTGCTTCTCTTTACCAACAATGGAAGGTGGGTTTGATTTCTGGGTCAGTTGGAATCAAGTCACCGTCAAGTGATCTCCGCATACGAGACCTGAAAGAAGATCAAAACTAGCATTAAGATAAACTTCTAAAAAATAACTAACTAAAACAAAACAAGTAAAAAAAAACATAATATTCGAATTAGTATCAAGATAAATAAAGATAAACTAAATTCAATCCCCGACAACGGCGCCAAAAACTTGTTCACAAAAATGTATTTCGAATTAAAATCACCGCAATTTTTCGGTTCGTTAAAAATAATAAAGTGGACTTTTCAAATCCGAGTATCGTCCCAGGAAGAATGATTAGTTCAACTCCTATTATAGTGACCTTAACCGAAACAATAAAATTAAAATGTTGTTGTAATGAGATTATAACTAAATTAATCAATGATGAATGATTTAACTAAACTGAATGCAAATAGCGTTGAATGTAATTTGAAATTTTAGAATGTATGATGAATGTATTGGGATCACGAGTTCCCAAGTAATAATATTTTTAAATCTAGTTTTACACTTTGACACATTATTGAAATATTGACGAATCAATACTCCTAAATTATTTAACAGTCTCTCTTGAGTAAAGTTAAACATATTCTCATATGTAACCCGATTATATCTCTATGACGGATGCAAACATACAAGAATGCATGAGTTTTTTGAACACTTAACGATTCACATAAGGCATAGTGGTGTATTTCTATCCTCTATCGGACTTTATGATAATTTATACCATGTCAAACATATTTCCCTTCTTTCAAATGCATGAAATAAGTCATCACACTCACACAATTACATACACAATAATTATGGAGAAAATAAGATCATATAAACCATTTAAATACCCAAAACGTGTTTTTGATGTCGATAATGTAAAACTAAGAAATAAAAATCATATTACATAGTTCATCGTTCCCTAGAACAGAATTAACCTAGCCTACCATGATGGAAAAAAGAAAATCAGAAAAACAATAAAGAAACGACATCACCAATTTAATTCTTGACT
Source organism: Fraxinus excelsior (assembly GCA_019097785.1). Taxonomy (NCBI): domain Eukaryota; kingdom Viridiplantae; phylum Streptophyta; class Magnoliopsida; order Lamiales; family Oleaceae; genus Fraxinus; species Fraxinus excelsior. The sequence continues at coordinate 4,336,708 of CM032632.1, forward strand.
TTAATATTTGCTTCGTGGTGTTGTTTTAAGCATTATTCCTCTTTTCCCTTTGTGTCGTGGTCGAGTTTGGTATATATAGGATGCCTAAAATCTTGTTATCAAAGTAGAGTTTCAATTGAAAAAGGAAACAAAATCTCGCCAAAAAGTTTGTACTATGCGGCTGCATAGTACATTTATAAGCGATCGCATAGAAGGACGTCCAACCATCAATTTTGGCCTTGGAATGCATAATGCGATCATGTTAGATTAGACATATATGGCCACATAGGTATATGTTTGCCTTCAGTATTTTGGTCATATCGTTCTCTCCCGATATTCGATTGAGGTGATTCAAAATGTGTTGGAAAGATAACTCAAAGGGTTACAAATCTTCTAGAAAATAACGTTTCCAATTCAAACATTTTCTATGCCAAAAATGGGTCTCAAACTGAAAATTAAAATCCGAAGCATAACTTTTTTGGCTTGAAATTGATATGTAATAGTACTTGGACTATATTTCATCCATTTGGCTTCTTTCATCATCCAATTGATGCATAAAACTCTCAAATCCTCATCATGGGGTTCGACGTAACTTTTGAGTATTTGGATTTCACTTCCTGAACTTTGTATTTGATACAATTGAGTCGTTTTTCGCTATCTTTGCATTTTTTTTCTCCAATTCTTCATCAAACATTGAGTTTTACCTACAAAATAAAATAAAACACAAGTTAGGTAGTATTTTATCCAAAGAATAGTAAAATATCATCATTTAGGATTTCAAATAAGTGTATATATTATACTTATTAACATTAACATTCATTTAATTAATATCAATTAGAATTTCACATTCACGTTCACGTCCATGTTATTAATTTCAATTAATTAACATTCGCATTCATTTAATTAATATTAGTTTAAACTTCAAATTCAGGATACAATTCATTATTTACGTCCATGTATATTAATTAACATCCATATTCACTTAATTGAAAATTAAATTATATTCATTTAATATAAATGATTTAACATTCATTATCACGTATATAGCCCTACTGTAATTCAATTATTTCAATAATAACTTATTTTTCATTTTTCAATATGTATTTAATTTACAAAATGTAATAAATACTATAATTATTTTTTAATTAATTAACATTAACATTCATTTAATTAATATTAATTAGAATCTCACGTTCACGTTCACGTCCATGTTATTAATTTTCAATTAATTAATATTAGTTAGAACTTCAAATTCAAAGATACAGTTCATTATTCACATCCATAAATGTTAATTAACATCCAATTTCACTTAATTGAAAATTAAATTATATTAATTTAATATAAATGATTTCATATTCAATATCACGTATATAGCCATATTGTAATTCAATTATTTCAATAATAACTTATTTTTCATTTTTCAATATGTATATAATTTAAAAATGTAATAAATATTTTAATTAATTTTCAATTAATTAACATTCACATTCACATTCACATTCACATTCATTTAATTAATATTAGTTAGAATTTCAAATTCAAGGATATAGTTCATTATTCACGTCCATGTATGTTAATTAACATCTAATTTCACTTAATTGAAAAATAAATTATATTAATTTAATATAAATTATTTAACATTCATTATCACCTATATATTCCTTGATATTAATTCTAAATTAATTAACATTCACCTTAATTATTTGGCATTTATCTTCTTTTATGCATTTAATTGTAATTCTAATGCTCCCATTCAAGTATGCATTTCACTATCTATGTGCTTATATAATAATTAACATTTATTTTCAGTTACTTGCATTTATATTATATTTAGATCAAACGGTAAATAAATGGTCAAATATTACTTTCACAACATTTATAAAGTATTTTAAAATAACTTGCAATGCACGTTCACTCTAACTAGTTCCTTCAAATGGATCAGGTCAACTTTATAGTTTAATGCCAATAATTTACGGATTTTCATGAAGTAGGGAAAAAATGCAACCGTGAATTTCAACCATAATTAGTTTCATTAATTTCAACAAAAACTTTTATTTATAAATCTATAAGAAATAATTAAGGATCAATAAATGGAAAACATAATCTTTAAAGGAAAATCAAGAATTTCCTAACTTGGCTCTCATACTATGTGAAAGCAGATCTTTAGAATTCATGATTTTCACATATTGATTTAATTGATCAAGAAACATACTTTGATCTATAGCAATAATTGAACGATTTAAACTTCAAAAATAGAAACTAGTAAAATCAAGAAACCGTTTTCTCTATTTACATCTCTATAATTGAATGCTTATTTAATGGTTTACCTTCACGTTTATAGGCTAAGAGATGCAGTTTCATGAGCCATAAAAAAATTACCCACTTTCCATCAAAGTGAACAGTTATAAAAATGTCACTTCTCAATTGGTCAATAGGATTTTAACAATAATAAATCACTTAAATTAATTTATTAATAATATTACTTGGGCCACATTAATTGGTTTTACACAATCGTCAACCGTTACAGTGGCGACAATCATCGGCGTTGAAGTGCATGCACATGGGTCCTAGTTGCAGCGCAGCGCGCTTGCAGCAACAACACCCAATGGTGTCGTCGTCTCACGTTTACGCATTGCAGTCGTGTCTCAACAATGCACGTCGTTAGGGCACCACCGCGCCACACAGATGTAACTGATTGGAAACAGACACTGCTGGCACTTTCACTGCAAGTGGCGGCATTGGAAGTTTCAAAATACGTGGGGGAGAGAGAGATTATGAGTGACTATTAATAATACATTTATTTAAAAATTTGTAATCTTTAAAAATAGACCTAGGTGTAATTTCCTCAAAATATATTGTGTCAATCCCAATTCTAGAATCTACATCCCACCGCCCAACTTAAAGCACGCATGTCTTCTTTATGAGTGGTTATTAATAATACATTTATTTCAAGATATTAAATAAAGAATTATAACCTAATTTATGTAAGATTAAACTTAAAATTTTAATAGTGAAATGTAAACTTTAAAAATAGGTCTAAGCGTAATTTCCCAAAAATAGAATGTGCCAAGCCCAATTCTAGAATCCACACCCCACATCCCAACTGAAGGCATGCATGTCGGGTTCATGATCAAACCCAATAGAATTGTTGGTATTATACAGGTCCCAAACACAGAAATAAAGCAGAAAATAAAAAGAACACAAACGATTTTCGCCCTAAAACCCGGATGTTCACCCAAATTAGGGCTAATCACTCGTTGAGCATTTACCGAAGTGATTAACGCTCCAATCCACTAGAAACCAGGAATATTATCAAGATCAAAGTTACAATACAACATATCCACAAAGGAACGGCCCTCAGACCCAATAATATTCTCTCACAGAAGCCCTAGAAAATATGATTACACAAAGTAACCAAAGAACATCTAGAATCAGATATTACAGGCAAAAACCAAGAGTTTTCAGAGATAGAAGAAGAAGAGAGAACCCTAGAATAATCTGGAATCAATTGAGACGAATGAGAGAGTCACAAACATTTAGGAGCATCCAACGGACACAACTCATCCACGAGTTACACTCTCAGCCATTGAGATTAAGTGTATTGGGTTGCCGGGTTGCCAGGGCCAGAACAATAGTTAACAAAATTGGGCTGCATCATTGGGCCCAAATTGATAGACACCAAACTTAACAATCTCCACATTGCTTGACAATTTGAGTTTTATAGTAGATTGGAGGTTAACTCCTACCTCGGTTTCATTTGCTCTTTATACCTGCAAGAAATTACTAATCAGAAACAACATTTAGGAGATTCAAACAATCCCTAAATTTGTATAAATGAAGAGTTTTTGTATCCATCTATGCAGGATTACACTTAGTAGAAATTTTATCAATTTTCATGATTTCCTTTTCTATGGCATCTCTTATAAAATGAAATTTAACATCAATATATGTAGTTCTATCATGGAACACAGGATTTCTACTTAAATGTATTGCAGACTGACTATTAGAAAATATAACAGCATTATTTTCAGAAAAACCAATTTCATTCAGGAAATTTTTCAGCCATATACCTTCCTTTACAGCATCAGTGGCTACAATATATTTAGCCTCTGTAGAGGATAATGCTACAATCTTTTGTAGCTGAGATTTTCAGCTAATGCATGTACCATTTGAAGTAAAAACATATGCAGAAGTTGATTTTCTATTATCACAGTTACCAGCAAAGTCAGAATTAACAAAACATTTTAGTTTAATTCAAGTTTTACTTTTACTGAACATAAGGCCTAGATCAGAAGTTCCTTTTAAGTATCTTAACAACAATTTCATGGCTTCCCAATGATATTCACCTGGATTTCTCATGTATCTACTCAAGACACTTATAGCAAAGGCAAGATCAGGTCTAGTGCAAATCATAATATACATAACAAACCCTATAGCATCGGCATAAAGAACTTTCATCATCCTATTTTTTTCTAATTCGAATTTAGGGTATTGTTCTGTTGAAAATTTAAAGTGACTGCTAAGAGGTAAAGTGACATCCTTGGCATTGTCCATAGAAAATTTACGTAAGACTCTTGTAATTTAAGACTGTTGAGTGAGAAACAAATTATGGTTACTTCTATTTCTTCTAATCTCCATTCTTAAAATTCTTTTGGCTTCTCCTAAGTCTTTCATTTCAAATTCTTGCTTCAGTGTTTGCTTAATGATGTTAATCACAGTTATATCACACCCAGTAAGTAATATATCATCAACATAAAACAAAAGGTAATAAGAATTAGGGCCACAACTGCCATTATAATAAAAACATGAATCATATTCACTTCTATTAAAATCAAGTCTCTCTATAAAAGTATCAAACTTGATATACAATTGCCTTGGGGCTTGTTTCAAACCATAGAGTGACTTTTATAAAAGACATACAAGTAACAAGGTTCTCTTTACCTTTTTGTTCAAACCTTTTGATTAAGACGTGTAGATTTTTTCATCCAAGTTTCCATGTAAAAATGCAGTTTTGATATCTAATTGTTCCAATTCAAAATCAAAATGAGAAACAATAAAAAGCAAAACTCTTATAGATGTGTATTTGACTACATGAGAGAAGATTTCATTGTAGTCAACTACCTCTCTTTGGTTAAAACCCTTAGCAACCAATCTGACCTTAAATCTTACATCCTCACCTTTAGAGTTACCTTTTTTTACTTTATAGATCCATTTACAGTTAATGACTTCCCCCTTTTAGGTTTATTTACTACGGTCCAAGTCTTGTTTTTAACTAAGGAATACGTTTCATCCTTCATAGCATCAAGCCATAAGCGAGTATGTTTACCTCCAATGGCCTCTTCATAAATACTGGGCTCATTATCTAGGAAACTCTAAATATTTAAGGCAATAACAAATTCAGGGTCATTATATCTAGGTGGAGGTCTGACTTTTCTTCTAACTGTATCTCTAGCAAGATGATAATCATCTAAAGGGTTTTCAGGTTGGTTTGGGATTAAGTCATCAAGTTCAGCCTCAATGTTAGGTTCAATATCATCAGTTAGACCCTAATCAGGCTCCACCTCAAACTGATCCTCATTTCCAGAATGTAAATCTGTCTGGAAGAGTTCTGTTCCTAAAATTGTTTTATTTTGATCAATTTCAGGTACAACAAGCAATTTTTCTTTAATGCATGGCATGTCTAACTCATTAAAGACAGCATTCCTACTAATGATGACTTTGTAACCCCCTAAAGACCTCAACCACACCCTAAAGCCTTTAATACCTTTACCATACCCTAAGAAAATACGCTTAGCATATCTGGGCTCCAGTTTACCCTCATTCTGATGTACATAGGCAGCACAGCCAAAGACTTTCAATCTAGAATAATCCACAGTGTTGCCATTCCAAACATGATCAGGAGTATCAAATTTTAATGAATTAGTAGGACATTTGTTTATCAAATATGATGCAGTTTTAACTGCTTTCCCCAAGGATAATTTTGGAAGACCAGAACTTATCAACATACATCTAACCTTTTCTAACAAGGTCATATTCATCCTTTCTGCAAGCCCATTCTGCTAAGGTGTGTAAGTGACAGTCCTATGCCTAAGGATCCCATTTGTTTTGCAGAAGTTATCTAACTCTTCGTTGCAAAATTTAAGACCATTGTCAGTTCCAAGTGTTTTAACACCTTTATTAACTTGATTTTCAATAAGAGTTTTCCATTCTACAAAATTTTTGAAGGTATCAGATTTATTTTTCAAAAGCATAACCCAACTTTTCTTTGAAAAATCATCAATAATGAGCAAGAAGTATTTAAAACCATAATATGTGCACACAGATGTTGGTCCCCATAAATCAGCATGCAACTAATCAAGAATAAACCTAGACTTGTGACTTCCTGAAGCAAAAGGTAAATTCTTTTGTTTCTCAAATATGCAATGTTCACAAAAAACATCTTTTCTATTCTTTCATTTCCCAAAAGACATTGTTTCTTAAGAATGTGCAAATTCTTATAACTAATGTGTCCAAGTCTTTTATGCCAAAGTTCATATTGGTGAGACTGTGAGACTGTAGCAGCAACGGGTTTATTTTGTAAAGGTAAAGCTTGCATAGTATAAATTCCATTGGATTTTTCAACTTGAATGACTTTTGCAAAATCCTTTTGAAGTGTTAAAATACATTTATTTATGATAGTATTAAAACCTTCATCATCAAGAGTCCCTAAAGAGATGAGATTCCTCTTTAGGTTTGGAATGTATCTTGTTTTATTAAAAATCAGTACATTCCCATTTTTTAGTTTCAAAAAGGTTTTTCCAATGCCTTTTATTTTGTAAGAGAAGTCATTTCCCAATATAACTTGTCCCCCATTAACTTCAACTAAATCAGTAAAGTATTCTTTGTAAGGTGTCATGTGAAAAGTACACCCAAAATCAAGAATACAGTCTGTTTTTGTTGAAGATTGACAAGTCACATAGACCGCCCATTAGTAGCTGCATCTTCTTCATAAGTTATTGCAACTCCACCATCAACATTATTGACATTTTTCAGTTCATCAATCTTTTTGTGAAAATCTTTTATAAAATGTCCTATTTTTTTCACAAAAGTAACATTTCTTACCTTTAACCTTATTATTGTTCTTGTTGAATTTGGATTTCCCACTGTTATGATTTGCAGAGAATTCCTTAAGTTCTCCAAAAAATTTATTTGAAAAATTATTATTATTGTTTCTTTTTGAAAGGTTGTTTCCTCTAACATTGTAGCCAACTCCACTTGAGAAGGTTGTTAACTCACTTTTAAATTCAAGTTCCTTATTCCTTAAGGATGAAACAATAATATCAACAGTGACAGTGGTTCTTCCATATTTAAGAGCATCTTTCAGATCTTTATACTTTTCAGGTAAAGAAGATAATAAGGTTACAGATTGTTGATCATCAGAAAGTTTTTCACCAGTATTGGTGAGATCTTGGTAAAGTTTATTACATCTGTCAAGATTGTTTTCAAGGTCACAATTAGGATCAAACTTGAACTGAAAAAATTGTTTCCACAAGTAACATTTATTGGGAAGAGACTTAGTTTTATAAAGAGATTCAAGTTTTGCCCATATTTCAGCTGCAATCTCAGTCTCTCCTACCTCTCTAATAACACTATCATATAAATGCAAAAAGATGGTGCTCCATGCAGTTTCTACTTGTTCGGTTCTTTTCTTTTCAGCAACTTCTGCCCCCTCTCCCTCAAGATTCATTAAGAACCTTAGCACATTTAAAATGAATTAACATGGCCTTCATTTTTCTACTCCATAGAGTAAAGTTTCCTTTCCCATTACAGACCTCAACATCAACCTTAGTACTACCCATTTATGACAACGACACACAATGAAAGTAATGACAATGCAAAACAGATACAGTATCAAGTATGATGTAACGCAGACAGAGCACAGAAAGCTAATGAACACACACTAATAAGAATAAATTATGCAAGGTTTATTTATATTAGTCAAGTGTACACAGTTTAATAAATCAGATAGGCGGACAACAAGAACCACAATATCTTGATCAATCAGCATTAAGGATAACAATCAAAGAGTAAGAACTTCAAGTAATCTTGAAGAAGCATTAATCCAAGTCTCCTCAGATTCTAGGGTTCTCAAATGAAACCCTAGAAAAAGGAAGATCCTGGAGGGTTCAAACAAAAGATCCAAGACAATTTGCAGTTCGAAAGAAGATAACAAAATTAAGGTTAGAAACTCGTTACCCAAAGCCTCTGACTAATACTGTAAAATAGTGAAAACCATAACTATTTTACCAACTCTGTCAAGAATGAGATTCAGACCAATTCCAGTAAAGATCACGTTCACCAAAACAACCAGAAATAATATCATTCTGAAGGGATTTTGGAGATCGAGTCCTCTAATACCACTGTTGGTATTATACATGTCTCAAACACAGAAATAAAGCAGAAAATAGAAAGACACAAACAATTTTTCACCCTAAGGCCCGAACGTTCACCCAAATTAGGGCTAATCACCCGTTGAGCATTTACCGAAGTGATTAACGCTCCAGTCTACTAGAAACTAGCAATATTATCAATATTAAAGTTACAATATAACATATCCACAAAGGAAGCCCTCAGACCCAATAATATTCTCTCATAGAAACCTTAGAAAATACGATTACTCAAAGTAACCAAAGGTTACTGTCCACATAAGAACATAAACACAACCCAAGCCTCAACCAATACTAGATCTCACCAAGAACATCTAAAATCAGAGATTACAGGCAAAAACCAAGAGTTTTGAGATAATTGAGACGAATGAGAAAGTCAACCAATAATACAAACAGTCAGGAGCATCCAATGGACACAGCTCATCCACGTATAACAATCTCAGCCATTGAGATTAAGTATATTGGGCTGCCAGGTTGCAACTGAATATGGGGCTTCTCAACTTAATAAGGTTTCATCACAGGGCCAGAACAATAGTTAACATCATTGGGCCGCATCATTGGGCCCGAATTGATAGGCACCAAACTTGACAAGAATCTACACACTTTCCCTCATGAAGACTCGTGGTACTCTTTAGGGGCCCAAACTCAAATTCCAAACTTAAAAAGAGTACATGAACACGACAATAGGTTAAAAAGCTTTTATCTTTCGATTTGGGACAATTTTTTCTACATTTTCCTTGAATATCAAATTCTAAATTTATGTCCCCCTACAAGATATTAACTTTTGGTTTTAATTTCTCATTCGAAAATGATTTAACACGACCATGTATCATCTACTCATGGAGCTTTCGACTATAAACTCATAACAATTGATTATAGGGACCCATCCAAATATTTGTCAAAGTCGATTCAAAATCAAGTTTATAAGTCCATTTCCAACAAATAGGCATTAACCACCCAGCCTTTACAACATAAATCAAATCACAGCTTTACTATCATTTTCAGTTTGCTCAGGACCCCAATTTTGGGAAGAAAAACACGTTTATAATATATTTTTGCCAAACATAATTTTCAATAAGAGCGTGTTTGATCAAGAAAAATAAAGTAATGCTAGAAGTACAGGAAAAGTTTCACAGAATTCATACAAGTGTACTCTTTGACGCAATTTCATTGGCAATTTGGCCAAAAAGAAAAAAGTCTTGATACCTATAAAAACTTTGTGAAAAATTTCCCTATACTCGGAGAATTTTCCAGAAAAATATATTCTCCTATAATTGGGCAAACATTTATTTAGATAGTAATTTTTTAGAATGGTATATGCTGTCGAAATAGTCACCTCAAGACTAAAGATCATCCATCACCACAAGGAAATGATCGGTGTCCAGCATTCCACGTACATATATCATAAGATGTGTCAATTAAAATTATCCCCAACTATATGATTAAAAAGTGATTAGCACCTAGATAATTATGTGCCTATATGATTCCCTATGCGCCGAATCGAGCTCTCTCGACTTGTTGATCAATGGACTTGGCCCTACTCGTGACAGTAGAGCTGGACTAGGCTAAACAGCGAACTTTTCGATTTTTTAGACTGATCACAAAGACCATGAGTTAAGTTCAGCTCACAAAGCCAAAATTCGAGCGTGTGGCCCATTGCCACCGCTATTTCCAAGAATTCTTTGATTATATGTTTGTGGGTTGATCGACTAGACTGATCGACTAGACTGCATGCATTGAATTTAACTGACCCTTACCTTACGTTTTAAATGATGGAATGGAAAATAGTTTGAAAATAAAATAGTGAAAGAAATAAGAAAAACCACAATAATTTTTTCACCATGGTGTTTTTGGTTAAGCCTGAATTATGACTTATTTTTGTTTTTCGTTTAATATAATTCTTTTAAATGAAAAAAAATAAATAAGCATTTGTATGTGACATAGAATTAAGCCAATAAACTTGACTTGCATAAATATGATGACGAGCCAACCATGAACTTAATTTTGCCATCAATTATATTCAACAAGAAGATTTTTAACAATTTAAGTTATTGATAGTTAAAAGTGAAATTTCTAATAGGCTTCTTAGCCTTAAAATTCCAAAGCATCTCAAGTTTTAAAATTTCGAATTTAAACCAATTATATTTACTTTAAATTGTTCTTTGTATATATACCAAATTTAAGTGCTTGCTTATGAAGACATCCATAATCTTATTCTAGTAATATTGATACATGAGTTTACTATGACGTTATTATTCTTGTCCCGCGATTAATTTGGTGGGGAATCTATTTGGTTCGCTAATTTTTGTAGCATAGAACCACCTCACTTTTGTTCTCCTAAAAATGAAGAATATTTGTATTCGTTGACACTTAACTTTTTTTTCAAAAGGTTAAGTGGAAGGTCGAATAAAATAATTATAGAAAATTACGATTCCTGGTGTAGATTTTCTGTTTTCAGATGCAGTTTAACATGATAATCTAACGTAAAAGCTCTTTTACTTTCAGTGTATAACTACGTTAACAGGTATTATGAATGAGGAAATGGTCCATTTAGGATTTTTTTTATGGTCCTTATTTGGCAAAATCTCACTTATGAAGGAAATTTGGTTTGTCCCATGTGAATAGAATTAGAAGGAGATGAGAAAATAGATATATATGAGTGCTTAGGCTATTGAAAAAAGTTCACCCTATAATTCAGAGACTGAGAGGAAGAAAATTATAGAGAATATAAGAAGAATATATTTTGAGTTGTGTTATATGTACATAACAATTTATGTAATGGTTTATCGACGAATGATGTGATGAGATTTAATTGGATCCAATTACATATTGACACCTCGTCACTAAATAGTTATTTACCAGAAGTAATTTTTTATATATTTTTGTTCTTAATATTTGAACTAGTTATTGTCCTATAAGGTTTGGATAAAGGGTGTTCTTGGAGTTTTGGGCGCGCTATAATAAATATTTCTCCTATTTTGAAGTTATTCTAATAAATTTTGTGGTCTTATTGTTGCTATTGTTCTCCATATCTATTTTCTATTCTATTTGATATTTTTCAAAAGAAGATCATAGAGTTAAGAAATTAGTTTAGATTCCCATCACTCACATGATGTGACACACATTTGATTTCAATTTTCACTCACCCCAATGACCTAGGGTTTGGATCGACTTTATTGATTCATATACAAGAATGAGTGATGGAGGTATACTAAACATTCAATCTTACTACTCTTATGTACTTCAAAAATTTATGTGTATGGGCCTCTACTGAAGAAAATTAAATGAAATCAAGATCAACAAGTTGAAGATATAAATATAAATAAATAAAATAATATATTGTCTAACAACTCAAATCGATCTACGAAAGTAATCAGAAACGAAAATATGTAAAATGAAAAATCGAAGGAGAGTTTACAAGAAAATTATTCATATTAACATAGAATCAATGTATGTATTCCATATTACAAGTCTGATCTCTTGCTCACAGTGAACAGGAAAAAACCATTTCACTGCTCTACTCAAAAGATCGATTTCATTTTATATTATATTATATTATATTAACCACGAAAAATAATCATGTATGTACATATCTATCACTTCAAATACAACTAGCATTGGTTGTCCTTTCATATTATGTGACCAATAATTCTTGTTTGGATTTTCTTAAGTTGACTTCAAAGGTAAGAATGATGCCGTTGTCGGAATGGTAGTGTATGGTTACACAGTAATGGTCCGTGACATGTATTACTGATATGCAACAATATTTAATGTTGCAATATAAACCTTGTCTTTTGGTAGTTTGAAATTTATTATCTTAGACCTTAAAGTTCTCAAGTAAATACATTTGACAATGGGTTGATGTCATATTTAGGGTGTGTTTGAATTACATTAATTTGAAAAAAAAAATTATTTTGGAATAGTAGATTGATGGAGAACGTATGGTTGAAAAAAAAAAAGTTATTGATATGATGGAAAATATTATTTTATTGAAAAATGTGTAATTGAAAATTAGTAGAAGAATAAAAATAAAAATTTTAATTTGTACCAAACAAGGGCTTAGTACGTATGTTTAGTGTCTGTTGGGTACACTTTTTTTTCTCAAACTCATTTTAAATCACAAAGTTTCCTCATAAAATAATTTTACAAGTGAAATCATAATTTTTAAGTACGCATTTTCGAAACAATTACTTCACAAAATATATTCTCAAAAAACCTACATTGAATAAGTTCAGAATAACATAATGTTGAACATGAAAGCATATAGAAACACGACATATATAAGATGTCGAAGGTACCTAATGTGTGTGTTTCGCAAAATTACTACTATGCTCTTGCTTGGTAGGGATTAAAATTATATTTTTATTCAATTTTGATAAAATTTGATGAAATATGTGATTAAAAAATTATGGGTCTTATGAAATATATTATTAAAATTAATTGTTGACTTTGATTTAAATTAAAATAAAAAAAATTCAATCCCTACCAAAAAAGAATTATATATGTTTGCACAAAAAACTGAACTTTTTTCCCATTTTTCAGAATGGTTATACATGAACCTACAAGTGTTAATTGGGCTGGGCCACCAACAAGAATATGCATTTAGTGTGGTCTAAACTGCAAACTTGTCAGGCTTGGCTCCCAATCCAAATATATTTGAAGAAAATTAATATTAGCAAAGAAAAAGTAAAAGCTAATCACTACAAGTCCAGTCTCAAACGTCACAAATTAGGTTATCGAATTAAATCAATCACATAATACACAATCAACACAGCACAAGTCTTTAAATTAGTTAAACATAAATAACTTAAACTACATCGTTCATCCTAACAATTAAAGAATTAAATGGTTGTTGATATGCTCGACACAATCCCAACAATGGATCTGTAGACTCTTTCTTGAATATTGCAATGTCTCGAGTTTTTGCCTTCCAAAATCACGATAAGGGTCTCGAGTTTTTTGGATGAATTTTATGTTTTTACCGACAAGATTGTGTCTTCTTTGAAAGAATAGAAGACGACTATCTATTGCTCCCGTAATTAGGTTAAAATTGAGCGCTAAGATTTATTAAATCTGAAGTTTGAGTTGAATTAGCCCTTGTTTGGTGACCTTTTTTTTTTTTTTAATATAGTTTTGAATGGTGAATTTTTGAAGGATATGTAGTTAAAAAGTAAGGTAAAGTTTTGGGTCGATGGGTAAAATATTTTATTGTGTGAATGTAGTTGATAATGAGTAAATAGAAAAAAGAGTTTTAAAAGAATAGAAGACAAATAGGAGGCTTAGAAGATGAAAATTTTGGGGGCCCGTTATCGCACCTAGCAAAATATTGCCCTTTTTTTTTATATATAAAGTCATGTTTGGTATCCGATTAAAATCTAAATTTTAATCTAAATCAAAGTTAACAATTAATTTTAATAATATATTTCATGGAATTCATAACTATTTAACTTTTATCAAAATTTACTAAAAATTTGATTTTAATCTCCACCAAATATGGGCAAAATCAAAATAAATTTGAATTTCGATAACAAGCTAATTTAAAAATTCTCCAACGGTCGTACGCTAATCGAATCTACAAATAGCTTATGTAATCTCAAATCTTATTTCGAGAACTACATTATGGACATATTGAATAGTCCAAGCAGATATCGAAAATAGTTAAAAATACATTAAACGTGAGTTTTAAAGAAAAACGTCTAATTCGCATTTTTTTAAAAAATTCAATTATTTCATTCAAAGTTATTATTTTTGCGATACAAATTTCTCAATATAATTTTCATCACTTTATTAGAAAATTTTATATGGAATATGATGTCAAAAATTTACATTCGAAAAAATCATATCTCACGTAAATATTCGGATGTAAAATTACATGGGGTATTTTTTTGGACGTAAATTTTTTTATTGTAAAATTTTTCCTAACTTTTTTACAAGTTCGATTGTTCCCCTAATTTTAAAATTCTGTGTCCGCCTCTACTAGAGATATATAGATCATGCCAGTTGAGAGGTGAGCTATCTGGTAGCCACCTTTTGTTGTGGAAATGAGTGGACAACAAATCGATAATTACTTGCATGCTTAACCAATGATACAAGTCTAATTTAAAAAATTTAAATCTCGACTCCAAAATGCTTAGCTACTGGAACACGACGCTTTTGAAAAAAAAATACTTAGAAAATGGAGAAAATTTTAAGTCTATTGCTTTCACTATGTAGTTTTCGATTTCACATTATAATAATAAATCGTAATTTCCACGTTTAAAGCGTCGAGATTTTTGATTTTTTAAATAATTATCTCGATAATGATATCTCTTTACAAAAGTCTCAAATGGGGTAGTGTCATTTTCATGAATGTGGTTGTCTAATATCACCCGTATTTGAATCGTGTTTTTTGTAATCAAAATCGGTTGCCGAAATTCACGGATTTCATGTTTGAAGAGGATATAAAGGACCACATTGTGTGTGTCTGTGTTTTTTGTTTTTTTGGAAAATTCTATGTTGAAGTCTACAAAGTCACGAGGTTGAAGATTTTATGTCGACTACATTTCTTATATAAGTTTCTAAAACACGTATTTTATTATTTTGGGTGATCTTATTGACACTTAGTGTAAGATGGAATATTGTGGAAAATGACATTTTGCCAAATAAAATTCTTTATGAGATAGTTTCTTTAGAGATGATATTTTTGACTCAAGAAACTCATGCTCGAATAATGTAAAAGGATACGTCTCTTCTTTTGACATTTTCGCTTCCTTGTAAAAAGTTAAAAGAAACCCTCCAACTTGTCTTTCCTTTGAAATGACATTTTATTCCCATTAATGATTAAAGGTTGTACTCCATCAATATTTGTACGTCGTTAATGAGCTAAAGAATTAAGGACGTGTTCGGTAAAGATTAAAATTCAATTAAAATTGAAAATATAGTCGTTATTGGATCACGTCTCGTTTAATAAAAATCAATAATAACGATTAGTTTTTCAATTTTAATCCGATTTTAATCTCTACTAAATACACTCTAATATTTGTTCCCATTATTTTTCACATTATAATGAGGTGAATAATAATTTTTTTGAAAAATATTAAAAAAAAAAAAAAATCTTTGAATTTACATGTAATCTTTTTTTATTGAAAAATGTTTGCTTGATAAGAAGAGATGAAAAAATAAATTATAATTTAATAAGAAATAATAGTAGCATATTTTACTCATTCACGAACGAAATTTTTAAACGGGTATTTAATGTATAATATAAATCTTCTTGACCAATCAATTTCGATCAACTCAACCTACATAACCTCTAACTCGATCTCTTTGTATTCACTCTTCAATTCAATCGAATCTAGTCGTCGTGAACTTTGCGTGTATATGCAATTTTACTACTCACTTATTCTTTTTACTATGTTCACGCACACGAAGAGACATAAAATATGATTAAAGAAATTCGATTCGTACATTCACTCCATTTCAAAATCATCTCAAAGTTACTAATACGCATGCTTACCAAATTGACATTTAAAATTACTAAAGATTAATGAACTTTGTAAAAAGATAAAGTTAAAGAAATATTACTTTTTGTTTTCTACCACTAAAGAAATTTCCTCTTTTTTAAAACAAAAAAGCAGAGTGGTGTACTTAAACTATTTTCTTTTTGAATTTTTTGTCTTAAAACACCACTTTATTTGGTAAAGTGGACATTTTCCTTGTGACTTACAAAACAAAAATTGGCATTAATCATGCCTTCTAAACAACCATACATGTCACATGCCAAAGTCCCATCCTAATTTCACCTATTTCCCACTCAAAAATAATAAAAATTAAAAAAAAAAAAATCAATTCAAACCCTAACAAAAAAAAAAAAAAAAAAGGGGTAAGTCTTACAAATAATTCGCATCCTATCTACAATTTGGTTGCACAAAGTCTTCCCTTCATTTGTCTTTGTTCTATTATTTCTCCAATAATTGTACTGAAATCTTGTTCAAGTTATACAAAATGTTAATTATAAATGTCGCGTGCACGGTGTACTATCCCGCTATTATCAGATACATAACTAAAGTTATCTTGACCATTAATATCTCGTATAGTGGTACTATTTCTATATCCAAATACATAAAAGGTTATTTCATTCGTGTCGATCATAAACGTGTTCTCTGCATTGTATGTCGGTTTTTAGATTTATGAGTCTGTCTAAGCCCCATTGTTTGCTAAAAAACAAAAATGCATTTTAGAATGGTGATTTGAAAGAGAATGTGTGGCTAAAAATTAAAGAATAGTTTTGATTTTACGTGTAATATTATTTTATTAAATAACGTATTGTTAAATATAAAAGAGTGAAAAAAAAATATTTTGAAAATGATGGGAACCAAATAAAGAATTTAATATTGTCTCGTGTACCATTTCTTTGCACTTGGAAGACATAAAAGTTTTATACATTGATCGCAAGTCCCCCGCTTGATTGATATTAAATTCAAGTTTTAGTAAATTTTGATAAAAGTTGATGAAATGTGTGGTCGAAAATTTGTGAATCCCGTGATTAAGCCCCTGTTTGAGCCACATTAATTTTCTCATCCTCATTCTTCTACTGATTTTCAACCACACATTCTTCAATAAAATAATATTTTTCATCACGTCAATAACTTTTTCTTCATTTTCAACCACATATTGTTCATCACATCAACAGTAAAAATACATTATTACTTCCAAAATATGTACCAAATAAACTCTAAAATTAATTATTATTAAAAATACGTAGGCTAAATATCTCGTATAGCACGATTCTCTATGTTTTGTTTGAGCGTTGGAATATTTAAATATTGTAAAAAAGTCAAAGTGATGAGCATATTTCAATAATTTTATTGAAAGAAAGTACTAATTGATGTTTTGTTAATAGTTGCAATTAGTCCCATATTGATATTCCTTTCTCGCTATCCAATGATGCTTCACATGACCACACGTCTTTACACAAGTGATGGACACGTGGAATGATAAGATTGGTGAGGTGGCACCTATATTCATGTAGGGGATTATTTTTTAATTTGTCAAGTGCACGCCAGAATCTTTTTTATGCTGGACGGACTTGCTTGGTTTTGAAGTTTGTTTTCTCTTAATTTAATATTTTCTACACATATTTATGTGCAATTATTGTCAATCTATGTCCCTAAAAGATGATGTTTGCACGTGTCGTGTCTAATATTTTCCTATTTAAATTCGAAATATTCGACTTTTTTAAATGAAATCGCCCTATTTCAGATTTTTCTCGGTTGAATCGGACGGTCCAAAGATTATTATTATAATACTAAATTAAAATAAAATTAGGAGATTCTTAAATCGCTTGAGTATCTTGAAATTGCTTTTATTTTTCGACATTTTAATTTTCATAAGGGTTTTTTTCTTCATGTGATAATAATATATGCGATAGAAGTAAAAATATTCAAAATACATTTTGGAATTTTTTTTTTTTTAGGTCAATCGTCAATGTGTGTGTGTGTGTGTGTTTTTTTTTTTTTTTTTTTTTTTAACATTATTTCCTACAATAGAATAATTTTTAAATAATTTTGCTCATTTGAACTAGGATGTAGACTCACAATTTAATTGACAAATGTTTAAATTACAAATTTCGAAAAAAAAAGTTAGGGTCATAACTAAATTCCTGATATTTATTTTACATGAACTCTAAATAATTTTTTTAATAGGATATTAATTTAATATTAGTTTACCTGAAAAGATGAAAAAATAAATAAATATAGAATAAATTATTCTCTTTCTATAAGAAAAGCTATATTTATACTTGTAAGATTCAGGGATCCATTCAATGGCAGTAAATTACAACTCGAAGAGACATTGTTTTATGAACATTTACTTACAAGTGGTATAAATTGAGAAAAGTAAGTGCTAATATCACATGACATTAGTTGAGTCAAAAAGTAGTAAAAAGATCAAATTTTAATCAAAGCCCAAATGGGAAATTCAAACACCTATAATCCTACTTATTTATAAACGACGTCTCATTTTATTTACGGTTCAAAATATCGTGAGACAGTTCGATTCATATTCGGTGTGGGTATTAGAGCATTGAAAGAACATTTCCCTAGTTTGAAAGGACCTGGAAGGACGCACTTCTGGTGTACCAGTTATCGCGACTATGATAAACGTTGGGTAGCCAAGTACGGATCGGATAACTAATGAAAGCATCTAAGTAGTAAGCTCACCCCAATATGGGATACTTTTGGCGACTTTTTGGACGGCTAACGTAGAGAGAAAGTGGTTACTCTATTATAGATTCTTCAAATTCATTTTATATAAGATTTCAAGTCCGAATTTCTAGTATAAATGAAGATGAAGATTGAAGCTCTCCTCAAGAGTCATTCAGCGGTCTTCAATTTTGCTCATTTTTGCATTCCTAACTTTTTCGTCTTTTTATACTCAAAACTTTTATTAATTAACAAATCTTGTTGTAAGAAAATTTATTTATCCATCGTATATTTAAATAAGTAAGATAAACCATGAATAAAATTTTTTTTTGCAAAATATTTATTCTCGAACTGACAGAAAACATCTTCAAATGGAATATGTATTAATTAATTGAATGTTAAATATAAAAATACGATGAAAAATGATGGAGATGTAATTGCAAATTAGAATATGGTGACATTTTTTACAATTAAAATTAAGTGTTGTTAGAAATTTGTGGTGCTAATATAATTACTCCTTAATTAATCTCTCTTTGTAAGATAATGGAAATCAAATTTACAAATGGGAAATTAATAATTAAAAGAAAAAGATTTGGTGCTTTGATGACACTTATTTCTAGAGAGGTTCTCACGTGCGTCGTGACTCGTGCTCCAAGGCTAAGGTTCATTGTTGTCACGTGTGCACTGTTAGAACTAAGCCAATAAAAATAGTCGCACGTTTCACCATTAATTTTGAACAAAACTATACCAAATTAGGATTATGGGTTAATTTCATTCATGGTCATTGAACTTTCTCGTAATTCTCAATTGGATTACTAAATTTAATTCGTCTCGGTCGGTAACAAAACTTTATTTTGATCTCAAAACTCACTACCACGACACATTTTGTCACCTATCGTCATCAAAATTGGTAAAGTTACCGAGTTGACAATCATGTCATAATTGATCGTCCTCCAAGCAATTTTCAAAATAAATTAATTTTAGTTTAATAATTTCGAAATACCATCACTCTCTATTTTGCCTTTTTACATCCAACTCCCTACGTTGTTTTGTACCGACAGCTTTTTTCTTATTGTATGTCGTGCCCTCCTCGTCTTTTCTTTTGCCGATTTTTTCTAATCTTTAGTTCAAAGATAGAATCGAAATCTAGTCGTATTTGGCTAGATAACTGTGATTTTTAAGGAAAAAGAAAATAGTTAGATATAAAGAGATCGAAGTTGCAAAAACAAACAAAAACGTTGTTCTCATCCGATTCATTCATTGTCCTTATTATAATCAAATAGAATGTGCTAATTATATTTTTGAATTAATAAAATTAGATATGTTTCTTTATAATATAATCCTCACATTATCCACAATAATTTAATTTTAGTCATTTATAAAATGTCCCAACTAATCATTTATTATTATTATTATTATTATTATTATTATTATTATTATTATTATATATTCCACTCGATTCTTTGAACTAAATATTGAAGGTTAATTCCATTTGTAACCGAATTTTTTGTACCGAAAATGTTACACCCTCTGACATGTGCGCGGGGCCCGCATAAATAAAAAATTCACAAATGTATGGTCCACATACCATATTATGAGTGTAGATAAAATATTAGATAAAAAAGTGGATGTACATATAGCATTGTCCTTATTTTAAGGGTTGAAAGCAAAATAAGAACGCCGATTAATGTTTCTCTATCAACCAATTTCAATTTAAAGATGGTGAAAGCCTCAAATTCGACGGTTGAAAAGTTTATCGTCAAAATTAAGAAATGAAGGACATCAAACTAAGGTTTATCATTTAGTGACCTCGCGATCGTCCTTTCAATGATAAAAAAAAATAAGGTAAAGCTTGAAGATACCAAAAAACTACTACTGATCCTCAGGGGCAGACACAGGGGGTCCTGGGGGGCACGTGCCCCCCAACCTTTTGAGGTTTTTTTTTTAAAAAAAAATTCGTGTTTGGTATCGATTGAAATCTAAATCAAAGTTAACAATAAATTTTAATAATATATTTCATATAATCCATAACTGTTTTAATTTTTATCAAAATTTACTACAAATTTGATTTTAGTTTCCACCAAATAAGGGCAAAATCACAATAAATTTGAATTTCGATAACATACTAATTTTAAAAATTCACCGACGATCGTACACTAATCAAATTTACAAATTGCTTATATAATCTTAAAGCTTATTTCGATAACTACATTATGGATATATCGAATAGTCCAAATAGATATCGAAAATAGTTAAAAATACGTTAAACGTGAGTTTTAAAGAAAAACGTCTAACTCCTTTTTTCAAAAAAATTCAATTATTTCATTAACATTTACTATTTTTGCGATACACCTCAATGTAGTTTTCATCATTTTATTAGGAAACTTTATATGGAATATGACATCAAAAAATTTCGAAATTTTACATCCGAAAAAGTCATATCCCATGTAAATTTTCAGATGCGAAATTACATGAGATATGATTTTATTTTTTTTTACGTAAATTTTCGAGTGTAAAATTTATTCCAACGTTTTTGCAAATTCGAGTGTGCCCCCCTAACTTTTATCTTCTGCGTCCACCCCTGCTGATCCTTCACTTCTCAAGTGTGAATCAGAGATCCGAAAAACAAACCCACTAGGTACCACACTATCGGGCAAATTGCCTGAATGCTAAATTCTTTTCGCCATCAACTCAATGTCGACGTAGCCTGCAAGAGTTGGTAAATAAATCAATTGGTAGGACCACTGCTAGAGAAGATGGATTTGAACCAAATTCATAGTCCTACATCTCTTTCTACCTTTTGTAGTTTGGTTTATTTGTAGAATATCAAGTTGGATAATGGTCCCTTCCAAAATTGGATTATGACACAATGAATGCTAGAAAACGATTCTGTTTCATTTATACATTATAAGCTTTGTAATATAAATTTAAATTGAAATTATTCTACTCGTCAAAATTCAGGGTTTGTTTGGGCCCCTTTTTTAGGAAATAGATTTTGAAATAATATATTTTTTTTTTTTGGAATGTGAGGTAAAAACATTTAGATTTAAGCATAAAATTATTTTATTAAAAGAATTTGTGTTTAAAAAACAGTTAGAGCCGGTATGATAGGCCCTTTTTTTTCCATGGAAAATGGAATTGGTTTTTCATTTCCCACTTTTACCATGTTTGATGTTACTTTTTTTTTCTATGGAATTGATTTTCTACCTTTACTGATTTTCTTGGTTATAATTGAATTGAAATTCCCACCTTTTAGGTGGGAATTGATTTTCCATCTTTTTTTTTTTTTTTTTAGCAATAGAAACAAAATCTATCCCCAATTGTAATAAAAAATTATCTCTTTAATTGACAATTTTCATGAAAAACAAAGTCAAACAAACACAAAAAAATTTCAAATTTTTTTTTTTTGGCAATCCAAACAAATTATATCCCCAATTGTAAGAAATTTTATCATTTAATTGACAATTTTCATGAAAAATAAAGTTAAACGAATATCAAAAGATAGAAAATTTCACCATTTTCCAGGTGAAAAAAAATATAATAATCAAATACAATTAATTGACAATTCTCAATAAAACAATTTATATATAATTCAATTCCCTACAATTCGTTTTCTTTCCACCAAAATTCCATCTTTGAAACAAACGGACCCTTAGGAAAAAAAATAAGTTTTTAAAAAACGTGACTCAATCTTATCAGTAGCAACTCAAGTCGTTTTATGCTAATTTTTTTTTAATATGGAATTTTAAATATAAAATGCTCATGCAAGATCGAGTTTGATTCGAGCACCTCGATATTACAATTTGATTCCGACTACTTGTTTGAACTTTAAACGTAACGAATTTTCTCGTTTAAACTTTTGAGCCCTTAACACTTTATTGAATATTTCGGGTATCAATCATTGTGAGGACTATATAAATAAAGGATGGCCACAAAATATTCAACCCTTAGGCTATTGACTCGTTGATCAATCAAGTGGATAAAAACGTATTTATTGAATGTGTCACACTTCTTAATTAGTTAGCGCCTAATAATACAAAAAAAAATTAAAAAACCTTATCACTTTCAAAGTCAATAATCGTTAGATCATTTAATTGTATTTAATTAAGAGAGAAAAGAAAAATATATAAATAAGGAAAAAGCTGCTTGAGAAAATTTAATAAAGAGATTTGGTTAGGCAGATGTGATGATTATTTTCTTAGTGATTAGACAAAAAGTTTGAAACGGACCCTATCTACTAACTATAGATATAAAAGTATGTCTGTTTAATTAAAAAGTTGAGAATCCTTACCCACTTCAAATTTAAAGTATTATTAAACGATAAAGTCCCACTCTCATAGAATTTTTTCAGAATATATTTCGTGAAAAGTGATTTTTTTTTTTTTTGGGAATAACGTGTTATTAAAAAGCGAGGAAAATTTGTTGGTTCATTATGGAAATTGTGAATGCATCGATGAAAATCAGTTTAGTTGAAATTGTGGGGTCAAACGGGGCAGAATCTCTGAAGTTAAATGATATATACGTTTATTACGTTGAACAAATAAAAAAACGAGTCTATTTTTCATGCTTTCATATTTGTATTTTGTTTCTCTCTTTCATATTTTCATGCTTTCATAGACACGTTTTTTTTTTTTTTTTCCTGTCTTTCTCACCTATCTATTGTTCTATACTTTTCAAAAAAAAAAGCATTTAAATTCACATTTCATAAGCCAATTTTAGCATTGACCAACCTATAATAATTCCATGAATGTGATTAGACAAGAAACGGTCAAAAGTGATGCATAGTTCATTTTCCATCTATTTTTAGTATCTAAAGTTTAATAACATGAAATTTATTATGTCGGTTGACATCGTCTTTTAAAATTAAGAAATATTATTGGTTGAAAGTGTGAAAGCACTAGAAAGAGGTCCCCTACTATTCTTTGACTAGCTTGGCTCATTCTAATTTTTTTCTTTTCTTTTTATTTTCCTTTTTAATATAATATAATTTATTATTAATTGTATAACTATTTTGTTTTTATCAATTTTCTTCAATATTATGTACACATTTTCTAATATTTTCTCCTTATTCTTGGATATATAGCACATTTTTTAACTTTCATAAATAAAATTAATTGTCCAAATTAAAGCTTCATCCACCAATGTATGTTTTTTGATATGTAGGAGATATTCATTTTTTTTTGTTCAAAAAATTCTTTGGTAAAATTTTTAACATATTTTGATAATAGTCGAAGAAATGTGTGGTTAAGAAATTTTAAAAAGTTGTAAACCTCATTAAATGTATGGTTAAAATGTGATTTGACTAGTCGAAACATAGATAAAATTTTAGCAAAGTCTTATCAAACAATTGAAACTTCAAATGTATTATTAATCATTTTCCACTCTTACATTTGATATTAGATTCTTTCCTTTAATTTTTCATACTTTCGTAACATATTAAATAGAACTGGAAAAAAAATTAAGAAAGAGAACATCATGCAACATAAATACATCACAAATGTATTCCCCTTTATGAAGAAGAAATGTGCATTCATCTAGATAGATTGGTATGCTTAGTGAACATTTGTTTGTCCTTAACAAAACTAAAACCTAACTTAAAACGAAAATTTTGAACACACATGGTTAACAAATTTGCTTTCGGTCTCGGAATTGGAATATATGTTTTAAGACTATGAATTGCTACAAAATCACAATGCTCAAATTAGTTTCTACTTATCCAATGCAAAATCAACGTGTGTGTGAAAAGTCATGTCAAACATCATAAATTTGTAAGGTGGTTCAAATCCCGACCCTCAATAGTTAATTTTTTTTATTTCTCCTCCGTGAGTTTCACACCCCAAAACTTATTATTTTCACTCTTTTTCCCGAAGTGTAATATAAGGTTGAGTTTATATACCAACATCATCCGCTCTAATTTGGTTATATATTATTAATTACAGTTCAACAAATCAGCAAATGCGGATTTTTCTTATTTTTTATTGTTTCAACCTCCCAAAATCAACTAGGTTAATAACACATTGTCTAAAATCTAATTCTTTCAAATAAGTGTTTTGAGACTTAATCAAGTCATGTAATAATTTTTTTTTTTTTTTTTTATCTTATGTGCAAATTTCTCTCCATTAAACTTTCTAAATGACACATGAGCTAGTTTTTGGTCGATAACTCTCAAGTTAGGTGGCTATATGGCACCAGATTTTAGATACCCTTACAGACTTAATCACTCGAGTCATAAATGTTAAGAATAGAAGTTTTACAATAAGATCATATTTTTTCTTCTCTCTTTTTAAAATAATTAGTGCAATGCTCATTATTAAACGCTTATTCTCAAAAATCAACCTTTAATTTAAGATTTTCACCTAATTTTCATCTTATTGACCTTACATAATACACAAGATTTAGCACACATGGAATTCACATCTATCTCAATGTCTCTCTACAACAACTCGGCCATCCCTAAACTATCCTAAAATTACTAGTCTTGAATTACAACAAATAAAGAATATGGTTCATTTTCATCCAATACAAAAACAGATCTAGCCAGTATATTAATATGTAAATTACAAAAAGAATAATAGAAAAATATCACCCGGATCATGATAATGCAAAAGCTATTGATTTTCAATTTCAAAGTTGAATTCTTCAAAATCTTGATATGATTGACTTTAAATCCTTACTGGGGTTTGATCTCCTCTGTCAGAATATTGCAATTGGCCCCTTGTTTTTAATAAATTTGATGATATTATCGTATATGAAGAGGCAAAAGAGGGTTTTTTTTTTATAATGTGTATCCCTCGTTCTCTATTTTAAGAGCAAGAAAATATGTCAAAATCGCGTCCAATTTGGATTTCAAAAGGGTTTGAATCGTGAAAGGAAACTTCTGATTCAGCTGCGAAAAAAGCCCACACGCACGCACAACTATACTCACCGCACATGCCTTTCAGTAGTTCTTTTCTCAGTAATTAAGCTTTCAGTCTCTTGCGGGTGCCAAAAATGGTCCATGCGCACGTGTAGGTTTGCGGAGTTCATCCTTGAATAACTTTCGGTATTTTGATCATATTTTTCTCTTCCAATATTTGATTTAGGTGATTCAAATGAATTAAAAAGATAATTAAAAGGGATACAATTATTTTAGAAATACAAATTTTCCAATTCAAATGTTTACTATCCAAAAAATGAATCTCAAATTGAAGCTAAAAATCTGGTACATAACTTCTTTCGTTGGAAATTGATTTGTAAAAATATTTCAACCATATTTCACTCATTTTACCTCCAATTGTATCAAATTGATTACATGTGATCTTCAATCATCATTCTATGGTCTGAATCAACTATTGAATATTTACACTTTAGTCCCCAAACTTTAGATTCCTTTCATTTTTGCCCTTTCGTTCCTTCCTTCAAATTCTACCAATTTGCATTGAGTTCAATCTAAAAAACATGATTTATTCTTAATTCAGCTACAACCTATTCAGATCACTAACAAATACTCCAGTTTAATGGTTTAGATGAGTGTACAAAATACACTTATCAATAAAACAACGAACCCACCAATGCCAGCGAGTTTATGCAACATAAATTCCTTAATAATAAGATTCAATCTCAATAGCATTTACTACACTTCGTTAATCTCTATTTAAACCCCTCTCTCATCATCATCACTATCCATTGTTATTGATGTTGTAGCTAGCAGACTGAGCGAAAGCAAAAGGATCATGTTTAGAAAAACAAAGAATAAAATGTGTAGAAAAAGGGAGAGAAGTCAATTGCACAAAAAAGAAATGGCACGAAGAGCAAATCAGTTGCTAGAGTGATGAGTGGTGTCTAGATAGAGGTCATGTTTGTTTCAGATTAAAATCGAATTTTAATTTAAGTTAAAATCAAACAATTAATATTAACTACATCTTTTATGGGTCACATATCTTTTCAACAACACATTTCAAAAAATTCTATCACAATCTAATAAAAATCTAATTTTAATTTCCACCAAACACCCACAGAAGGGTTGCAAGCTATAGTACAAGGGTAACAAAGAGGGTTGGGGTTGAATACTCAATATTCGAAAGAAAGATAACAATTTAACAATTGCTAACATTTTTTTTTTTTCATGAATTCATCAAAAAAATGAAAGGTTTGGGACAAATGTGCAAAAACATAAAGATCGAGGACGAGAACAAGGACTTTCTATATACATGTAATAAAATCTTCATACAACATCATTATTCATTTACGAAAAGAAATTTTGTAACATGAAATTATTAATGTATTCATCTTCATGAAGACATAAAATGCACTTTCATCGTAAGTTAGAATGTCATACTGTAGTGACACACCAGTGCCTACAGGTTTAGGCAACATAAATATCTTGACAGCATTTCCTACAATTCGCTCGTTTCTAATTAAACCCCTTCTTTTTCATCTTCACCATCTATCCATCGATAGATATTGACATTGCTGCTAGTGCATTAAGCAAAAAATAGACATATCATGTGCTACGATAAAATAAAGAATAGAATAGATAGAACAAAAATCAAACTGCACCTCGTAAGAGTAGTGTGGAGGAGAAGGTAAGCATCGTAAAAAATGGAGGCGAGGGTTAGGAGTCGGCTACAACACAAGGGATGCAGAAAGTGGTGGGGTCAGCTATTCACAAGAAAGATGACTATTTAACACGAGAAGTGCTTGAGGTACATAATATATGTACATATAGTGTTACATAACACTCACATGGGCTGGGGCCCACATTTTTGTGTGCCTCACCCCATGTGAGGGTTATGTACATATATTATTTACACTTGGCATTTTTCATTTAACACTTGCTAAACAATTTTTTTTGCAAATGCATCAAATAAAAACAAAAGGTTGAGGATAGACATGTAAAAGCGATAAAGATTGAGGACCGTGGTAGCAATTTTCTTGAAATAAAATAAAATCTTCATACTATTCATTTATGGAAAGAAACATAAATACTGTAACATACAGCTGTCTGTAACGGATGAATCTAAAAATCTAATAAAATAAATGGAATGAATGAATGAATTATATATTACTTTTATATATAACGTATTTGTCATCACTTTTGTACATATGTATATACGCGTGTGTATATATAGAGAGAGGAGAGAGATGGGTCCTTAAAGATTATGCCCACAGCCCAAACTGAAACCTCAGCTCAAAGTTATAACTTCGATTTACAGAGAGAATCCGAAGGATTTCTCTTAACGAAACAAGAAAAGAAACACACAGTTATATAGATATGTATATGTGCATATAGAGAGAAATGATTGTTCCATTCATATAATTCCAACCAAGTCCTCCTTTTCTTTCTTTTAATCCAATATGTAAGTCCTCTGCAATATTGTGATTACTCTTTATTGTTTTTCTTTTCATTTCCTGTTTGATTAATTAGCTGTAAACACCATTAGTAGATCTATTGTCAATAATTTAATAATGTTATGGTAAGAACAATGCAAGTTTAAAGCTTTGATTTTGATTTGTTGTATACAAATAATTTCGATTAGTGCATGTTATTTTGATCTGAATTTAGAGATCCTGAAAACGTTTGCTGCTCTTTTTTTTTTTTTTTTTGGATTTATGCATGTTTAATTTGATCAAAAGTCCTGTTTTTTCTGGTGATTTGAGGTAATTTTGCATTTGGGCTGCTCTAATTATTGATGAATTTTATTGTTTGAGAAGGGTTTTTGACCAATTTAATCAGGCTTTTATTGCAGTATTGGGGTTCATTAATTCCTATTTGGTCCGAATCATACTATTAGTAAATAGTGTTCACTATGTATTGCTGAGCGTTAGTGATGTAAATTTTCTTAGTAAAAAAATCGTTATTTAATTTTTCTTTGATAATGGAACATTCACTCTGAAAATGGTGATGATGAATAAAGCTGAATAATAGATAGATTAATTTTTTGTTTCTTCACTTTAATAAATTGATAGATTGTTTTATATGCATCTGATGATTTGTTTTGTGCACTTTGATAGAATTTTTATTTTTATTTTTTCCCGGGATTTTGGGTTGTCAATTAATGATTCTTAGCGATGGATTGCAGTCAGCTGGGGAAGAAAGAAGAACTTTGATTGGTTCAAGGCCAAGAAAGAGGGTTGAATCCAAAGATATGTTGGAAGATCGGCCTAGTTTGGTTTCAAGGGACTATCTAATTAGAACCTGCGAGCAAGAAAGCAACTGGCCTTGCATGAGTTATAGAGTGGAAAAAATTGATGTTCATCGTGGCAAGCGACCATTAGAAAGCAATGGAGAGGAAGAAGGTGCTAGAAAGATATCTACTCGCTCCAGCGATCATTTGGATACAGCTCTATCAATTGGTGGGATTCTAATGCTAACTTCTAACCAATCTGGTAATCAGCGGCACGCAGGGGATAATTCTGATACCAGTTCCCTAATTCCTGCTATTGGTCACGACAACTCAGTTAATTGTCTCAGTCGGTGCTCGAGATCTGATTACGGTGATTATGCATCTTTGAATCGAAGCTTTCGCTCGCTTATTAGAAGTGCTGAGCTATATAAAACTAGGCGTAAAAATGGTGTGGTTGAGCACTGGGTTTATTTTTCTTGCCAGCTGCTTGAATGGGAAGCCTTTGACCCGAGTCGTCGTCGTTGGATGCGTATACCAAGAATGGATCCCAATGAGTGTTTTGTTTTTTCTGATAAGGAATCTTTGGCTGTCGGCACCGAGCTTCTTGTTTTTGGGAGAGATCTTATGTCTCATATCATTTATCAATACAATTTGTTAACAAACTCGTGGTCATCTGGCATGAGCATGATCGCACCTAGGTGTTTGTTTGGTTCTGCCAGCCTTGGTGAGATCGCAATATTAGCTGGTGGTTGCGATGCACGTGGTAATATCTTCAGTTCTGCAGAGCTCTACGATTCCGAAATGGGAACTTGGAAGACACTCCGAAGTATGAATAAACCAAGGAAGATGTGTTCAGCAGTATTCATGGATGGGAAATTTTATGTAATCGGAGGAATTGGAGGAACTGATTCAAGAGTTCTTACATGTGGAGAGGAATATAATTTGGACACCGAAACATGGACTGAAATTCCCAACATGTCCCCTGTGCAGGCTGGTGCAGCAGGGGAATTTGATGCACAGGCTACATCTGTAGCACCACCTTTGATTGCAGTTGTAAATAATGAATTGTATGCGGCTGATTGTGCTGACATGCAGGTGAGAAAATATAACAAGGAGAATAGAGTGTGGGTTACCATAGGGAGATTGCCAGAACGAGCAGCTTCTATGAACGGTTGGGGTTTGGCATTTAGGGCATGTGGAGATAGGCTTATTGTAATTGGGGGACCTCGGACAGTTGGTGAAGGATATATTGAAGTAAATTCATGGGTTCCAAGCGAAGGTCCGCCACAATGGGATTTGCTTGGCCGAAAGCAATCTGGTAGTTTTGTTTATAACTGCGCAGTAATGGGATGCTGAAATTTGCACGCTGGTGGTACCATGTGCACTTAATGGTGTGCCTTGTGCTGATGATACAAAGTTGCTTCCTTTAGGCTCGGTATTCTTGCTCGTGGGTAATTTATCCCAACTTTCTTTTTCATTTTTTCAGTTCTCGAGTGGGAGGAGGATAGGAAGAATCATCAAATTTTACTCAAGATTCAATTGATAGTCTTGAGTGCATTCTTTAAAGTTAAACTAATATTTTCTTTTTGAATCGTTATCCCCTGTTCATGCTACATTAGAATTTTCAAAGTTGGGCGTCACAAAGGAAAGAGAGATTTCCAATCATATCAAGTAGGAATTTGTTGGTAGGTTGCCGTTAGCGTTTTGTGAAGCTTTCCTCATAGCTGAAGAATTTACCTTTTTTGGTTCGGGTCCTTGATTTCTTGAAATTGTCTTGAAGAAAGAAAATAATATCTTAAACATGTTTACTTCGAACATGGCACATATAATGAATACAATTAGCATTGCACTTGATGGTGCTATAAATTGATTCTTTCCCTCTGGTAAACCTTCGTAGTTTCATAGACGTTTTTGTATGATATTATTATTTGTTTCTTTCTTATTATAGCGTTTGATACTTTCATTGCTTAACATGAATTGACTTTCTGATTGATTTCATTTATTTATATTTCGAGTTTCAAGTAATTTAAGGTTTTGAGATTTTACTTTGTCATTTGTATTTTGGGGGTCGAGATAGACACCATTCTAAATTATGAATATCTAGATGACAATAAAATAAGCTTCTTTAACATGCAGAGGCACTTATAATCTCTCGACTTGAAGTTTTGCTAGAACTCGTCTCGTTTTTGATGGGACAGTTTTATCTAACCTAACATCAAACTTGGTAGAGTTGCCTTGCAATTTCATCGGACGCAAAAATCTGTAAACCAACCGTTTAAGACCATCGAGGCTTGGGCGATTGTTTACGTATTCCTCTATTTGCATTTTACACATGCTCTCAGGTTCCCCAGCATGTTTCTTTATAGTTAAATATATCGAGAATGTGGAAGATGATTTTACCCTTGCCTTTTCTATTTCCTCAAAAATATCATACGCAATCGTCAGAATATTTCAAACGTCCATATTTGAGGACTCTTGCTGAGAATATTTATTCATTTTTTGCTATATATTCCATGAATTTAGTTTATTTATTATCTCCATAAGTTGTACTGGGTTAAAATATCCTTTCTTCTGGTAATATTGGTTCTTTCTTTGCTTTCCTTTTTGCTTCTACAGTTTATGTGTCGGCGGTTGTTTCGCTTACTATTGTGGAAAATCTTGTGAAAAATAATTATCGTCGTTCACGTATACTTTACACATGAAAATTTGTGTATATCTAACGATGCGGCCATGAAACATATTTACGTTAGTGTATCTGTATTGCTTTTTTAGACAGATTTTGCCCATGATGTTAGTTATTTTTTACTCTGTGCATTTGCACTCGAGTTATAGGCGCTATCTACTATGTAGATAAGGTGAATCTTCGTTCACCATACATGTTTTCGCCTATTATAAATAAGCTTTTAAGCACAGGAAGAGGATTTTCGGAATGAAGAAGTCTGTATATTCTCGTACTTGTTTGGTTCTATATTCTCATCTGTGAGTTGGTTGATGCATTTCACTTTGTTAAAGGATCTGGACCTGATCGACCATCGACCCTCCAGAGGCGAGGCACCTATAAAATATACGACAAGCTAAGTAATATATTGTTCGTCTCTTTTAGGTGTTTTTATTTTTCTTGTCTTTGGTATGGAATCTACGAATTCGTTTACAGGGGGTCGTTTAACAATGTAGTCGTGTTTGTTTCATTATCACTTTCAGTCGAGGTTGAAAGAGCATTGGATAAGTCGATGTTAAGTAGCTCGAACTTTTATAGTTTTCAAATTGATTGAAATCTTCCTCCTGAATAAATTGTAATTTGTATGGTACAATATTAACATTAGAGTAGTTACAAACTTGGCAAATTTCGTCATGTTAAATACTTCTTTGGTGTGCTTAAGCCCATCTAAGGGCATGCATAGGAGCATTGAGGGTATATTTGGTTCCATAAATTATACATTACTAGATGGCATTAGAAAAGAAAGACGTATTTTATTAGTTGTCGTGTTTAGTTTGTAAACACGTTTTTATGCATATTTGGTTTGAACATTTTCGAAATAATCTCCATTTTTTGACATTATTGAATGGGTTAATTGTCGCAAAACGTCTATATGGTTTGTTTTCATTTAAATTAGGATTGGACAAAACTCTCGAATTGAACCAAGTGGTTCTTCGTAAGTTCAATATTCGAATGAGTATCTGAATTGAAAACTGACGAATTTGGTTCAATTTTCAATTCTAAAAGAAGAATCGAATTCTCCTAATTTTTTTTTTCTAAATAAATTTGCCAACTAATCAATTGAGCCAAAAAAAAAATCATTTTTCTATTTCATTTATCAGTTAATTAATTTAGTGCAAGCCAAAATATGATTTGCTTATTTCTAATTTTCAATCCATGCCCAATTTAATCAAATTGAAAATGCTAAGCGATGGAGATTTTGACATTTTAAATCGGTGGGAGATCAATATATTAAGATTTTTAATTATTTATGTTTATTTATTGTGCTTTTTTAATTATTTCTTGTAGAGTTTCTTATTGTGACAAATCAAGCCATTGATGATTAATTTAAATGGTTGGTAAGTACTAGCAATATTTAAAAATATTTTATCTTTGTAACTTCTAAATTATATTTTATTTTTTATGTAGACTTGAATCCTTAAAGCAAAGGAATCAATGAGATGAAATTACCGAAACTTCAAGAGTATGTTTTCTAGCATAATATTAATATTTGTAGAGTTGTGTTTCTTCGAGAGCAACAACAAATTAAACATATTATCAAACATGACAAATGATGTATTATACACAAAAATATATTATACTAAAACAGACTAAAAATCTAAGTTCACGAAATCCAAATTTAAAAGAAACTATTTTTTGAAACATATTGGATTTGAATACCAGTTTTGTACAAGACTGGCAGCGTCCACTTTTTGATTGATACATATGAAAAGAAAATTTTGGATTTGAACAGCAGCCATCTTATGGATACCCACTTCTAACTAATTATCTTTGATTTTGAGAGAATCGTATTGATAACGTGTTATAAAATAGAAAAAACAAAAGAGAGAAGCCAATAAAATTTGTGTGTTTTATTGAGAACCAAAGTCCCATATTCATAGAGAATGATTATAAATACAATGGTAATAATTTCTAGGGTTGTAGGGGTACAATTGTCATTTACTAATAAACTTACCATTTACACTATGGTAATTATATTACCACCACAAAATTTATTAAGTACACCACATTATATCCACGCCACAATTAAAACATAGTTTAATAAATACACCACAACAAATTTACAATTATATAACCTAATTTTAAAAAAAAAAAAATGAAGAATTTTGAGTTTTAATAAATACATCACAACTAAACTTCATCTTTTTATTTTCTTCCAAGACTTGCTTTTCGCCAAGTACTTTTACGTTGCATGTATCAATGGCTACATTGACTGGACAAGAAAGAAGTAGAAAACATTACCATTTTCTTCTCATCCACATTATCAAGAGATACGGGTAAGGTTTTCTTCGCATCCACACTATTTTTTCTTAATTGTTTTTTCAAAAAAAGGAAGATAAAGAAGAAAAAAAAAACTTGATTTCAAATAAATGGGTTAGTGATCTTAATTTCTAATTTTAGAGTGGTCTTTGAAATGTTTTGAAACTTATTAAAAGAAGATGAGCGAAATTACATTACACGCGGAGAGATGTATATTTGCAGTCTTTATTTTATAAATTTGTAGAGAGTCTAAACTTTAAACGATAGAATTCTGCTCGCCTTTCTGGTTACGAATTATTATATAGCTGGTTTTATATTTGTGTATTTATTCATTTGGATGAGTGAAGATTTCAGTAACATAAAAGGGCATTAGCGAGTGGAGGATTAGACTCTCAAAATCCAAGAATTTTGACTGAAGAAGAAAAGAATGGTTCTTTTAAAGAATTGTATTTTGCAATTATAAAATCTAAAAAATTGAAAATATATATATATATAAAGAATGATTAAACAAATTGATGAATTCTTACATGTGGTATCATGATTCAAGACTCGTAATTATAGAAAAGAAGAAGAAATTAGATTTAGGTTTGCGGCTTGATTATAATGAGATGTGATAAATTAAAAGTATATTAATCCTAATTATGTACTAAAAGCAAAAAAATTAAAAAAATTGTGGTGTATTTAATAAATTTTGTGGTGGTAATATAATTACCCTTTACACTAAGCTAGAGTTTCAAAACTTATCAAAAAGCGTGAAAGAGTTGCACTTAAAACAATTAAAGATTTATTTTTTTTAATCAATTTTTTCTACAAATTCCACCCTCATCTGCCGCCTCCACCACCTACCACCGACCATCATCACCGCCAAAGCTTCTTGTTCTTCAATTTATCTTTCTACCATCTTCTTCATCCATCCACCACCTAAATAAGATGTACCCGTCTTCTTCTTTCACCTCACCACGCTGTTAGAATTTATAGGATATTTTATAGAACTGAATTGGAAAAGTCTTTACTTGGTGCGATGACTAGTCGCGACTCTTTAAAAGCAAACAGTTCATATCAAAGAGTCATTTTGTTTCGAAATGAGTTTGATTAGTCATAAATGTGTATTATAAAAGTCAAACATTTTGATAAGGTATAATTTAAGCCATTAAATATGAAATAGTGCGATCTAATTGTTAAAATTAATTTATTCCAAATGATACAACCATATAATTGATTTCTAATTCTTTCATTCTTCAAATTATGTCAAGATATTTTCAAGTTTATGTTTTGAGTTTCGTATTTGATATTTTCCATTCTAGGAAAGTACAATTAAGTGTGGGTTCGCTTGGCAAAATTAATATTGGGTTGTATTAATTGTAGAAGAGGCATTGTAACTTAAAAGATAGATGTCTATTTGATCCCGATAGCACCAGTGCATGATACGAAAATCGGTTTTAAGGAGATTTGTATTCACATACCTCGTTTCATTTCATCCTTTCTAATTTCTACATTTCAGTAAATATTTTGTATGCTTAACTTCATTTCGGCAAATTAAAATTCTAGTCTATATTTTTCACATGTAAGTCGTCGTTTTGCATTTTTTCGTGCACATATTTTTAACGGAATATAATTTATGTACTAATTTATCCAGCATTCACTATTACCACCCAGGGACGGACCTAGCACCCCGCGAGGGGTGCGGCCGCCCGTGCTGGATCCATCGGAGTCTTAATACCGCTTGGCGCTACAGGGAGCCTATTGTAGAGAGAACGGAGAAGACATGAAGAACTGAAGAAGAAGACCAGTCAGGTGGGCCAATCTTCTTTAGTTTTGGCCCATTTGTTTTGGGCTAAGAGAGTTGGGCCTTTTTTAAAAATTATGCCCAAATAAATGAAACAATATTCATTACAAACTTACCGTCATTAACTCGGTTCCAAGTTCCAACCCTTCCCTTCACAGTCTTTAGTTTCACTTCTTCGCCCCTCCTTGCACGGCATAAACCCTGAAATTTCGATGCCTATTACTTCTTATTCTCCCACAATTTTGTACTTTGAATTCTCGAATTCTGCTTTGGCCTCTCAATCCGAGAGAGAATGCAAATGCACAGCTCCTGCTTGTGAAGCCATTGGAGCAGAAATATAGTAAAAAGAGGATTTTGAATTTTAGAATTGGGTGTAGGGATGGTTCACTGCCACACATTCCTGTGGCTGATCTGGTTTTTAAAACTTTGCAGTGAATTCTTTTGTAGTGAAGCCATTGCAGCAGAAATATAGTAAAAAGAGGAAATTGAATTTTAGAATTGGGTGTAGGGATGGTTCACTGCCATATTCCTATAGCTGAGAATCAATAATGAAATTTTTCGGTGCTCATATTTTTTCTGGTTTTTAAAATTTTGTAGTGAATTCTTTTGTGAACCAATTATCTAGTTTTATGTTCAATTAATGATATCATTAATTGAGTTGAAAGAGTATTCTCCACTATAAATCTAATCAAGGGTGAATTGCGCAAGAAAATAGGAGATTGATTGGTTTAATGACAATTTGGTGGTTAAAGAGATTTTTGAAAAAATTGAGAATGATGCAACATTACAACGTTTTTAAAAACGTGAGACCCCGCAAAATGCAGTTGTTTAAGATCAGAGTTACAAAGTAGGTTGTATCGCGTATTTCTTTAGTATTTTGGGTTGTATTGAATTATTTCATATATATACGTTTTAGTGCATTTACATATATATTAAATAATATTTAATTAAATATTAATAAGGATATCGCTTTTACGATCGTTGATTGTTGACGGTTAATGGTCATCGTCCGCACGAGTTGAACTTTTGTGTTGGGTCCATCACTGTTACCACCACTGACGAACCACAATGTTGTCACTGTCCAATGAAAATGACTCACTCCCAAATTATACTCAAATCTCTCACCTTCTCTCCATATTTTGTACACTGTCAGATTCAGCAAACCACTTCCAAAAACCCCTCCACCTCTTTGGTCTCCTAGCCACATCCAATTATTCTCAAAAAGGTTGCAGCGCAAAAGCTTTGGATAATCTACGGACAGTGGAAAAATATCGTTCAAAGAGTATGGCAAGGAGTAAATATACCTACTAGCTAGGCAAGACCAGTTCGACATTCCAAATAGGGGCGACTGGACCCTTAATTTTTAACATTGAAAAAAGCTCACACAATATATTAGTAGTAGCCAAGAATTTTTAACCTAGGCCCAACAAAAGTCTTTTAACATTGAGAAAAGTTTTAACATTGTAGTTCTCTTCCCCCCAATTCTCAAACCCTGCGAACTCATTAGACAACGGTGGGATTCCAAATTCCAATAACTGGTTCACCATATTTTGAATGAGGAAGAAGAAAAACGGATTGAAGATTTGAAGGAGCAAAATTTGGTAATCAATCTCTCTTTCTTAGAAATCAACTTGTTGTCAGAACGTTTTGGAAATCCTTTCTATTCAAAGTACCTCAGTGCATTTAAGAATGTGTGCAGAATACATTAACATTTTAGTTTCGCTCAGTCAAGGTGTTCATTCCAAGTGCAGTTCTCTTTAATTCTTCAAGGATTGGTCATGATTCGTGATAAGGGACTTGATTTTGAAGTGAGCGGTGTTTCATATAATTTTACTATGAATTTCTTCCTTGTCTTTTACATGATATTCTATATTTCACAGCATGCATTTTGATGAATTTTATGTATTGATCAGTTGCTCGAGAAGCTGCATGACAAGTGCTCAGGGAAGCGAAAACCCTACCCTGCAATGTATTCTAGTATATTTGATTGAATTATTCTCGATTTTCTATTAGATTCAGAATTTGTCTAGTATATTCGGTGCTCATATTTTTTCTGGTTTTTAAAATTTATTAGTGAATTCTTTTGTGAACCAATTATCTAGTTTTATGTTCAATTAATGATATCATTAATTGAGTTGAAAGAGTATTCTCCGCTATAAATCTAATCAACAGTGAATTGCGCAACAAAATAGGAGATAGACTGATTTAATGACAATTTGGTGGTTAAAGAGATTTTTGAAAAAATTGAGAATGAGACAATATTACAACGTATATATATTGCTCTTACGATCATTGATTGTCGACAGTTAATAGTCATCGTCAGCCCGGGCTGAACTTTTGTGCTGGGTCCATCACTGTTACCACCATTGACGAACCACATTGTTGTCACTGTCCAATGAAAATGACTCACTCCCAAATTATACTCAAATCTCTCACCTTCTGTCCATATTTTGTACACTATCAGATTCGGCAAACCATTTCCAAAAACCCCCTCCACCTCTTTGGTCTCCCAGCCACATCCAATTATTCTCAAAAAGGTTGTAGTGCAAAAGCTTTGGATAATCTACGGACAGTGGGAAAATATCGTTCAAAGAGTATGGCGAGGAGTAAATATACCTAGCTACAGGGGCATAGCCCGGTACAGTGTGGGCACAAGCCCATACTCAACTTTGGGTTCGAATTTTTTTTTTTTAGTTAATAAGTTCATTTCCAGCCCAAGAAGGAAGCCCAACCCAATCTAAAAATGTGAAAACCTTCCCAAACTCCCAGTCCCACCCGCGCTATCTGCAATTTCTCCACTTCATTCCCAAATTCCACCCGTCTTCACTCACGGTCTTCTCCATTTGTGTCACCTCCGCTTTGTGGCCCCTCCGCCCAATCCCTACTCGAGAAACTCTTCCAAGCAGGCTGCAGGTACTTGCTTTTATTTCATGATGGATATAACATAAGGTCTTTCCATTATTCCATAATCCATTGATGAATCAGGATTAGGCTACTCTTCTCAAGGATAGTTTCCATTTCTTCAAGTTTCAACCCTTTGATAGTTTTATTATGATTTGTGAAGCACCTGATTGCTGAAGCCTGAACTGAAGTACCCGATTGTGAAGCACGCCACACCCATTTGTGAAAATTTGTGAAGTACCCGTGACGACCCTACCTAGATTTCTTGGCTTCTTTCTCTAATCTCTAGAGAATCATCCATCTCCGTAAGCTACTAAGCTCGATAGTTTTATTTTACAATTTAATTAATTATTGTTGACGAATTTCTATCTCGCGTTCTCTCAATCTCTCTTATATTGTAAATTTGTAATTCTCCTTTTTCAGAATATGATTTTCTGCGATTTTGGACTTCGAGATTCAACTGTAAGTCACTTAGTCTGTTATGAATTGAAAGTGGGGTATTGTTGAATGTTGACTGTTGTCTGTTGAAGTTTGGGTATTGACGTATTGTTCAGTAGAAGTGGCTGGAACTCGATGTTCAACATTGATAAGTTGTGCCCTTCCTAACAAAAAAATCCTAGCTCCGCCCCTGCCTAGCTAGGCAAGACCAGTTCGACATTCCAAACAGGGGCGGCTGGACCCTTAATTTTTAACATTGAAACAAGCTCACACAATATATTAATAGTAGCCAAGAATTTTTAACCTAAGCCCAACAAAAGTCTTTTAACATTGAGAAAAGTTGCCTACATTGTAGTTCTCTTCCCCCCAATTCTCAAACCCTGCGAACTCATTAGACAACGGTGGGATTCCAAATTCCAATAACCGGTTCACCATATTTTGAATGAGGAAGAAGAAGAACGGATTGAAGATTTGAAGGAGCAAAATTTGGTAATCAATCTCTCTTTCTTAGAAATCAACTTGTTGTCAAAACGTTTTGGAAATCCTTTCTATTTCAAAGTACCTCAGTGCATTTAAGGATGTGTGCAGAATACATTAACATTTTAGTTATGCTCAGTCAAGGTGTTCGTTCAAAGTACAATTCTCTTTAATTCTTCAAGGATTGGTCATGATTCGTGATAAGGGACTTGATTTTGAAGTGAGGTGTGTTTCATATAATTTTACTATGAATTTCTTCCTTGTCTTTTACATGATATTCTATATTTCACAGCCTGCATTTTGATGGATTTTATGTATTGATCAGTTGCTCGAGAAATTGCATGACAAGTGCTCAGGGAAGCGAAAACCCTACCCTACAATGTATTCTAGTATATTTGATGGAATTATTCTCAATTTTCTACTAGATTCAGAATTTGTCTAATTATAAGGCCCATAATGGAATATTTTCTATATTACCTACCCTCTTCGTTGAATTCAAAAACAAGGACCCAAGATTAGATTCGGATTTTTTTAAGAGACCAAGAAATTTCAACAATATGAATTGATATTTCTAAATTTAACTTTTCGTTGTCAAATTGTTAAGTTTAATTAGAAGTTTTATTTCTTTCAATCCTTAATGTTCATCTTTTAACTTTGCCATTTCATAGTTGGTATATTTATACAAACTTTGTTTGATTTGTAGGAAGATATGTTGAGATATTTAAACAAATATCTCAATTTTTTATTGAAGAAAATGTTGAGGCCAAGAAACAACGCATTGAGGAAGTTTCTATTGAAGAAAGTGTCGAGACAAATGAAGCAAGCGTCGAGGATACTACTGCTAGAGAAAATGATGAAGCAAATGAAGCAAGTATTGATGAAACTAATTTTCAAAAAAATGATGAGATAAAGAAAACAAGTATTGAGCATATTGATGTTGCACAGCTTTGCACGGATCCCAGATTAAGAACTCCAATAATGAATTATAATATTAATTTTCAAGATCAAAT
The DNA here is from genome assembly GCA_019097785.1 of Fraxinus excelsior. Taxonomy (NCBI): domain Eukaryota; kingdom Viridiplantae; phylum Streptophyta; class Magnoliopsida; order Lamiales; family Oleaceae; genus Fraxinus; species Fraxinus excelsior. The sequence continues at coordinate 4,376,990 of CM032632.1, forward strand.
AAGAAAAACATACTTACAGAGAGGTTCGTATCTGCCTCGGAGTCATGTGTTTCCACGTAAAAAATCAAGGCCATTTATTCCTGCTCGATTCAATGAATATGATGATCAAAAGAAATAAAGTGTATCCATTAGGTCACATGCTTGTGACTTTATGATTAACTCTTTCAGTTGCTATTGCTACAGTTGAAAGAGTATTTTCTGCTATGAATATTTGAATAATCGACTGCGTAATTAGATTGGAGACCAATGGATAAATAATAGTTTAGTTGTGTATGTTGAAAATGATGTTCTTAATGAAATTGATAAGGAGACTATTATGCGGTGTTTTCAAAATATGAGAAGACGTAATCTTTATTATCTAATTTGAAATTAATTTTTACATAATTTTGTCTCGCCCCCTGATAAGTGCGTTTTCAAATACTTATTTGACTGTTAAAACATGAGCAATTGTTGATTAAAATGTTGGAATATAGTTTAATTCTATGCAATTCATGTTTTGTAGGATAAAGTGATGAATGTAGCGAAATAAGGAGAAACAAGTGAAAAATGACCAAAATGGAGGAAAGTGAAAGTTCAGGGACTAAAGTGGAAACAAGTGAAAAATGACCAAAATGGAGGAAAGTGAAAGTTCAGGGACTAAAATGCAATTACTACAAATTTGTTTCCAACTTTGTGATGAAAATTCGAGAGTGTTAGAGGTCAATTGGATGAAAAAAGGAGTCACATGGGTAAAATATAGCCAAGACATTCTCTCATATTAACTTTCAAGCTGAAAAATTTTGCACTAATTTTCAGCCTCATATTGAGACCGGTTTTTGACATGGAAAACGATCGAATTGGAAGTTTACATCTGAAGTACAGTTGTAGCCCTTTGAGTTAGCTTTCCAACTCATCTTGAATCACTTCAATCAGACATCGAAAAGTTATTGCCAAAGTACTAAAAGTTGTCCGGCGGGAAAAATACATAACCATGTGGTCGCATAATGTTAATCCCATGCGACCGCACAGAATCATTCAAGGACTTCAGAGGCTGAAATTATTTGTTTCTTGCGATCGCATTGTCTAAATAATTTTAGGGTTTATGTTTCTTGTATTTTGAATTAGATTTGAGTTATATTTAACATTTATTTAGATTTTCATGGATTTAATCATGTTTCTTCCATTGAATAATTAAAATACTTGTTTAAGTTTAATTTTCAAATCATTTATTGATGTGATTTAATTACTGCTATATGTTGAGATACATAGTCGCTCTTTGAATCCGATTTCAATAAATTGATGTATGATTGTGATTTGGGAATCATAAATTCTAGGATTACATGTGAAATTTAATTGGTTTGTATTGTTAAATCATCTGATTACAGAGTTGGGATAAAAACTTATAATTGAGTAGAGAATGCATGAATGATTGATCCAATCTAGTTGAGGAAATCCCGACACTTCACTATTTTACATATTATCTTAATTTCTATCATTATTTTCGATGATTTACTACATTTTTATGCAATAAACAAATTCCCTTCATTAAATTCACGAGAACCCTAAGTTTTTGAACCCCTTGAATCAGTTTTCCATCTCTTTTTGGATACGACACCTCAAAGCTACGCTACAACACTACGTAACACTTTGGGCGTAATCAAATTTTGGCGACATTGCCGAGGAGATGGTACATAAGTCAATAAATTCAATCATAAAAGGGTGATCTCGTTCCTTTGATAATTTGTTTGTACTTCAGTTAATTAATTTATTTATTATTCTCGATTTTTATTTTTGTTTACTTGTTTTATGAGTAGGTATGGAGACGCGCGAGGAAGATTTGTGGAAACACCTCTCATAGAGTTTGAACATCTTTTTAACCTTATTTTTTCTTCTGTATCTGTTAACACGAACACTACATCACATAACACAATGTCTGATAGTGATCACGATACACCGTATAGAACATTGCATAATTACCTGCACCTCACATGCACATCTACACTTTCATGTATTATGTTTCCACCCAATATGCCGAGTATAGATTTTAAACCTGGAATGATTCAACGTCTTCCAAATTTCCATGGACTTGAAAATGAGAACACGTATGTGCATGTTAGGAAATTCGAAGAGGTTGTAGCAACCTTCCACAATCAACATGGTACAATGGATGCAATTAGGCTGAGATTCTTCCCATTTTATCTTAAGGAAAGGGCTAAGAGCTGGTTGTATTCATTGAGACCACGTTCAATTGGAACTTGGGCTGAAATGACCCAAGCTTTCTTTGGCAAATACTTTTCCCACCACAAAACTACTGCTTTGAAAAAGCAGATCTCTTCTTTTGTCTAAAAAGAGAGTGAAACCTTATATCAAGTGTGGGAAAGGTATAAAGAACTCCAAACTCTTTGTCCGTACCATGGTTATGAGAGTTGGAGTATCGTGAGCTATTTCTATGAAGGGTTAACATCTAGAAAACGTCAGTTTGTTGAAATGATGTATAATTGTGATTTCCTACAAAAAGATCCAAATGAGGCTATAGGATATTTAGCTGACTTAGCTAAGAAAGCCCACACCTGGACTGGCTCTAGTGCCACTGATAGCACCAATAGGTCACGAGCCGTAGGAAATCCTTCTAGTGCAGGAATCTATCATCTTAGGGAAGAAGACAATCTTAAAGCTAAGGTAGAAGCCCTAACTAGAGAAATTGAGAACCTACGCACTAGTAGTTCAAAGCCTACATCTATTGTTGCTCATGTTGAGTCTTCTTGACCGTGTGGTGGACTTGATCATCCAGTGCAAGAGTGTTTTGCTCTAGTTGAGATGGGGGGTTTATAATGAACACTGTAATGCTTTAGGTGTGTACAAAAAGCCTTATGTTCCATATTCTTAGACCTACAATCAAGGGTGGCGGAATCATCCTAATTTCAGCTGGAAAATTGATAACCAACAACCTACTCAACCACCTAGAGTTCTCAATACACCATCACATCAACCCTCAACGTATAGGAATTCTTTAGAGGACACCTTACATGCTTTTATGGAGGCTCAGGGAAAAACAAATCAGAAGTTTGAAACCATGGTCAATCAAGTTGTTGAGGAGAGTAAGGAAATGAAAAGTCATATAACCAAATTGACTAATGCCTTAGCAATAGGGGAACGTGGGAAATTTTCGGCTCAACCTCAACCTAACCCTAAGGGACAACATATGGCTCAAACTTCAGGTGTACAAAATAACCTTAAGGAGATAAATGCTATCACCACTTGATTTGGGAAGGTTGTAGAACCAATCATTAAGCATAGGGAAGCAAAAAAGAGAAAGACTCTAGTAATTCTGAAGAGGGTGAGCCTAGTGATAAGGTGGTGGAAAACCAAGCTAGAGCACCATTTCCTCAAGCTCTAAAGCCTAATGTGAAAGTTAATAGCCAACATGATGAGATCTTAGAACACTTTAGGCAGGTAAAAATCAATCTATCTCTCTTGCATGTGATTTATCGAATTCCTACATATGCAAAAGTCCTCAAAGACTTGTGCACTGTGAAAAGGAAGCATCATGTCAAGAAAATTGCTTTCTTGACCGAGCAAGTTAGTGAGGTGATTGAACAAAGAGTCTCACCAAAATATAAGGATCTTGGTTGTCCTACAATTTCTTGCATCATTGGGAGTTGTGAGTTTGCACAAGTCCTTCTTGACTTAGGAGCTAGTATTAACCTAATGTTTTATGCCATTATCTACTGCTAGGCCTAGGTGAGATTAAACCTACAACCGTAGTTTTACAATTGGCTGATCGTTCAACTATAAGACCTAGATGAGTAGTTGAGGACGTTTTGGTGTAAATAGACAAGTTTTACTTCCCTGTTGACTTCCTAGTTCTAGATTTGAAAGTTGATGTGAATGTGAACTCTAAAATACCTATTATTCTTGGTAGACCCTTTCTTGCTACTGATAATGCTCTTATCAATTGCAGGAATGGTCTAATGAAACTATCTTTTGGAAATATGACTCTTGAAGTCAATGTTTTTCACATCATTAAGCAGCTTATGAAAAATTATGAGTGTCATCAAACGTACATAGTTGATGCACTCACTCAGGAGGATGCACCTGCAACCATTGTAGGGTTAGATGTCAATTGGATGAAAAAATGAGTCAAATGAGTAAAATATAGCCAAGACATTATCTCATATCAACTTTCAAGCTGAAAAGTTTTGCACCAATTTTTGACATGACAAACAATCGAATTGGAAGTTGACATCTGAAGTAAGGTTGTAGCCCTTTGAGTTAGCTTTCCAACGCATCTTAAATCACTTCAATCGGATATCGGAAGATAAAGTTATGGTCAAAATACTAAAAGTCATCCGGCGGGAAAAATACATAACCATGCGGTCGCATGGTGTTAATCCCATGCGACCGTACAGAAGCATTCAGGGACTTCAGAGGCTGAGATTATTTGTTCCTTGCGACCGCATGGGTTTATGCCTTGCAATCGCATAGGGTATTTTCAATGCAAAATTTCTGGTTTCCGAATTTAAGTCAACCACTTGTGATAACTTATTTTTGGCACGATTTCTTAACCCTAAAACACCCGAGAACGGCCCAGAACGTGTCATTCTTCATTCTAAACCATTTTTTCCACATTTTTGACATCAAAAACTCCATGAAAAGTTAAAAACATTGGTGAAGTAAGGGAAGAACTCAATTGGAATTGATTATCTCGACATCTTTCATTCATGTAATGCGTTTTTCATTGCCTAAATAATTCTAGGGTTTATGTTTCTTGTATTTTGAATTAGATTTGAGTTATATTTAACATTTATTCAGATTTTCATGGATTTAATCACGTTTCTTCCATTGAATAATTAAAATACTTGTTTAAGTTTAATTTTCAAATCATTTATTGGTGTGATTTAATTTCTTCTATATGTTAGAGATATATAATTGCTTTTGAATCTGATTTCAATAAATTGATGTATGATTGTGATTTGGGAATTATAAATTATAGGATTACATGTGAAATTTAATTGTTTTGTATTGTTAAATCATCCGATTAGAGAGTTAGGATAAAAACTTCTAATTGAGTAGAGAATGCATGAATGATTGATGTTGATTGATCCAATCTAGTTGAGTGAATCCCGATGCTTCACTATTTTACATATTATCTTAATTCTCATCATTATTTCCGGTGATTTACTACATTTTTATGCAATAAACAAATTTCCTTCATCAAATTCACGAGAACCCTAAGTTTTTGAACGTCTTGAATCACTTTTCCATCTTCCCGTGGATACGACACCACAAAGCTACACTACAACACCGCGTAACTCTTTGAGCGTAATCACCCCCTTGAACCATAATCCTGGGTCCGCCCCTAATTCCAGACACCAAAAAACTTAATCAGATGGAAGAAGAGAATACCAAAATGCAACAACAGCTTGATGAACAAAAGAAAGCAATTTCTGGGTTGAAGGAGGTTATATATGTTTTCTCCTGTAACATTATTTGTATTTATTTCTGAAAATTAATTATTAATTGGGAATAAGGAAATGCAGTTCTTGACAAATGGTTCTTCGGGTTGCTAGTAGTTTTATGGTTTAATGGTGTTGGTATCTATCTTGCCAATGAAACATAAGTGCTAAAAGTTGTATTTTCGTGATGTCCACTTTGTATTGGAAATTCGTGCATGTAAACAGGAATGGTTCATCGGATTCTTATGATCAATCATTCATGCACGTAGTGTTTTGCCGCATAATTTGCTGATGAAGCGAAGTAATTTGCACGGGCCATATTTGCAGTTAATTTGAGTATAAATTTTGAGAAGGCTGATGATACATTTTGTTACCTATTGTCAGTATCATAGGAAGATTGTTTGCTGCTAAAAGAAGGATAACAATGTACAAGAGCTTAATTCTCGTATAGCTGCAATGTTGTGATCCTAGATGATCTTCCCCAAGGAAGAACTGCAAGACTAGGGTGTAAGAGAATTCAAAAGAAAAGTCTAATTGTGGTTGATTAAAAGGATGCTTTATAGGAGATCTATCACTAGACGGCCTCTTTGGACGAGGTTTAAAGTTAGTCATGCTTTTGGTTAAAGATAATTTTCGAGTAATATTATCATTGGACATAAGCTTGTACTATGGCATGTTCATATTTCCCCGGTTAGTTAAATGTCATAGGGATAGGGACGGACGCCAATTTTTAAAATCATCAATTATAGAATTTCGACCCAACACTTGAAACATGAAGATCTTGGTTTCAATGAGAAAAGTACATCATATGAGTGATTGCAAGCACGGTAGAAATGTGTGTTACATGTAACACAAAAGGGTAGGATAAGCTTCTTAAGTTTTAATTAATTTATATAGTTATGTTTATAGAATACTTAAATTACGTGAGTATTCTTGATAAGTTGACTTGTGTGAAAGTTAGGGATGTTACTCTCTCTAGACTAACTTTTGTTAAAGTCCAGGACTAAGGATACATGGTATGTTCACATGACGATTTATGAACACACAAGGATATTGGAGTGTCTCCGGTTAACCTCTAATTTCGAAATCACGTTGAACCGCTCTCCCTTTAGAAAAACTCGACGTTAGAAAAATGTGGCCGATAATTAGTCTAAAGTGGACAAAGAAAAGGGAGAGCGGTTCAATGTGAATAAATGTTTAATGAATTTTCATCATGTGAACAAAAATAATGTCATATAGTAGAAGATCATTTAATAGCAATTTAATGAACGGACTTGAAATGCATGAAAAAAATAGTGTTATGCAGTACAAGATCATAAATGAGTACTAAACATCATACTCGGACCCTATTTGATTTTGTTAAAAATTATATACTTTTTTAGTAGATTTTAATAAAAATCAATGAATTATTTATGTGACTGAAAAAATTTAATAAAAGTTGTAAATCTCATTAAGTGTGTGATTGAAAATAAATTTGAAAAAAAAAAATTTATTTCATTTAGGGTCTCGACTTCTCAGGGATGTACAATAACTTATAAGCTCATTCGACATTTCAATTATACAACAATTATGCGTTTGGCTGTATAGCTAAGTTTCTCATACTTTATGAAATTATATATATATATATATCTTCGATCGAACAATTATCTTTTATTTTTATGTATTTTGTGCTATGTAACAAAACAAGGCTACATGTACATAATTTTTCTTACATACACTCACAATAAAGTTTGTGGACCACATTTTATAGAGTTTTTTATTCACGCGGACCTCGTGCACATGTGAGATGGAGTATATGACTGATGAAGCACAAAAAAATCCAAAAGTTGAAGGACTATTCGAAGAAGGATATTCTAGAGAACATGATGATGAAGAACTACATGATGCTGATGTCAAAATGATAATTCATCCGTGAAATTTACTCTTGAGGATTAAAAATGCTAAATGTACACACCTTGATGTATATTTATTTTCACATCTCTCTCACATAGGGGGTGGAGCCCACGATGATGATGAAGATGCTGATGTCGAAATGATAATTCATCTGTGAAATTTACTCTTGAAGATCAAAAATGCTAAATGTACACTTTCACATCCCTCTCACATAAAGAGTGAATCCCGCTAGCATTACTTGTTGAGGATATACCTCATTCTTAATGGAGATCAACATTACAAGAAATGATGGCTAGGGATTTTTGCATCATTTCCTAATTTTTTTTAAAAAAAAAGGATTTTTTTTTTTTTTTTGCAAACCTAATCATACTGCTGGCAGATCAAAACATTAAGACAATTGTACTATAGACAGTACAATTGCATGTTGTTCCTTGGTCCACTTACTTTCTGAATACATCTACACCACATGGGCTTTGATTGTTGGCACATGGACATGGTTGTACAATTTTCTCTTGCATTAAGAAATTTTAGACTACGGTGATACGGGACGGATCTAGAATGTGATTAAAGAATAATAATAAATAAATAAATTGAAGTCGAGCTAATATATTAAAAAAATCACATAACAAAAATTGAAATTTGCTTGCTCAATATGTTCGGTACGTTGAATTAAATTAGATATTTTTCTCTTTAAAGATATGTGATTATGCTCCTATTTGGTAAAAAATATTGAATAATTCTACTTATACATCAAAAAATATAAGGGGGTACACCCCCTCACATGGAGGTGGGATGGGATCCACTTGTATAAAATAGTTTTTTAATTCAAGCGGGTCTCACCCTCATGTGAGGCGGGTGTATATTACTATGCACATGGTGATGTACCATTAGCAAAATCGAAAAATATTTAAAGTTCATTTTTATTCAGATTTATCTTTGACAAATTTTTTTCTATAATATAATTTTGTATATGAACCAATAACTTTTCATTTCTTTTGATCAGATTTTATTCCAAGAAAAAAAAAAAAAAAAAAAAAAAACCAAATTTTATAATATTTATTCTGAAAAATCTGCACCAGACATATACACCCACACACACATTAATGAAGATGCTTCAGTTGTCATGTCGATAATATAATTTCATACCAAGATTTGGCAGCTTGTTGATTTAGAATAATTTGTATATAAATTTCATTTAAATGTGTGTGTAAATGCATGATTGAAATAAATTTCATCTATAATACTTTAATTGGAAAATATAGATGGAGTCCATGCCTCTCTTCGGTTTTTTTTTTTTCCTTTCTAAAACTATAGTTTTGTAGAAATGGGTGAGTTATTAATGGATAATATTTGTAGATTGTGGTTAAAATTAATGTTTAAAATTTGCAAAATAACTTTTTTAACAAAATAATAAAAAAAAAAAAGTAATCCAAATTGAGGATATAACATGTGCGACTTAGGGTATGTTTGAGCCATATTATTTTGGAATAGTAGATTGATGGAGAATGTGTGGTTGAAAAGGAAGTAAAGTTATTGATGTGATGAAAAATATTAATTTATTGAGGAATGTGTTGTTAAAAATGAGTAGAAGAATTAAAATGAAAATTTTAACGTTGTTCAAACAGAGGCCCAGAGAATTAGGTCTGCAACTTTTCTTGTTAAGTATCTTGCTACCCAACTTCATTTTTTGGGTCCGTTTGATTGCAATGATAGAAAATGGGTGGAAAGAAAATGAATTCCAAAGAAATTAATTGCCTAGAAATTATTTTGTAAGAAATTGTTAAATAAGTGTGTTTGATTGGTATAATTTTTCATCCGAAAAATTTTAAAATTTGAATTTTTTTATTCGTCTGACTTTGTTTTATATGAAAATTGTCTATTAAAGTGATAATTTTTTTCACAATTGGTTATAAAATTTGTTTCCATTTCCAAAGAGTAAAAAAAAATGAAAAAAAAAATTATTTCTTAAAAAATCATTTTTTTTTATCAAACTTTAGTGTTCGTTTGACTTTGTTTTATAAGAAAATTGTCCATTAAAGTGAATTTTTTTTTTTTCAATTGGTTATGAAATTTGTTTCTATTATTAAAAAAAATTTTAAAAATTAAAAAAAATCTGGAATTCAGTTTTCCTACCAAAAAGGTAGGAAAACCAATTCATCCAAAAGTGGCAACTTAGGCGCGTGAACTGAATAGTTAGAAATCATTTTGCCTAGAAAATAATGTTAATCAAACAAGTCAAAATCAAGAAGATGGAAATCAATTTTCTAATTCCATGGATAAAAAATGCAAATCAAACACTACCTATATAGTATTTTGGTACTCAATGAATAGAAATTGTATTTTTCACCGTTAAAAAGTTAATTTTTTTTCTTTTTAATAGAAGATCGACATAGAATATATCGGTATTCCAAATTAATAGGAAAACCCTATCTTTTTCAATGACTCTACACAGTACACTCGATAGTTATTGTCCACTACATTCATTATTCGCCATTGCCTTTCAGCAACCTTTATCTCTGGTAGTTTCACTTTAAGAACTGGTTGCTTCAAATCTGCAGACTTCAAGTACTGTTTCTGATCGGTATCTGCAGTATGGAGGAGTAACGGTTGTTGGCCAGTAGAAATTTCAAAAGGACTCTTGTCTGGAGAAGAGCTCTTTTGAACATTGAAATACATCTGAGCCACATCCGAGAGTTTCACCCGAATTTCATGCGAAGCAGAGAAAAAGTGCTGAAAGTAGTCTCCCAGCATAGAATTGAACTGCTCTGTCTGTCCGTCTGATCTTCGGTGAATGGTAGCATTTGTGCTTAAAGTTGAACCAAGAAGTTTGAACAACTTGGTCCAAATTGTGCCAATAAATCGAGAATCTCGATCATTGACGATAGGCGATCCCTTGTACTTGACAATAGGCTTGAAGAAGAGTTGAGCTGTCTCTTCAACTGATACATACTTGGGCGCTGTGTTGAATGTTGAGTCTCTAGATGAACAATCCATCCCGATGATGATAGTGCCAAAGTCTTCAACTCTTGGCAATCCACTGATGTAGTTCGTCGATCCACTTTCGACTAATTCATTCAGGATGGAAAGTGGCTCCAGTGAGCCAGTTGTCTCTTCGATTTCCTCTGTTCGAAGAGAACATAAGAATAAGGGTTCATTCCTCTTGAAACCCTTACCGCATTGCATGGCTGAGACCCCTTTCTCGCCAGTTTTCCCAGTCTGTGTGGGAATAATGAATGGTTTGCTCCCCATCATTATTAGGGAGTCAGAATGCGGCAACACTGCTGTCTTTGTATCCCGCAGATATTCCAATCCGAGAATCAGCTTGAAGTCATCCATCTGAACTACCGACAAATTTGTCCTTCCTTCGAACGGACCTACTTTGATCGGCACCGATTGTGCTATTCCCGCTATTGGTTGAGCAACAGAATTGATCGCCTTGACTTTCCCCTTACCTCTCTCCAGAGCAAGTCCGAGCTGCTCTACTTCGGAACTTGCGAGGTAATTGTGCGTGGCACCAGTGTCCACCATAGCCCTGATTGGCTTTCCATTGATCCTCACATCAATGTACATTAGGCCTTTAGCCTTGCAAGTACGAGCCTTCGATTCTTCAATCTTCGGCTCTGTTGAGGGACCGACGTCCCTATTAGTAGTTCAGTGCAATAGTGTATTGCACGAATACGAGAGTGCACCAATTACATCCTCGTTTCCTTTGGAGTCGGTGTCACTACGACAGCTAGCTTGTGGGGTATTTTGCTTCGAACTTGAGCCCCCAGTTGCTAGTTGACAGTATGCATTCACCATCCGTTTCTGAGGACACTCAGCCACCCGGTGAGGTCCTTCACATAGAAAGCATTTCAATCTAGGAGCGACATCAGATCTGCCCTCCTTTGCTTTTCCATGATTCCAGTCAGAACTGGAACTGCCGTTATGGTTTCCTTGACGGCTGTTGTGATGTTTCCTCGGTGAGTTACTCTGGCGGTTGCCTTGATAGGGTCTTCCCCTATTCTGAGAGTAACGCTCTCCCCCATTTGAGTTCGAGCTGGGTCTGTAAGGTCTCCTTCCACCTTGAACAGACTGACTATTTCCCGCAGGTCGATCCTCTCTCGACTCGGGTTGATAGTCGCTTGCACATTCGGCAGCTAGGTTATCCGTCGTCCTCTATTTTTAAGCACATTGCGACTTCATTTCCACTAGAACTTTCAAGCACTTTTAATACGAATTTCAATTGTAATTCCTGTAATTCCTGTCATTGCACTATTTTCACCATCTTTCCCAAGCTCTCAACCCCTCCTACACCCCCTTTCTGCCGACCTACTCCAAGCCAAATCTTCCGCCCATTTTCCATACCAATTGGTAACTTGCGAAATCCGCCCAACCCTAGTTGCGTGCAAAACCTCCTAATTCACGCTCTTCATTGACCGGACAATTTCTCTTCCACCTCGTGACAAAAAACCTATCCAAGAATGAGAAACCCCGACGTTATAACTTCCTACTTTTAGGGACTTAAATGATACAAACATCAGAAATTGATTATCTAAAAATTTCAAAAGAAAAGTTGGAGACTCAAATGTTCTACATCACATACGTCAAGAATCCTATGCCATCAACATGAACGATTCAATAAGACATCGTAATAAATATAATGATAAATTCACTAATCTAATTGTAATTAAAAACATTCTTATAACAAAATAATAGAATGAATAGATTTTTGTATTCTTTGTATTATTAATATTCATGTCGAATCTACTTTAACAAAAATACAATAAAAGGACATGTTTGTTGCTGTTTAAAATTAGAATTTTGCCCGTTATTTGAACTGTTCAGCCGACATGTTTGACTACATTTTGTCTTGGTGAGGCCCAAATGGTTGAAAATAACGGTAACATAATCAATTTTTTGGATAAAATAATGGGTACCAGACAGTCCCTTAGTATGTAGTATTTAACAATATGCACAAATAGGGGCGGACCCACAAATTATTATTATTTTTTTTTTTTTGTGTTTTTTCTTTTTACCTAACACCTAGGCATTTTTTTTTATTCTCATTTTTGGCACCACAAGACAAATGGTCTGGGTCCGTCCCTGTGCACAAAATACAATGTACAAATTTTATTTATTTTCTCTTTTTAATAGATTCAATTTATATAATGCTATGATTATTTATTGAAAACGGAATTTATTGTATGGACAAATAATTAATGAACGTGGCCAAAGTTTCATGGGATTTAAATTTGTACAAATCACTTCCTCAACAAAAAAAAAAAAATTAATAGATAATGAAATAATTGTAACTAATTTCTCTTAAAAAATTCTATCAAAATAGCCACCTCACAGGAACTCTCATATTTGCTCTTAAGATAAGGAAGGAAGAATAAATGGATCTCTATCACAAACTTCTAATCATTTGGACTATTAAATAAGGATTAGAAATAACCTTAAACGTGGGTACCTTGTCATCAATTGTAATTTAGTGCTAGTTCGATAAAATCTTATCAATTTAACTGATCAAACTTCAATTTTAACAATACGTTTCATGGAGTTCACACATTTTATTAACTTTTTAATTATACGTTTTATTAACTTTATCAAAATCTATTAAAAAATTTATAAAACGCTATGTAACAATCCTTAATAATCATATACAAAACGGAATTAGAGGCATTAGTCAACACGTACCAAACATGAATAGAAAAGTATATTATTATTTTTCTTAAGAGAGAGAAGGTCGATTGTTAACAATCACGTCAAGTATTGAGATCTGATTAAAAGTAATTAACACATCATGCTATTACCATTCATTCCTAGACATTTTCACTTCTATTTCACCTTTAATTGCGCAAAAGGTTATTTACATCCATTTTCTCAATTAAAAATTATGAAATGACGAATATATTCTTATGTTTAAATAAAGCAAAAAAGAAAAAGAAAGAACTAATTACAACTATAATCCCAAATATTTTTAAAAAATGCAAACGAATCTCAAATAAATTGTTAAAAGGATAATTAGCACATAATATTTTTAACTTTCATTATTATTGTGATAAGAGTCGTGCTATTCTTACGGAGGGTTGACGATCCCCCTGACCAGTCCATTACAATAGTGGGGGCCCCACCTTGGGGGGTGGTTGACAACCTACCTTGATCGGTCCCTCACACTATTGTGAAAAGGTGGGAAAAGGTGGGCCCCCCACTATTGTGAGGGATCGATCAAGGTGGTTGTCAACCCCTCTCCCCGTCCTCTCTCAGGGTAAGAATAGCAAAAATCTTGTGATAAACGTTCATATCTTTAATTTATATATATATATATATATATATATATATATATATATATATATTCACTCGTAATTACACATTTAATTGCGCAATTCATCATTTCTATCTATTTTCATCCAATGTCTCGATAAAGAAATTGTGAAATAATGAACATACACACATATTTAAAAAATATGGATATTATGTACTAATTACAATTTTAATAATTTATTTAGAACTCGTTTGTACCTTTATAAAAAAAAGTGTTTAGAGTTGCAATTATTCTTTCTTTTTCTTTTGTTTAAATAGAAAGTAATATTTGTTATTTCACAACTTTTAATTGATAAAATTAATGAAACTGGCCTTCTGTACAATGAAATGTAGAAATAATGGTGAAAATGTAAAAAAAATTAAAGGTATAAACGTTTTTCATAATAATAGTGAAAAATAAAAATGATATATGCTAATTACCCATCTGAATAATATATTAATTTGTTTGGTAGGCACGTAGTTGAGATCCATTGTTTAAGTCACTTTGTTAAGAGTGATCGATGCATTGAAACAAAAAATAATGTGAACACTTATTACACCAAGAAAAATATATTACATAATAAAATATGTAATATTTTATTAAAAATATAAATTATTAAAGAATAATGCCAAGTTTAGAAGAATTATGTGGTCATTAATTCAAGGATCAAGAACGTAATTCAATTACTCTCTTAAATTTCTTATTCCTGTTTTTTAATTTTTAATCAAGTACACTATCCAAAAAATTTAGACCTCTACCTAGGCCTGAGAAAAAAATATTGGCAAAAATCAACCAAATCAGTCAAACCGAACCGGCTCGGATCGGTTTGACACAGGTAATTGGTTTTGTATTTTTATTTTTTTTTTCAAACAAAATCATGGTGGGTCGATTCAATCATGGTTTGAAGTCTTAAACAACTGATTAATCGGACCGATCCAACTCAACCCACTTACATGTTTACCATTTAAAAAAAAAAAATTAATTAAAAGATAAGCCATAATTTCATAACTATATTTTCATTCCCTTCAATCTATAATGTATAAAAACAAAACAGCAAAATTCTTAAGTTTTCTATTAATTTGTCTCTATTAACATGATTTTATTCGTTAGTCAATTGTTCTTGTAATATAAAATTATTTAATTATTTTAGTTCTTTTAATCTAAGTGGGATAAAAACTAGACAATTCAAAAAAAAAAAAAAAAACCAATTTGGACTAAAAGTCCAAACCGACCCAAACCAAATCGATTTGGTTTGGATTGATTCAGTTTAAGAGATAGAGTCGATTGATTTGACTTTATCCTTCAATGTCTTGCGTGTGTATGGTAGCCTTAGGTCACCATTATCACATGCAAGTAAAATTTTATCTTTCCACCGAAAGTTTGATATTAGAACTTATAATTTATATTTATGCATTCAATACAAAAGACTGTGCAAATAATTTATTGTGTATTAAATTTTTTTTATTTTTTGGGTTTGTATTGATAAATGGGAATCATAGGATACCTCTTCGATGTATTCAAATAATATCTTTTTAATGAGAAATATTATTTAATTAGGCAAGTTTCAAGTTATTATTTTAAACTTGGATTGATTTATTTATTAATTAATCCTTTAAATATGATAATAATTACAAGATGGGATCTAAATCAATTACTAAGCATGAATGGAGTTGTGATTTCAATACCCCCACATGGGGATTTTGGGTATATCAAAACAGTCAGTCAAAATGTACATTAAATATTGCATTAAAACCAAGGAAATTATGGAGTACCGCTCACTATTTAATGGCTAAATAATACGACAAAGTGATCCATCCAACTTCAATATTAAAACAAATTGTAGTATGTCCTATTTTTGTTGTCTACTTAACGTCCTCAATAAAATCTTGACATCTCGGTCGATATAATTTCAAACCCGCCCCGCCCCGCCTTAGATTGGGCGGGTGCGGATTTGCCCAATTTCCTATCCTGCTTATTTTATTTATTTTTCAAAAAATTTCAATTAACTAATTTTTTTATTCTTCACGAGGCGGGGCAGGGCGGCGATCCTCGACTCGCCCCGCCGGTTTTTTATGGGACGGGACTAATAACTTCATTAATTCTCTCTATCACCTCTAAATTTTTTCCCTTCGAAATTATATTATTAAGGGCATAATAAATTTGGCCTCTGGTGTATTAGCTAGAATTGTTTAGGCCACGTGACTTATAAGACATTCTTCATTAGCATACAGAAAATTTGTCAAAAGATTATAATATTAGTTTGAAATTATTTTGGTAAGGGGGTGGCTTTGGACCATTTATTCTTACAAGTAGAAGTTTTAATGATTACTTCAACGAAATTTATATTTGACAAAAGTAATATGAACTTTCTTGGTCACAATGAGAATTATAGATCCATTTAATTCAAATCGCTTAAGTCATATTTAGTTTCTACTATTGAACAATAAATTTTAATATCTTTGTTTTTTCTTTAGTCCTATTTGTCTAATTCGGTATAGTACACCTAATATTTAATACATTTTAACAATAAGTTTTTAGTAATTTTTGTTTTATTTTTATTATTATTTTTGACGTAAGAACCCGTGGTCGCTACCTCTGAGTGCGTACTCGGTAAACCTAGTTTCAGTGCAGCAGCCCGCAAACCACACATGAAAAATAAATCGCACTAGGCAATTTTGGATCGAGGAAGTGTTGGTAGTTGATTCGAACTCGTGACCTTCGGTATTCGCGTTTACCTACTCCAATTTTTTTTTATATTATTGTAATTTGGATGCTTATTTTTATCTAATATATAAGAACAAAATTATATCTTTTGACAACAACAGGAGTTATTTTCAAAAGTAGTAACTAATTTACAAATTTGATAAAAATATATATGTTTTTTTTAGAATTTACTAATTTATTTTAAGTAGTTTTTTAAAACTTAACTTAACCAAACATGAACTTTTAGGATTGTCAAAAGTTGGTCGTATGTTGTGTTTGACAGGTGCATTTGAAACCCTTCTAGAACCTAAATTATTTCATGACATGAGGTATGTTGATTGAATATCAACTATTTATCAATGTTTGCAAAATCGGATCAGACGGCCGATCCGATCGAGAAAGTTGTGAACCGTTACAAAATTCGGTTCGATTAATTTATTCTTGATTCTTGCAATAACAACAAACTTGATTACTGAAATATGACCTCAACTTATCCCTTCTCTGATTACCATGAATAACAAAGTCTTCTCCATCTCGTTTGACATCAACTTATCCCTTCTCCGATCACCATGAACAAAAAGGCCATCTCCATCTCTAGCATTATATCCAACCGATGCTTCATCCCCTCTTTTGAAAACAGGGAATCATACACATTTTCAATAGTGAGAACATCATGACTATATTAGACTATGTCTCTAAACGACACGGGTAGCAAACACCAAAGGATTAAGACCAAATCTTCTTCATTTTGCTTTAACTGTAAAGTCTCCAAATTAGTGATGATATCCTTGAACATAGTCAGATGATCTTTCAAAGATCCGCCTTCTGCCATGTGATAAAAATATAACATCTGCTTCAAATGCAACTTGCTTGTTAAACTTTTAGTCTTGCACAATTGCTCCAATTTCAACCACTTTTTGTCGTTTTCTCCTTCGAAACGTTCTAAAGAATATTGTTAAAGAGATGAAAATAGATATGTGAAAGTACCTTCCAATCCTTGCCACAACAAGAATTTTGTATTGCGATCCAAGAGCAAAATTTCATACTTTATGGCTGCCATTAATAACAAAAAACTTAAACAAATAACAACCAATGGCTTTAATACCACTTGTTGGTGGAATAAAAATGGATTTATTGTATAGGATGACGATAAGGAAAATAATTTAAGGTTTGTAGTGTGGTTGGAGCGGTTAAACTCTATAATATTATTAATAATTTAATTAATACTTAATTTTTGATTAAATAAACCTCACACCTGATTTTTGAATTGGAAAACTTAAACTCCTATTTATATGTAATTTCCTCTTAGCTTTTTTGCGTCTATAACCACGTTGATTTTCAAAATATTGCTATTTATATTATTACAGTCTTAATAAATAATTTAAATTTATAAAATATTTATAAATTCATAAAACCTTAAAGCAAGTTTTCTTATCCTCAGTCACAGCGGGCCCTCCTTCCTGAATTATTAATATAAACATTTATTAGATTAATAATTTTTTTAAATATAGTTTAGTTAATTTTCATTCAAAATAAATTTATTAAAAACATAATTAGACACACAGAACATGGGTGAAGATTAGGAGTGTCAATTTCGTTCGCGGGCTCGGGTGACTAGTGGTTCGACCCGAGAAAAGCCCTAACCAACCGGTTCGTGACGGGTTGTGAGAAGTCCGGCCTTAAAAAAAGCAATTTAAAGCCCAGTTACAAGTAGCTACACGCTACTTTTGAGCTCAGTTACAGGTAGCTACACGCTACTTTTGAGCTGCTTGCTAACAAGCAATTACTTGCTAATTCTATCTATCTACTATAATAAAAGAGTGAGTTTTGAAATCACTGTCCACAAGCCGCGAGTCCGGCTTGGCTGAGCCCTTTTTTGGGGCATCCGTGAGCCGAGCCAAATGACTTTCTGGCCCGGTTTGGCTTAAGTACCCCCCCCCCCCCCCAACATTTTTTTTTCGACGTTTAATTCAATATTTTAAGTTACAAATATACGTTTTAAACGATTTAAAATTTGTTGAAAATGTTGAAATGCAGTCATGATAAATATATGGTCGATAAATTGTAAATATCAAAAATAATTTTACGTTAATTGTGAAACGAAAAATCATGATTGTTTATGTTTCTTTTCAATCTCAACCACATTCCAATGTCCATTTTTCGAACTTCATTTTTCCTACAATGTTTGATTCGATATTTCACGATATGAATATCCATTTGGAACGATTTAATTTTTTTTAAAAAACTTACAATGTGATAATAATAAATATATTATCGATTAAGTTTAAATATAAAAATTATCTTAAATTATTAAATTTAAAATCATAATCGATAATTTTTCTTTTCTACCCACCCTAAAAAGTTTAAAATATGATATGCAAGGCCTCTAAAGATTTGTATTTTAAGAAAATTGAGGAAGAAAGAAGAAACAACAATATCTTGATTGTTTGTTAGTGTATGAGTGTTTTTAAATTTGAATTGAATTATATTGGTTGTTTATAATGAATAATTTTCTCTTTTTGTTTCTAACTTCTTTTTTTTATTTGTTTATTTTTCATTTTAACTTTAAGGTTTTCTAATGAATAAGTTTGGCTAAATAAGATTTAATTAGTGATGTCTCCAAAAATAACTAAAAATCAGTCAACACTATTACATAACCAACTACACTACGGCATGTGCCTTTCACGTGCCTCTAACTAGTATTTAAAAAAAATGAAAAAAAAAACCTCGAGTCTGCTTAGCTCGGTTTGACAAGACTCGGGCCGAAAACTTGGGTCGAGCCTAAATTTTTTGGTCAAGCATAAGCTCATCTCAACTCGGATAAAAAAAAAAAGCCTGAATCATTTTTACTCGAATCGAGCCCGACCCTCAAGTTTCTACTTGTGAACCGGCTTGACTTGATTCGACTCGTTGACATCTCTAGTGAAGACTAGACTAGTCTACTCTAATTTGTACCTCTATATTAGTCCATCTTCAAATATTTGTTATGCTTATTATCGCATTTCATTTAATTATAAATCTTCTCGATGACTTGAGAAATCTTTGAAAATAGTTAATGAATATTGACTATTTATATTACTATTGTATTATAACAAAAATTAAATTTCTAAATATTTAAAATTAGTACAATTTATTAAACCTTAAAGCAATTTTTCATTTTCTTAGCCTAGGTCACGGTGTGGCCCACCTTTGTTAGATTATTAATTTATTTGAATATTTTTTCGGAATTTGGATATATTTGGGGTTAGGTAGTTGGACATGTTAAAAGCCATTATATTCAATTTTCAATAATTTAATCTTTAATTCTTGATAAAATTGAGTCAATTTCATTCAATTTCTTTTTTGCCATTATATTTAGATTTTCCATTGAAAAGTTTATCATTTCACGTCTCTCACAACCACTTTAATTTTTTATACATCTTCATCTTCCAACATAGAAAAGTTTATGTAAGATAAGTAAACTTGGGTATATGAAAATTATTAAGCATAACCAACATTTCTTGTCAAAAGTGTCACACCACCATTAGGTCATCTATGTTTGACGAGTTCTTTTGAACCCACACGTCTAAATTATTTGATGACTTAAAATGCCCATTTATTTTTATTAAATGCTCGACTCTAATATAATTCCAATTAATACCCTTCGAGTTTTAATCCTTTAATTTTTTTGATTCGCCCCCGTTTGAAACCCATTTTGGGAGAAATAAAAATTTTGGAATAATGATTGATGTAAGAATGTGTGGTGGAAAAATGATGAATTTTTTTTTATTTGTGTGTAATATTATTTTATTTGGAAAATGTGTGGTTGAAATGAAAAATGAGAATGAGAAAGAGAAATTAATGAGTGTCAAACAGGGGCTCGATGTTCGCAACAAGTTTAAAGATATCGTTAAATTAGTAGATTATTTATGTAGATAATCTTAAATTTTTCGAGAATAAGCCCATGTTTGGTATATATTAAAGTTTTCATTTTCATTCTTCTACTCATTTTCAACCACACGTTCTTCAATAAAATAATACTTTTCGTCACATCAATAACTTCTCATTCTTTTTCGATCACACATTCTCCATTAATCTACCATTTCAGAATACATTCTTCTAAAATAACCTGGTTCAAACACGCCCTAAAACTTTTTTATTCTTCTATACCATTGAATGCCTCGAGATTCTAGCATTGTTGATATGAACCCCAGATATAGCTATCAAAGAAAGAAATCTTGACCGTTGATTATATTAATTGGAGACAGTGACGTAGCAGTCGACAGTGTTCAAACAGATGCTGTAATAAAACTCTGAACACACTGTGTTATTATATACATATACATACATCTATGTATAGCTTTAGGAAAAACACTTTAGTGTAAAGGGCCTGCTGACCGTCCGATCTACATCTTGATTACTACCTCAAAAGACTAAATATTTTGTACTTTTTTTTTGTTTAAAAAAAACATAAGTAGTATAGGCCACTCGTGAAACAAAAGCTAACCTAATTCCAACTCTTTAACTTTTTCTCTATGTACAACTTGTTTTGTCATAACAAAATTAAAACATGCTATACTAAAAGTGAAACTTATCGTGTTTATAAAGACAAAAGAGTACAATAAAAAAGTTAAAGAATCATATCTTCGTGTTTTTGTCACCATATGTTTCATATTCGCTGCTCCACGACGAAGATCGTGCAAATTATTGGAGCAGGGCAGAGCCAGAATTTAATGGTACGGGAGTCAAAAATTTACAACGGTGGACTACTGAACTTGAACGGTGAAAAAATAATGGGCATAACCAATTTTTTTTTTTTTCTTTTTTAAAAAAGAATGTGGGCTTGGACAAGGGTGGACTACAACCCACCCCTGCCTCCGCCACTATATTGGAGTCAGGTGATTCGAATTCTGTTTGGTTCGATAAAAAAGGATAGTGGAGGGATCGTGTTGATAGGTCCGTATATGATATATTTTAGGGTTTCATCAGATTATTTGGAGTAGTTGTCTAAAACGCTCTTCTTTTGTACTCATTTTTGATGTAATGGTTTTTCTCCTCCTGTTTGTATTTTTTTCTTAGAATTTTCACGTAAATATGTTTATTCTTCTTCTCACTTTTCCTACTGCCTATTTTCAATTTCCTCATCCTACATAGACGTTATTATTTATCCATTACAGGGATTGATCTAATAAGGACTTGTTTGACAACAGAGTCTCAATTTTTTTGTAGAATACTTTCGTTATTTTAGACTGTTTTTTAAAAAAAGTTATTTCAGTTCGACAAAATACTTTTAAAAAATTATCCAAACGTATTCAGAATACTTTTCAAAAATTATTCAAACATATTCAGAAACAACTTTTAACTTTTCAAAAGTTTTATCAAGCCCATGTTTGGTATACATTAAAATTTTCATTTTCATTCTTTTATCCATTTTCAACCACACATTTTTTAATAAAATAATATTTTCCATCACATCAATAATTTTTCCTTCTTTTTCAACTACAGATTCTCCATCAATCTACTATTTCAGAACACATTTTTCCAAAATAATGTGGTTCAAACACACCCCAAATGATCCCCAAGAACCATTGATACTAATTAAGCCCATGTTTGACAACAATTAATTTCAGACTTTTTTTCCTACATATTTATTTTTAATCATACATTCAAACAATAAAATATCTTACACGTAAATTCAAAACTTTTTCATACTTTTTAACTACGTATTATTCTAAAAATTATTATTCAAAACATTATTTTTTGGGACTAATGACCACCAAACAAGGGCTTATTAATGAATTACTTCTAAAAATTAAACGATCCACTAGGTAATGCTATGCTTAAATAATAATGCCATGAAATTCCATTGTAATTGCAATCTCAATTTAGGTGACGCTAAGTAATAAATTAAATGAAATGAAATGTGAATGTGTCATTTAATGTTAGCCACCTAAATTATTGGGCTGGAGACTCATGCTTAAATGATAAATCATTTAATTAATTAATTAATATTCTCACCTGTCAACATCTCTGATCTCTCTCACACTCACCAAGGGAGAGAGTGAAAATTAAAAATGGATTAAATATTCTCACTTTCTATCTTTGACCGAAACTTCACGTATCCTTTCTCTCTCTATATAAACCTTTCAAACCCTACCCTATTTTCCCACCACATTCTCACTCAATCTCTCTCTCTCTCCCTCTCTAAAATGGCTGAAACCCAATCGAAAAGACAGAGAGAAGAATCCCATGAACAAGTCTTTGAGCTTGAAGATTCAAACTCAAAGCGCCACAAATCATACAACAACATATTATCCATTCTTGATGAAGAACCAGAAGAAAATGAGCCAAATCAAGATTTATCAGCCATTTTCTCTACCTTCCAACAAGAACTCTCTGGTGACACTTTAACCTGTATGGCCTCAGAAGCTGAGCAGGACCATCACTCCCCCGCCCCCGTCACCACCACCACAGTCTCCGGCGGCGGCGAGTGTAGCCCTAAAGAAGAAGAAGATGACGATAGTATTAAAGTGATTAGACACCTCCTTGAAGCCTCTGATGACGAGCTTGGAATCCCTAACGCTAACAACACAGTTGATGAAGAAATCAACTCTGGGAATTATAATGATTTTGCTGCTTCGTTTGATGGGTTCTGGGAGCTCGAAGATGAGGCTGCTAATTACTACACTGTATTGCAGTCTGAACTTTTTATGTAGTTTTTAGGGTAGAAGTGAAAGACGAGAAAAGTTAGGGGGGTAGAAGAGAAAAACAAAAAAGACAGTTTGTGTGGATTAAAGGAAATTGAAACATTTTAGGTTTTTTTTTTTTTTTTTGTCCTTTTGTAGAATATCGAATGTACCCCCTTTTCAGTTCAGCATATTTCATTGTAGAAGTAAGAGAAAAAAAAAAGGTTATTCAATTTGTCTTTCTTGGATTTACCATTATCTCAACTAGCCCGTTTGGTTTGGCTAAAAGTTATATTTTGTGTAGACGTTGATAAAAGTGATGAAATTTGTAATTTAAAATTAACAAAAATTATGAATTTCATAAATATTTGAAAATGAATCTTAAAAATGGGGGTCGACCAACTTGGACTCAAGTTGAAGACTGACTTCATCTTGTTAATCTCACATAGATTATTATAGAAAATAAAATTAAATACAAGGATTATGATTATTCTTTTTATCAATGTTGGACCGTGTTTGATTGACTTTATTTTTAATGAAAATGTCATTTTTTTTCATTCAAATTCTTACTTTGGGAGTATTTGATTGACGATTTTTTTCATCGAAAATATTTTTCAACTTTTGGTCACGTGATCAAATATTCCTCAAAAACAAGAAAAAACTTTCGCTTTCTTTCTTTCTCATCTATTTCATCTTTCCCATTTACTCACTAATAAAAATAGACAAATATAATATTTTTTTGTTGAAAATTAAATTAATCAAAAATATTTATTTTCTTTTCATGCAAATTTCAACTTCGCAATCAAATATACCCATAATGAAATCTAAAACTAGATGACACAGTTTTTTGTTAGTATTTTTTCAAAACCGATTTTGTTTAAATATGTGATTAAAAAATATGAATAATTGCTGCGATTGAAGCAACAATGAGACGCACTTCGCAATCTGGTGCGTTGCATCGGCGCACGCCCATCATCATTACTTCTAATTTGACAGGGTTGATCACAAAAGCACAGATTTGTTATTTTTTTTTTTAAAATTGCGAGTTTGATTTCTCCAGTGGTTAGGGTGGCCGATGGTTGATGTGATTGTGTTTTTTTGCGGTTGTCGTGGTGTTTGGTGGTGGTTTTGCAATTGTAAGGTGGCAGTGATTGTGTGTAGTTGTGGTGGTTGCAAATGGGGTTGTGTTGGTGATGGTGGTCACAATTAAGTTGTGTTGGTGATGGTACGTGACCAACTATTTGAGTAACGCACAATTTTCATACATCTTGAGGAGTTACAAAAAATTTCATTTACTTTGTTTTACTTGTGGAACGATAAAATTCTTTAATAAACAAACTATTGGAACATCCATAAATTTAAATTTAAATCATAAAATTATGTCTTTAAAAAAAATAATTTAAACATTCTCAACAAATAAATTCGATAATAATATTTGAACAAAACAAACTACTAAATTTAAAAGCAGTAAAACTTAATATTTTCGTATATTGAAATCTCTTGGTAGTCCGCTGCACCATCCTGCCATGGCTCTAATTGACCCGAACTAGCCTATAAAATTTTTGTAAGAGTGAGTATTTTTAAAAACACTCAATAAGATATGTGCAGTTTACATACATAATTATATAACAATAATATAGACAATTCACACCACATTTCTCTTCATGGAGTATATCGGTGACCAAGCGAGATACCTATCATTTCTCATTTTGAATTCCTGAAAGATTTCACATTTCATTCGGTCAAACCCCGAATGTGTATTGGCAATTCATGTATAAATTACTAAATATAAAAGTATAAGGAAACAAATCACTTGCACAAAAGTATTTGATCTTGATTGATCAAATGAGCTTTTGATAATAAAAAAATGTACTTAGAATTTACAGCTACTTTATATAAAAATCAATGTGTAAAATTCGATGATGGTGAATTGTGGGACATTGACACGCTATTTATAGTTGAAAATATAGTGTTTGTGTCATGATAAAATTGGGATGAAAAATTATATTTATCACATTTGATAAAAATTGAATTTCTAGTAAACAATTCACAAGGTGACGTGTACAAAAATACTTATCACAACAAAAAGATAGTTATAATCATAATATGTGACTTGATTTTAAATAGAATTCTAAAAAGTAAAATAATAATAATATTTATCCATTCACACTTAACTATCTATAATATTCACAATTCAATAAATATAACTTAACTAAATTACAATTTAAGGCAAAAATCTTTCGACCTCGATAACTTTGGCTTCACTTATCCAAATTAACTTTATCTTGAGCCTAATTTACATGATAAAAAACAAGCTATCCAACGAGACCTATATTGATATACTTTTCGTCGCTTTAACGAGATCTAGATATTTAGACCAAAAAATTGAAGTTAATACATATATCACTTTAGTCCCTCAACTCTTCAAAATAATAAAAACATGGCATTAAAATAATTAATTTTTATTCTAAAATTTTTGGGGGGTTACAATTTGATTAATCCGTGACCAACTATTTAGTTATTTGTGAAAAATTATTTAATTGTGACATAAAAATTCGATAATTTGTGACTGAAAAATAATTTGCGACCAACTAATTTGAAAATTTGTAACCGACAGATAAACTGTGACCTACATATATATTTTTTAATTGGTGACCAATGAAATAAATTGTTACCTATCATAATTTTTGATTGTGACTGAAATAATTATGTTTAAAATTGTATTATCTAACGAATGTAGGATTGAAAATGAACTTATGAGAAAAAAAAAAATTAAAAAATTTGTTCCAAACAAAAGCTTATAATATTACACGAGCTTATTTAAATGAGCAAAATGATTCTTTTAAAATTTTAAAGAGTAATCAAATTTGATGTATTCTTAATACAATGGGTAGTGGAATTAAATAGATAAATAAATCCTTAGGAGAGAAACTAAGAGGTTGTATTCAATAAAGACTTTTAAACTTTTTTGGAGAATTAAAAAGTTTGGATATATTCAATTGAAACTTTTAAAGATTCACAAAAAGTTCAGGTGTATTTAATAAAGACTTTTAGAAACTTTTAAAAGTTTCTAAAAGTCATGAGGTATTCAATTGAAACTTCTTAAAAGTCTCTATAAGTTACGAGGTATTCAATTGATAATGACTTTTAGGGACTTTATAATTTGCTAGATTTTGGAGACTTTTTGGTAGAAATATGAATAGAAAATCTAAAAACAAATCTCTCATTCTACCGTGAGATTTGTCAAAAGTCGACCATTTTCATCTCTCTCTCTCTCGTGCATTTCATTTTTTTTTTCTACCTAAACAAGATTCTTCTTCAAGCTAAGAAATTTAAAACTAATTTTCTTGATTTGTGCTCTGTGTGTGTGTGTGTGTGGGGGTGTATTTCACTTTTTTTTTTTTTTCCTAAACAAGGTACATTTATGGAGAAAAAGGGATTTGTCAAATGCTTGCAACATATATTTTATTATTTAATTTTTTTCTTTTATTTTATTGTATGATAATTATACATGTTATAAGTCACGTGCTAATTTTACAGTTATTTTATGTTCCAAGTAATTTTTTTTTGGGAAATTGTGAATTTTCAAATCACCGCCAATTCTTAACTCTTTTTCGAGGTGTTCGTTATCATCTTCAAGATTTTGCTAGTCAAGGTCGTGACCCTGAAAATACAAAAGAGTTATTTAATCTTCATCATACTTCATTGAGGAACGCAGTTGAAAGAATATTTGGTATATTTAAATCATGATTTATAATTTTCAAAACTGCTCCTCTATTTCCATATAGTACACAAGCGGAGCTCGTATTAACTTGTGTAGGATTACACAATTTTCTTCTCGTAGAGTGTCGTTCCGATGAATTTGCTATTGAACCTGATAATGAAGATTCTTTATTTTCTTCGGTTAATGAAGGGGAAGATTTTGGACCTTTTTTTGAGAGTTAAGAACAAGAAAGAAAGAGTGTTAATGCATAGAGGGCTACTATAGCAACTGATATGTGGAATGATGTTGTGAATGTATGATTTTTTTTTGTTGAACATAACTAAATACAATTAAATTTTTTTGGTATTTTGATTATTTGTTAATCCATTTTATATGACTTGAAAAAACTACTAATTTTTTTTTTATTTTACATGAGAAATCTGATTTATTGCTTTGCATTGTCAATTATACGAGTTATGAATGATTTGGACATATATAAGAAATTGTTTACAATATTACATTATATATGCTTAATATTTTATTTTAAAATATAAGTTTTTAAAAGTCGCTAAAAGTCTCTAATGAAAATTTATAGACGTTTATGGAAGACTTTTATTAATTCTTACCAAATCTATAGAAATCACTTGAAAATCCACAAAATTCACAAAAGTCACTCACTTAAAAAGTCCCTAAAAATCTCTAAAAGTCTCAATTGAATACACCCTCCTAAACTTATGTTCATCGACTATTTCAACGTTGAATATCCCCACAAACCTCAAAGTTTTTGAGAGAGAATAAATAAACATATCTATAATTTTTAAAATTTGTTACTGCCATTCTATTTCCTACTTAATTTTAGCTCTCAAGTTGCTCTCAAAATTCTGAAGTATGGAGACCTCGAATATGCCCAATTGGGGAGTGTTAACGTGCCCGTTTGGCTGTTTGAACCTCCCTTTTTTTTTTTTTTGTCCAAAATACATTTTTAAATAATATTTTAATATAGAATGTGTGGTCAAAAAATAAAAAAAAAAATTTAAATTTACGTGTAATATTATTTAATTAAAAACTGTGTGTTAAAAATAATGAAAATCCGTAAAAAAAACTCGTAAGACAATAATTGTAGCCGTCTAAAGTTACATGTATTTGGATGATGATGAGATAAATCATGAATTTTTTT
Organism: Fraxinus excelsior; assembly: GCA_019097785.1. NCBI lineage: Eukaryota > Viridiplantae > Streptophyta > Magnoliopsida > Lamiales > Oleaceae > Fraxinus > Fraxinus excelsior. Next base: position 4,404,852 of record CM032632.1, read on the forward strand.
TTTTGTCCCCGTTATCCCTTCTTATCACTTCTTATTTTTCTGGACAAAGCTATACTTACCTAATTTTCTACCTAATATTTTATCGAATCGACAAGTGGTGCCCCCAATAAAAAGTCGTTACTTATCAATTCGATAAAACATTATGTAGAAAATTATGTACAAATAGAATTTCCCTATTTTTTTTTATCTAATAATTTCACAAACTTGAGGAGGGTTGAAGAAAATATTATCCCTAATCACATGATACAAGTGTTAGGTTGTAAGAAAATCCATTTTTAAGAGAACACGTGGGGACCACTTTTAGAGATAGAGTACAGAGTACAATTTGGAAAAGAAAAATCCCATTATGTCCCATTCAAACACCCCTTTAATAAGTTGGTTGTCAATTACCTTACGCAAAAAATGCCTCGTCTTGTCTGCCATTATTATCACATAAATAAAATACAAATTAATAATGATTCAGGCATTTTGGGGGGGAGAATTGCACCTTGGTCCTCAATCTATTATTCAAAAAGTAAGTCGGTCCTTAAATATTGCAAATTGATTTTCCACAACCAATCCTTTACTACAAAAACTGTTTTAATCTTCATTAAATCATTATATGATCCTCCTATGTGACTATTTAACAAAGAACAATCAATTTTTCTCGTAGGATAAGACATTGAAGTCGAACAATACAAATTTCCAGTGATTGAATGGTCGGAAGGAGCTTGATAATTTTAATAATACGAATTTCGATTCCTTTATCCCTCACCAAATAAATCTTTTAATATGTGGTATGAAAATTATCACATAAAAATAAGAAAAGAATACATTATTTATTGTCTTATTGAATTGTAGCGCTGCGTGCACTCTTAAAAACACGTTTTTAAGACGAACACGACTCTTAGAGAGAGAAAGCAGACAAACGTCGTACTCAGCTCCAGAAATGGATGATAGAGATGGCTATCAAGTAAGAAGCATCAACATGCAATTTGCTACATCTTCCTGACATGGATGTACAACATATATTGTGGGATTGGGACCATTATTTTAGAGTTATCTTAAAAATAATTGAGATACCCACCACTTGTTGATAGGTATATTTATTATCTTGAAACATAAATATCGATGATTTAAATAGTGTAATAACTTTTTCGAGTATTTTGCCCCTATTTAATTTAGATTTTAATTAAGGTAATGTCTGGAGCCGATTTTTTGGATCAAAAAATCGATTACTTGATCGTTACTTGGCAGTTTGGGTCCCACCATTGTGAGCGAAAAGTCAAAAATGTCAGGCTACTGACCCTTCCAACGGTAACAAAAGCAAATAAAATTTGGAGAAAAATTTCTCCCAGACAGACTCTAAATTTTTAGTAGATTTTGATAAAGATTGATGAAATATGTGATGATTTACAAGTTGTTCATCTCATGAAACGTGTAATTAAAATTAATTGTTCATTTTTACCTAGATTTTAAACAATTTTTCAACTGAACCAAACATATGTTTTGTATATTAAAGACATGTCTGATATGCTAACTTGAATATTAATGTAGAATTGTAGATTATCGAGAAGAACGTACTGTTCAAAATTTAGCAAATAATATTCATAGATTAACTAATAAATCTACCGATGTGAATTAGCTATATTTGGTACACATTCTTTCAAAACTCATTTTCAACCACACATTTTTCATCACATCAACAATTTTTCCTTACTTTTTAACCACATATTTACATCATATTACTATTTAAAATACATTTTTTTTAATAATATCCATCAAATACAATTTTAATTTAAAGGGCAAAAGTTAGATAATAAAATATATCACTTAATTGTGTTTAATTTGTTCAATTTAATGTATGAAATATGTCACAACACGTAAGTACAACTTGAAGGATAGCCGCCTTGCTCAAAACGTGCTTGTGGATAAAGATTAATTGCAAAAAATATTGTCCAAATTCAACATGACTAATTGTAATTCACATGGGTCCATATGTTCATCTAACTATTCATGATTAGGTAATGAAATAGATAGTTTGATGGAGAATTAATCTTTGCTATTCCTGTATTAGATAGAATAAAAATGAATATAACATACATATATTTAGCCATTGTCCAAACGTTTCTTTAAACACGGTCCGATAAAGATTGCTCACCTACTCAGAAGTAGGGGGTGAACCGGGTTCACTGTCGGACTAATTTATTTATTTATTTTTAAGTTTGACTTTAATATATAAAAACTATAAATGGGTTGGACTTTAGCTCAGCCCAATCCCCCTTAAATCCGTGAGTTCTCAGAAGTACAAGTTAGATAAAGGAAACCTGAGGATAGAGAAAATATGATTTTGCACCATTGTTTTTCAAAATCCCAAAATACTTGACACGTTGATATCGTGCCAATTGGTCAATGTTCCTAATTTATTTAAAAACTTTTCTCGATAACAATTAAATCTAATCCTATATGTGAACTTTCTATATCTCTATAAAAGATACGAACATGCAAGAAAACATTAAACGAGTTAAAACATGTATAGAAACCACGTGAAATATATAGGTATATCTTTATCCTCTATCGAACCTTATAATGCTTATCACCAGGTGCTCCTATT